>CM034540.1:5532234-5555921 GCA_020002185.1 Paraescarpia echinospica
TGTCTGTGTGTTTAACTATCGTACTGTCCGTCTCTCCCTCTCTTTGCCACTTTCTCTCTCTGTCTCTTTCTCTGCTTCCCCGACTCTCGCATCTCTGCGTCTCTTCGTCTCTCAGTCACTTTATCTCTGCCTCTGCTCTCTGCTCTCAGCTCTCTCTCACTCTCTTTTTTGCATTCTCTATTTCACTCTCCCTTCCTTTTTTACTTTATTGCACTTGTTCTCTCACTGTAATGGACCTTGTTGAATATATTGTTAACATAAAATTAAATCTACGTTTGTTAACATAAAATTAGATCTACGTTTGTTCCAGCATGTGCTACTGGATGTGGCGTATGCTCTGACGCTACTACATGCAAGACCTGCGTTGACGGATTCTACTTAGATAACGCAGCATGCACTGGTAAATCAATATACATGTATATAAAATTATATATATATATATATATAATATATATATATATATAGTTTTCTCTCTCTCCTGTTCTCTCTCTCACTCTCTCCATCTCCCTCCGTCTGTCAGTCTGTCTATCTAATTACCTCTCTGTCTATATATATATATATATATATGTCTGTTTTTCTCTTTATACAAAAGAGAAGAGAGCAAGCTACATTTTTCCTAAACAGTAATCACACTTATAGATGCACGCTGGGTATTATCTGATAATAAAAATTACTATATAGATAATAGATTTGGTACAAATAACACGGTATAAAGGAGCAAATGACGATGGAATTGTTTTTGTCATGACAAAAGGGAGTAATTGTGCATGAACAATAGCATCACGCTTTTGAAATAATCTGGACGTAGCTTTCAAAGTCAGCATAGAACATTTGTGATGAGTTAAGACATTTAATAACTAATCATAAATATAAAACACTATATTTAGAAAATATATATTCGCATTGTATTTGATACAGTAGTGTGCAAATGTAATACAATCGCATTTAATGCTAGGTGTATTCATAAATGTTTATTAATTATCAATGAATACCCATTGGCGTTTTTCAAATTATCCCAAGGGCTTGAACAAAGCTATATTACTTAAATGTGTTACATCGTTTACTGTCTATGTAATAATAAAGTGAGGTAACTTTAGACAAAGTAATCATAACCGAGGTTGTGCAATTTGATTGACGTATGCACTTGAAGTTATTCAAGTTTGGATTGATAACATTTGATTATTTTTGTTAGTTATTTTGTGAGAATCTTTAATTGATAATTAAATGAAATTACAAATAGGAGTTACACTATGTCAAAAAATAAACAATGTTGCACAACAAATACTTGACGTATTACTAAAACGCTTAGTTAGATAGTCTATCAAATTGTGGATGATTGCAATGCCGTAACATGTAGACGAGAGCAAAACAAATACGCGTGTTGTGGAATATCTTCAAAACACCGCGTTGTCACTTTCCCGATCCACACATGCTATCAAATGTCGGATAGCATGGTAGTCGATAACCCTCTATAATCAAGATGACTGGGTTGATCTCAAACGATCGTGACTGCTGCAGCCTATCAGGTGCAGGACTTATTAATAATAATAATATATTTTATTTAATATAGCGCCAGATCCAATTATAAATTGTTCGTGGCGCTTTACAACATGTAGAACCCAGATAGAGGTATTAATGATGGCTAAATACAGTGTCATGCGTTATTTGTTGTGTTGTATTGTATTTAAAAAACTTCATATTAAACTAATGATTAACGACATACTAATGTACGTGACTTTGCAGTCATGATTATAACTAATATATTTTCAACGTAAAGGACCACCGCCAAACCGCATCTGTTCTGATCCCAAAACTACCATGGCTATACAGTAGTATTCCACAGCAGGAATTGCCAGTGTAAGTGTCAGTTAATAATGTTACTTGTAAAAACATTCACGTATGACAATTTTACAATTTGCATTATAGACATTGCCGAATGCGTGAGCAATCCTTGTGAACACCGGCGCGACGTGTTCTACGCCTCAACTGAACGGGTACTTTTGTGAGTGTCTGGCAGGATATATCGGCACCAACTGCGAAACAGGTAAGCATCTTACATAAATTAGCAATAACAGTTATTGTGGTTTGCTGGTTGAAACAGTTCCCTGCAGTTGTGCTCACATTAAATCTACCATTTCTGTAGTATGTCAATGTTTTACATTTGCGCCAAACTTTGCTTGCATATTTTCTCTAAACAAATCGCCAAATTGAGAATTATCGTGTCTCTCATTTAACATATTTACATGCACACACAAAACCACACACACACACACACACACACACACACACACACACACACACACACACACACACACACACACACACACACACACACACACACACACACACACACACACATACAGAAACGCACAAAAACAAATGCAACACACGCAAGCGCACAAGCGCACAAGCGCACAAGCGCACAAGCGCACACGAAAAGACACGCATGCGCGCGCACCCATGCACACAAACAAACATACATACACATGCACATACACCAAACACTCACACACACGCTCGTACACAGCCCTTTTCAGCACATGTATCTTGCCTGAATCGTACTTATGTAAGTGTCCCGCTGGATACACCGGAGGCCATTGTGGGACAGGTAAATATAAAAACAATTCGTCACAACATATGACATTTCCTCTGTAGACATAATTGACAAATGCGAGACAAACCCCTGTCAGCACGGCGCGACGTGTGCCACGCGTGGACCGAATGGATACTCTTGCGAGTGTCTGGCTGGATACACCGGTATCAGTTGTGAAACAGGTCAATATCTTACATAGCTGCGCAATATTTGTAGTTTACTTTTTGAAACATTGCGCTACTGTTGTGTTCATGTATTGAATAAATCCACAATTTTTGTGATATTTCAATATACCCGCATCTCTCTGTCATACCAATGCCCTTTCGAGATTTTCATTGAGTTAGACATTTCGTCTTTCTTTACACTTTCTACCACTCTCTTCTGTGTGAATATAACCATTCTAACATTAGTAGTAACACTGATGTACGTGAGTCGTGGTTGGTGTATTTGAAACGCCTTGTGAGAAATAATATAAGACTCTGCTGTGGATACTTCTTGTCTTGTAAAAACTACCATACATTGTCATGAATAATATTGTTATTGTAAACACAAAAGTGTTGTATTCCAGTAGTCCATAGTTGAACCGCATAACTTTATGGTAGTGAATGTATGTATGTATGCATTCGTGTGCGCGTGCCTTCTTACGCGCGCTTGTGGTGTGCGTGATTGCGTGCGTGTGTGCGTGCGTGTGTGTGGATGCCTGAAGGTAGTGATAATATCGCGACAGTTGAACACCAGCAGCTGTTCTCGTTCCAGGATTGTCACCCTCAACACAAGCTACAACAACAGCGGCAACAACAGTAACAGCAACAACAACAACAGTAACGACAAGTGGAATTCCAGGTAGCTTAGGAAATGTTGCTAAGAATCTAATGCGAGATTACTTTATGATAAGCCAGCACGCTCTTTTCGGCTAAATGTGGTATATTGATACAGGATTGAATTACACGTAATTGACACACTTACATTACTGTAAATAAATATGGTGTGTTAAAGTATTACGCCACAATGTGACATGTACACACATGGATAGTTGTACTGAAACAAGTCAATTTTAAGTATAAATATAAAACATCTAATGCAGTAGTACATAGAGCAAAAAACAACAACTTAAATAACGGTTTACGTCGTCTGTTTTACTCGGTGTAATATTATCATTAGTTAATATTAGTTAATATGTTTATAATTTGTTATATAATTTGTATTTGCTCAAAGATGTACATCAGTATATATTATATAGGGCATATACAACGCCAAATTTACACCATTTATTTGGGGCTGTGCATCTAAACGAGTTAATAAAAACTAACAACTACAATCAATAAAATAATATAATCAGTTTAATAGAATAAACTTCAAGACAACTGTACGGACGGCGCCATTGTGATAGAAAGTATGGTCTCGCCAATACCTTCTCTTCTTCCAGTCGCCGTTCTAAGAAGTTTGCATTGCTCAGTAACCCATATATTTCAGCTAACCGTTTGGATACATGACAACGCCAGCCATCTCTGCCTTCGTCGTTTCACTTCATCGACGATACTATTGATGTTGGTGCGATCCGAGATTTTCTTGTGTTGCATACTTCTCACTCTCAAGATTCGTTTGAAGCACCTTCTTTCAAAACCACTGAATCAACTCTCAACCTTCTTGTTGGTTCTCAATGTTACCAATGCCTGCGTGTTTGGGCCCAAACAATTGCCTTCTGTTTTATGTCGGCACTTTCACAAAATATAATATCGAATCATGTTTTACACATGCGTTGATGTAAGTGAATGATTCACACAGAAAGCACACAATTCACAGGTGGAAAGCTCCCCAATGATAAAATACAGCGTCGCTCTAATGTATGTTAATGGAAAAACAAACACGGCTGTACTTGCCTTGCATCTGATCCACGAGGCGAGAGTGTATAATTAGTTTTCATGAAATTAGGAAACAAAATTATTTGTAGATACGGAGTCCACAACACACATCAGCATCACTCTAGTCGTGGTGGTCGTCTCCATCGTTGCCAGTCTTTTTGGGGGCGTCTTGCTTGGATTCTGTATTTGTTATCACCAATTCAAGAAAGGTAGGGCTAATGAAAATAACCCGCTTTTCTAATACGTCTTCTGTGTATGTATGCGTGCGTGTACCTGTGTATGTATATGTATGTATGTGTGTGTGTGTGTGTGTGTGTGTGTGTGTGTGTGTGTGTGTGTGTGTGTGTGTGTGTGTGTGTGTGTGTGTGTGTGTGTGTGTGTGTGTGTGTGTGTGTGTGTGTGTGTGTGTGTGTGTGTGTGTGTGCTATTGCGTGTGTGTGAGAGAGAGAGAGGGATAGAGAGAGTGCGTGTGTGTGTGTGTGCGCGCGCTTGCATGCGTGTGTATGATAATTATAATACTATAATAATATATCTGCAATGTTTGTTTCAGATGGTGCTGCTAACAGGAGGTATGCCTCTCGATATATCAAATGTGTTATGTGCTTGTTTATACATTTTATATACTCAATAAATTGAATAAGAACAACGAGAAGATGACGAAGTATAACATTTTCAAATAGTGAACTGTTACTACTAAATATTACACGGTGTATATAATACGTTTTTAAGACTTACTATGCACGCTTCCATAATTCTCAGTTATGGAGTACCTACATACTTAAGACCACGACCAAACTGACTGTATCCAACAACAGGTCAATGATCATTTAAGGAATATCAATATATTATAGTGCGGGTGAAATATTTGCATATTCCAACATGCTAAGTTGTTAATCTGTTATTAGAAAGAATATATTATTATGAAACTTTTGGAGAAGATTAGCAATTATATTAGTGACAGTGTTGTAAATAGTGGCATGATATATTCGTTTCTTCTGCGGAAAAGTGGGCACAAAAATATTTGTATTTACGTAATAGTATTTAGGACATTAGAATAATTATTCTTGATATGGCTGTTATGACGTGGATATATACATTTGCATTGAGTATCTTTGGTTTGTTTCGTGTTGTTGTTACTCCATGTATACCTAGGTAAATTTCCTTGTGTTAAGGACTGAGTCGGAAATAACATTATTTTAACAACAAAAACAGGACTAGAGACTCCTCCAAAACTGTGTTGTTCTACAATATTTATTGATAGTCCGTGGGCGTGATTATGATTAGAGTTTTGGAGAAAACTACAATCTAGTAACATTATACGGAATCGTATTAAAGTAGATAAAGATAAAATGGTGAATTAGCTCATTTAATTGTAGATCCGTGCGTATATGAGGCAACATCAACTTGGATTGTTTTCATCGTACATTCTCAGATTGTTGTTCTATTGAAGTAGTGTTGATTTCGACAGTGGCTCTCCAACTGAGCTGTCCGATGTGCATAGTCTGGCATCAAACGACGATGGTCACTATGAGCAGCTGGCAGAAGGGCATTCCATGGGCGATAATATATCTCGGCAAGGTATGGAATCCGCAGACTGGTAGCATTTATATTTCAAAACATTGTTAGACTTTCGGCAGCGAATTACTTATTTTTGCATCTGGAGATCGTTGCTTCAGATGGCAACATTTCAGTGCTGTGTTGCTGTATGAAAATATTAAAGGGATACAAAAGGAAGTCGTGTGGGCCTATACACCTAAAATAATTAATACAATCTAATCATTTGCAACTAATATCAACAATAATCACCCCTGTGGTTTTTCTCAGAATGCATTTGCAAAGCGGGTGATTCTAACTAAAGTTGCCGGCGGCTGACATATTTAGAAGTGCCTCCGATCATTAACCAATAAGCGCCTACAGCATCTTTGATCACGACGCTGCCATGACGCGTCAAATGACAATGTTTCCTCCACTTGCATATGAATATGCCAGGTCTTGTTTGTTTCTCGTATTCCCTTCGATTCAGAATGTAGTAACCGTTATATTTATAATGCCATACGGTGCACCACGCGAACGTAACATACATAGTAGCAAAAATAGATAAGCAAGCGAAAAATGAACAACTGTCAAACACGTTCCAAAAACGCCTTTTGAACGATTGCTAATACCATTACGGTTCGTCGGATCCCTACAATATTGATGTCGTTTGAAAGTTTAAGTTTATTCAAACATGTAAATGGTTTCCTGATAATCTATCCTAAAATTAACTAAAAACAGACCTACAGCCGGACCCGTTCCGGTGTCTTAGACACTGCGAACGATGTTGTTTCGTCGACACAGTTCACCATTCTTCCGATTGAGGTACCACTATCTGATTTCATGGTATAAGCTCCACCCACTTTCAAACGGCTGCTAAAATTACATACGCGAAGTAGGCGTGACGTCACAATCACGTATACCAACCAACCAACGCAACGAATTTAGACCCGTTGGGTGGCGTTCGTTATTGTGACGTCACGCCGACGAAGATGTATATCGGTTTCGCTGCGATCAAAGCACATCAATTTCGCCGCGGTTTAAAAGTGGGTGGAGCTTATAACATGAAATCAAGAAATGGTGAAGTGCGCATGTCTGAACCTATGCAAATTAGGAAAACAGCGCCGCAACCGGAAGATTAGTTTACTGAGTACGCGCCGCTAACATCGTTCGGAGCCGTACAGAACACCGAAAACGGCGTGATTGTAGGTCCGTTTATCGGTGTTCTTTAAACGGTTACCGGGAAATCTAGATGAAGCTAGAATAACAAAAGTGCATCCTTTCAAATGGTACCAAGATCGTCGGGACGGGACGAGCCATGAGGGTGCTAGCAACCGTAGAATTTCATGTTTTGGACGTGTTCTGAGATGTTCATTTTTCGCTCGCTTATCTATTTTTGATAGTAGTTATAGCGCCTAAACAAATTCGGTAACACAAAGTAGAGTAATACTCTCAGTTTGGCGACTGGCGAGTTGGGAAGAGTATGCCTTGGTAACATCAGGCTTTCTGTCACAATGGCGCTGTTCGAGCAACTTAAATTAGTTGTTTTCAATCATCAGTAGTAGTATATTAATGAATTTGGAACCGTAAATGCATCAAAAAGATCAAAGGATTTTGCCATTTTAATTGACAGTTCATGCGCTGAAACTTTACAATGATTAATGACATAAGCAATTTTTTAAATTAATTAATTAATTAATTAATTAACGAATAAATAAATAAATGAATTAATTAATTAAATAAACAACAGTAGCGGCTTCTAGGGGTCGCGGGAGCGCCTATATCTCTTAGTGTCACTTCACGTAACTATGTTCGTAGGTAAGTACGTATAAATGAAACAATATACGTAAGTATGTTACTATGTACGTATGTATGCATGCATGTATGTATGTATGTATATATGTATGTATGTATGTATGTATGTATGTATGTATGTATGTATGTGCGTATGTATGTATATATGTATGTGTGCGTATGTACGTATGTATATGTACGTATGTGTATGTACGTATGTATGTGTGTGTATGTATGTGTGTGTATGTATGCATATATGCATGTATGTATGAATGCATGTAAGTATGCATGCACGTATGTGTGTATGTATGTATGTACGTACGTACGTACGAATACATGCATGTACGTATACGTACGTACGTATTATACGTACACACGCATGCATGCATGCGTGCATGCATGCATGTATGTATGTATGCATGTAGACATGCATGTAGACATGCATGAATGTATGTACGTACGTATGTATGTAGGCATGTATGAATGTATGTCTGTACGTATATATGAATGCAAGAATGTATGTTTGTATGTACGTATGTATGTATGTATTTATGTATGTATTTATGTATGTATTTATGTATGTTTTAGGAAAATATATACATATGTATGTAAATATGTACGAAGGTATGTACGTATGTATGAAACTATGGAAGTATGTACACTACTATGGTCGTATTTACGTATGTATATATGCATGTATGCATTTATGGATATATGTATGTATGTATGTATGTATGTATGTTTGTACTTTTGTGCGTATGTATGTATGTATGTATGTATGTAAGTACGCATCAATGAAAACATCAACGTTAGTTTGTACTATACAGACGTAGATACATACTTTTTTTATACACATACATATATGCATATATACATAAATACATACATACCACATATATACATACTTTCTTGCATTCATATATACTTACTTACGTACGTACTTGCGTACCTGCGTACATACGTGCATACGTGCATAGGTGCATACTTACATGCGTGCATGCATGCATGCATACATGCATACATACTTACATACATACATACATACATACATACATCCATACATCCATGCTTCCACCCATACATACGTATGTACAAACATACATTTCGGCATTCATATATACATTTACATACATGTCTACATGCATATATACATACGTACGTACATACATACATACATGCATGCGTATGTACGTACACACGTACATATGTACGTACATACGTACAATCATGCATGCATTCGTACGTACGTACGTACGTACGTACATACATGCATAGATGCATGCATGCATGCATACATACATACATACATACATGCATGTATGCATACACACGTACGTACATACATATATACATACATGCATACATACATACATACATACATACATACATATGAACATAGTAGATTCTATTCGTTCATACATACGTACATATATACGTAAATAGCTACATACATATTTACGTAGTTTGCTAAATGCATATGTACATACATACATACACACATACATACGTGCTTGCATTCATGCATAGCTACATACATACATGCATACACATACGTACATATATAGTTGTATACATATGTATACACATATATTTAAATAGATACTTTGATTCTTACCTAAAATACACCTACATACGTATATACATACATACATGTAAATGTACATTAATAAATACATACATACTTACATAAGTGCATTCATACATACTTAATTACATACATACTTACGTACATACTACCATGTTCCTAGGAAAATATGTACGTATTTATATACCTATGTATGTACGTATAAATGAAATCATATAGGTAAGTAGGTAACTATGTATATGTATGTATGTATGTATGTATGTATGAAAGTATGTATGTGTGTAAGTAACAAACACTAGAGACCAGGAGATTGAGAGGAGATCAGATAGAAGTGTTTAAAATAATGAATGGTTATGAAAATATTGATAGAAATATTTTTGTCTCAGTTAAGAAAGAAGGTCTAGAGGCCATGAAGTTACATTAGCAAAGGAGCAGTGTAGATTAGATATAAGAAAGTTCAAATTTTCATAAAGGACTGTAAATGAATGGAACAGATTATTTGCTGATTGTGTGGGTGCTAGTAACGTGAATATGTTTACACATAAAATCGACACATACCTAAGAAGGGCGGGATACACATAGATAAAAGGGTTGGACTCTCGATAAACCAAAGGGCTTCGTTGTCCACCTGTCACCTAGAGTTAATTCTCAGGGTGGTAATCTTGTTAAATCTCATTAAATCTTGTATGTATGTATGTACGTATGTATGTGTGTATATGTGCGTGTGTGTACGTATGTATATAATGTATGTATGAATGTATGTATGTATGAATGTATGTATGTATGTTTGTATGTGTGTATGTATGTATGTATGTATGTATGTATGAATATATGTGTGTATGTATGTATGTCTGTATGTAGTAGTAGTAATAGTAATATTTTATTAGAGTCTCACTCCACGTATACATGCATTAAAATACAAGACAAATAAAGACATTACATTCACAGTTAGCATTGTATACAAAGACCACTCAAAAAACGTTATGAGAGATTTGTAGAAACAAAAATGTACAAATAAAAACAGTAATAATTTTATAAACATGTGCTATTATTTTGTTGTATTGTGTAATCTTGTGTGCAGTATTTTTTGGAAGATGCTGGCAGTTTTACTTATTATACTGTTATTACTCAATAAATATACAAATTTATCTTGATCATTCATACTGGAAAAAGCTGGATCATTAATTGTTGCATAGCCTATTAGTTATTGTCGTTCGTTAAAATGTAAAGGGCATTTCATTAAAACGTGAAACTCATTTTCTATTTAATTCGTGCAATTATAACACGTCCTAGCTTCAGGTGGGGGTAATTTCGTTGAAAACGCCCAGTTTTAATTCTGATTGGTGCCACGCCACATCGAAATTTTGCAAGTGCTGATCGATTACTTCTAGTCATAATTTTCTTAACACAATGTTCAGTTAAAATTTTTGTTTTGAACTGTTTATAAGTTCTTAGTTTATTTCTACTACCATTTCTGCCCTCTTCTCTATTTCTAATATGAAGCCATTGCTGTTCCTGTAATACTGTGTGTTCTATTGTAGCCTTTGCATTAACATGGTCTCTTATATTAGTAAGATTATGCACATTTAAGTCATTATAACGATGGTATACTTCGTAGCCCCAATTTCGTTTCCCACTTACGGCCATTTCCATCATCCATAGAAACACACGTTTTGTCACTCTAGATACATCCATATTGTTCAAACGACACCAGAGCCTAGTAACAGATAACCATTGTTGGTGAGTCGGGGTTTTCCACCCCATTTCACCCTGTACTGCTGCTGATGGTATATTTACCCACACATAGGAAAAATCGACAGGCCTTATTATGAATGCTATTTATGACCAAATATTCCTTTGTACCCCACACAGCAGAACCATAGTTAATAATGGAGAGCACCATACCATTGCATAGTTTTGTAAAACAGTTTAAAGGCATTCCTCCATTACACCTTGTCTTAGCCATTAACAAACCCAGAGCTCTGTTCGCCGTAGTAGCTACTGTTTTTACCATCACCTTATAATCAAGGTATTCAGTTAAAATCGAACCTAAATATTTATACTTATTTACGATGCATGTGCTTTGATCACCTAGTAGAAAATCGTAAGTAGTCTCAGATATCGATGGATTACGAAAATGTACAATTTTAGTTTTGTCTTTGTTAATAGACATGCCCCAGTCATTGCACCATTTCCAGATAACATTTAGCAATGTCTGCAGTTCTTCTGCTGATTCGGCCAGCACCAAAATGTCATCTGCGTATGCTAACATTGTAACAATTTCGTCTCCGATCTTAACACCTTTACCCGTGCCGTTCAATTCAGCTGATAAATCGTTTATAAACATATTGAACATGATAGGGGATAGAACACATGCTTGCTTAAGCCCGCATTCAACATTAAACCAGTCAGACTTTAAGTTGTTGACCCTAACACAACATTTGTAATAAACATATCATGATTTCAAAGCCTCAAGCATTTTCCCTTGTATGTTAAAGTTCGTAATTTTTTCCAGAGGAAATTGCTATTGATATAGTCATAAGCTTTACTAAAATCTACGAAACATGCAAACGTGTGCTGTCGGCATTTCTTTCTAGTATTGATTATGTTTGTAATGGTAGATAGGTGGTCGAGACAACTGCGACCTGGTCTAAACCCATTTTGCTCATCACACAAAAGGTTGTTGCCGTCTACCCACGATATAAGACGATCATTTCAAATAGAGCAGTATATTTTATACACATGCGAACTAAGCGTAATTCCCCTATAGTTCAATGGCACTCGTGGATCAGACGTACAACACTTGGGTATCGGGGTTACGATGCCCTAACGCCATGATTCAGGAACCATGCTGTTGTTAAAACATTGATGAAATAGTTCGTAAAGGAAGTTGAGCAGGGCACATTAGCAGACTACGAGATAACCGGTGGATATCGCGTATCACAACCTGGAGACCTTACGAAGGGAAACGATCTAGAGGAAGACCAGCGAGACGATGGAGAGACTAACTAGACGATTACTGGAAGGGCACCATCTGGCAGAGGATAGCGCAAGACAGGCATATTTGGAAACGACATGCTGAGGCCTTCGCCCAACCACGGGACACTACGGCTGCACAATGATGATGAAAGGAAGTCTATGGCATTTTCATTGACCAGCGTTTCGACTGGGATCATCACCCAACGCCTTGTGTTTCTTGGCCTTGTTTAAGGCCAAACGAATGTCCTCCTTAGAGATAGGCCCATCAAGGTGTTCATTGTGACTCAGTGAGTGGGTTGATAGTCAAGTGTTTGTTCGTAATTGACCCGGGTTCAGCAAAGTGTGAAAGTCAGTTCTCCATTTACGTAATATCACGCCTTGATCAGTGTATGTATGTATGTATGTTTGTAGGTAACAATGTACATGTAACTGTGTTACTATGTACGTATATAAATAAAATCACATAGGTAAGTATATAATTATGTATGTATGTATTTATGTTTGAGGGTGCTGTGTCACTTTTGCGTGGAGCAAATTTACGTTGATGGTTTCATTCACACGTACTTACATACGTATATAAATACATACATATGTACATAGTTACCTACCTACATACATACATACATGCATGCATGCATGCATGCTTGCATACATACATACATATATACGTATGTACGTTCGTACGTACGAACGTACATAAATGCATACATATGTATATAGTTACGTACAAACATACATCCATATATATATATACATACATACTTGCATTCATATATACTTACATGCATACCTACATACACACACACGCATGCATGCATGCATACATACATTCATACATACACACACACACACATACGTACATACATACATACATACTTACATACGAACATAGTTTCATACATATGTACACGCATACGTACGTAGTTACGTACATGTATATAGTTTCCTAAAAAAAACATTCATACATACATACGTACATTCATATACATACATACTTACGTACATATTTACACACGTATATGATACATACAAACATACTTATATACATACATACTTGCATTTAATATACTTACTTTAATACATACATACATGCCTACGAACATAGTTGCTTACATACGTACATAGTTTCATACATGCCGACGTACTTACGTTCACTTACGTATATTGTTTCATTTATATGTACTTACCTATGTACATAGTCGAAGTGAAGCTATGAAATATAGGCGCTCACCCGACCGCTAATATTTAAGTTTTTTTTATTATTTAAATTTTTTATTTGATTTATTTTATAAATAAATTATAGAAATTGCCTATGTATTTAATCATGGCAAAATGTGAGCACATGAATTGCCGATAAAAATGAGAAAATCCTTTGATCTTTTTACGCATTTGCGGTGCTAATATTACTGTTAGGCTACTATCCGTTAGTTATTCTAATAAATTGCTGGCATAATATTTTTTGTTGTGGTTACTAATGGTTAATTTGTGTTGAGCCTTTTATATGCATAAACCCAAATTATGACTTTTGTTACTCTTTAACTTAACTGACTTATTTGTTAAAAAAAACAAATCACACGGCTCTTGAAATTATGAAGTGGCCATGGTGGATTAATAGTAATATGTCGTGGGTTATATATAGAGGCATATGCGGTAACCTAAGTAGTAGGATGGAGCAAACAATTATTCACAAATGGATTGTCAGTTTGTAGTAAACCAATATGTTAATCAGTGCTTGTATGTTGTTATTTGGTTTGCTTCACAGGAACTTATGCTGTGATTGACAACCCGGCGACAAACAGCGAGGAACATTCTTATTTAGAAGTGACGTCATAAACGCTGCCGCACGGGGAGTCACTGAATACATAGCCAGTAAACTATCCGTGAGATAAAATCCACCCTTATGCTTGTTTGTTGTGCCAAATGGATGTAACAAATCATACTTCAAAACGCGTGAGTAGTGTACGACAAAAAGTGCTCATTACCGATTGATGTGCTCATTTCGGCGTATCTTTCACACTTGCTTAACGGTGTGTAGTTAGATTTAATCCTTCAACTCGAAAAGTATTTTTTTGAGTATGACTCCTGTCGACGTAAAAGTGTATGTTTTAACCCACTCAACTTGAAAAAGGTATACTCTTGATGGAAACCGAAACCATGTTAAGAGGAGTCGGTTGGACTATCTAAGTGGCAATCTATTGAGTGTCCCCCGTCCACGCAGCTACATCCTTCGATGCAGCCACATTTCTATGTCAATATCCAGCCACGAAAACACACTCGAAGGTGCAAATGCTATCGACCAACCACGAATGCAGTCAGTCCAAAATGTCGGTCGTACATAGCATGTGCTGCACGTGTGAGCCATTGACATGTCACGCGACCTGTTTGTAAACCCGTGGGTGTGCGAGCGAGTGCGTGCGTAAGCTCTATGCATGTGCTTATAAATATATATTGTGTGCATTTCTACGCCTAAAACATTTAAAACTGAATGTTGCTGTTGTTCATAAGAAACAATAGCGAGTGTAGTTGTGCGAATATGTGGCGCTCATTTGCGTGTTAATTTGTGTGACACTTGTAAACGATTGATGTAAACATACTTAGCGATACATCCTATTTGGGTTTCTTTAAGATAATGTGTACGACATGTTGTATAGTACTGTATGTGTATGTGTGTGTGTGTGTGTGTGTGTGTGTGTGTGTGTGTGTGCGTGTGTGGGTGTGGGTGTGCGTACACCCAAACATATATACTTTACTTTATATAATAAAAACAAAACGGACACAGCTCCGTAACAAATAACACGTAGGAATTGGCCACGGTTGATAGTTTGCTGAGCAACAACAGGAATGCGCTAGGGTTTATCATTGTGATGACTTGAAGCAAACATTGCTGCAGACTAGAATGGTCTACGCTATCTGTATTTTACTTAATGCTACTTACATAGTTATTTGTAATTGCGTAGTTATAGCGTATGGGACATGTCTTCTTTATATTTGCGTATAATACATAGTACTAATCGTAATTGCAAATGTTAATTATCCTGACATCAGCTCGGTGCAATTAATTATTGCTTGATACCCCCTGTCTCAAAAGTATATTTGTGCGGGAAAGCCTCTCAACATTTCATGTGAATTGAGGAGTATGTATTACTATGACTATACATTAATATGCTTAATGCAATTTTCACTATATGCCTTCCGCAGGACAACTTCATTTTCTGTAAAGGCAACGTAATTATGAACTATTGTTCAACAATAACTTACGTTCACCATAAATGATAGTCCAGCTTATTCGAATATCGCTCGCCTTCGATAAATTATCGAGAGAGAGAGAGAGAGAGAGAGAGAGAGAGAGAGAGAGAGAGAGAGAGAGAGAGAGAGAGAGAGAGAGAGAGAGAGAGAGAGAGAGAGAGAGAGAGAGACGCAAACATTGCTGACATCTGACGGCGCCTAGTCAACCTAGGCTACATAAATATTGAAATGACAAACAAAAAACAGTGTGTAATATGTGAGTAATATTCTTTCAGTATAATGTTGCATTGACCCACATCAAGGGCCGGCGACTTGCTGCGTTTGGCGAATTTCGCACGAGATATTCAGGAATTGCATTCGTTTTTTCATATGTGTGGCGCTATAGCTCCAGAATATGTCGCCTATCTATTCTAATCATTGAGCCTTTGTGCGTTTTTGAACATGTGTCCTTCATTTTACGATATACTCCAAGATAGTTGTACTTTTGAGTAAAATTGCAGTTTGTCATTTCAGGACTTTCTAAAACAAAAGTACCCCTTTTGATATAATATAATTGAATCTATTGAAAGTGCCCTTTCATGAACTTGCCCCTTATGAACAATATAATCCATTGTAAGTGTATAACATACCCTCACAAATATGTGTTGATAGCACAACGGGCTAATAACCTGTGACAAGGCAGCACGGAGCATGAATGGGGAGACTAGTTGGGCTGACAGGGGACAAGTGAATGGGCTGGAGGGGCTATATAAATATATATATATGTATATCTATATACATATATATGTTGTATATAATCACACACATATTTATATATATAATTTTATATATATTTATATGTATATATATATATGTCTACATTATACACACACACACATATATTGCATTATTGTTTACAAATAACGAACTAATAATTATAATATGTGTAACCAAATTTATGGGAGTAATACATTTTATTGATGACCAGCTGAATTAAAAATACCACATTAATGTGGGAAAACAAAATTGTCGAAAGTTGCAGAAAACTGACATTGATGTTACTGTTGTTCCATATGGGTTTCAACCTTGTAAGTGCTGCTGTTGTCTGTGCAATCCTGGCAAGTATCTCAGGTTTGGAATTTTGGAACGTCTGTGATGATTGATCCCAAGTACTTGAAGCTTGTTACTGTTTCAAGTCTCTGTCCGTTAACGTTGACCTCTGTGTCGATGTCTTGTGTGTTGTTTCTCATCAGTTTGGTCTTTTCGGTGCTGATCTCCATGCCGTATACTGTAGAGGTTTTGCCCAGGCACTCCACCACGTTGACTAGTTCTATCACGTGATTTATAGGTTGATTAATCAGTATGGAATGTACCCATTGTACTGTACTCTGTTTTTTGCTGTACATAAATTATTGTATGGAAATATATGGTAATACATATGTTACAAATATTAGGTTTATTACCGTACTGCAGAAACGAGTAATCTGTTTGGTCTGTGGAGCAAAGCGTTTTGACTTTAGTGCGTACCGGCACCCTTTTCAAGCATCTGCACATGTTGACACTTGTAGATAAAGTTAAATTAAAATCAGTGAATATTATGTACAAAGTATATCGCAAAATGATAGCAGATTGTTTGCAAGCAAGCGAAATCTATCTTCTATGTAATAGATATAAAAAATTACTATAGGGCCAATGTCCCAACAAATGTACTATTGATAAAATGCGTGTCTTTTGTTTCTCACACCGTTAATTATAAAGTCAGGCTTACGAAAATGTTATTAAAGAGTGCGCTTTCAGGACATATATAGTTTTCCCGCCTCACTAATTATTAAAATGGCAAAAAATGAGCATAAGGAGCCAAAACGGCCAAAATGGCATGTCCAATTGACCTTTCCAAATTTGGAACCACTATCATTCACAAGCAGTGCTATATTTTCTATTTCTGATTTCAAAGTGCAAATGAGGTATATTTTGGAGTGCACATAAACAAAACATGTTTACAAAATTGTAAATAAAAACATTACAATGTATTTTCTATATTGACCATTTTTTGCGTGTCTAGTGTCATCGGTTTAGATTGGTCCATTACATTAGTTTATCATTACTATTGTAGGGTATTTCGAAATGTATTATGTTTTTACAAAGTTAACGAAGGAATCCTGAAACAATTATTACACTAAATCTAAATTTGAGGAAAATATAGCACATTAACGTTTTGAAATGTAGAGTGACGTTTTAAGTGCGTGTCCAACGTCATCGACGGAAAAGACTACCTACAAAACCTAGAAAACGTAAACCGTTTAACTTTTTCATGCCTATCAGCTAACCCTGCTATATCCCCCTCGATGGTACTACCAATATTCACGATATTTCTTGGACAAAGAAAAACAAACAAAATGGTGGCGTGTCCAACGTCATTGTGTGACCAGTGTCATCATAACGAAAACTAAAAACACCGATCAGAGCGCATATATACCTAAATCCAGAGGAATTAATATGGTCAATCCATCAGAAGCTGACGTCACCATGCAGACAAAAGCTTTTCTGACTCTTAGACGACATATTTTGCGAGCAATGGCCCGATTTTTACTCAGTTGAGAGTAATGGCTCCAGAAACAAACGTGAATACGGTAAATAAAATACGCGCACTAATATTAACATATATTATTCTTATAAGTGATATATGGACACATCAATAAACAAAATTAATGAAGTTGATATGTGAGTAATCTGACTTGCGACACCCCAAGATGTCTAGGCTGCTTGATGAAGCTGGACACGCCAAATTAACTAAACTATATCTCGGTGCAGTAATTAGAACTGGTACCCTAATTTACGGTCTTGATGTGTTAGGAACATGTTGCTCTTCCTATAAATGAAAACAATGCATACATAGTTTTGTCAGAAATTTAAGGTTTGCAAACAAACTGTGGTGACATTGTCATTCGCTGTTTACTGGCAAAACGTTAACGTATATGCCTAATTTACTTTATGTAAGAGCTCGCAGTTTTTTATATTTGGAAAAGAAGATAAGAAAGCTAGCTAGCCAGTAGAAAAAAATTTGGGCGAACTCGATAGATATGTTTGGAGAAATACAGACATTACACTTGGTGATGACGCTGGACACGCAATTATGGAAAGGCGTGTTCCTGCATGCAATATTACTAATAACTGTAACAAATAGTCATTACATTTACATTACAAAACTACAACATAACATTTCTAAAGCGATGGAACCTGGGGGAGGGTTCGGGGCGATCCCACAATATCTTGGTGGGGGGATTAGCCACCTACATTTCGGGAAAGGGTGTATTTTGTTTTTATTGATTGTTAAGGCGACTGTAGTTTGAGTAATTGGTGAATGTCAATTTCAAGGGGAGGGGTGGAATTGGAGGTTTTTGGAGAGCCTAGGGGGTACAGTTGGATGTTTCTGGATGCAATTGGAGAGTTTTAGAGAATATCAAAGGGGGTTCAAGAGGATACTTTTTGAGAGTCTCAAAGGGTGGTGCAATTTGACGTTTTTGGTAAGCCTCGAGAAGGTGCAATTGGAGGTTTCTTGGTGAGCCTCATCCCCCGAATATTCTCCGCGTTGCGACGCCGATGCATTTATTGGCCGTAACATCAAGGACATTATTTTATGCGGCTTACCTTTCATAATGTATGCTATACGTACTTACATGTTGAATTCATAGCAGTTAATATCATTATGTGAAATGTAATTATAACAAAAAAGTACTAAAATACACCCACAAGTGCCACAAGGATTATGAGCCGGCGCAACAAATTGTGTTATTACATCATCTGCTGAACACATTCCTAGGAACAATGAACTCATCTACCTACATGCAAGTCACTGTTTTGGAGAAGGAGATTGAGAAGCTGCAACAACATGCATAGGCCTTGGAGAAACAGTTATGTTGCAATACTTGCAATCTGGTAGAAGGTGCAGGAGATTTAAAAAAATTATATAACCTCCACGATGAACGTTCCACCAAACATTAGTATGTTTACGCCGTACCGACGTTCTTCTGATGAATGACGCACCGAGCCCTTAAAAGGATGAAATGAGAAAGACCCATCCTGCCCTTGCATGTAGCACTTTTATTAGCATTGTAAACCATTCCCAAACCGTATGGTGTGTGACTCTGTCACAAGGGTTGGGTGATGCGCCTAGTGCCGTAGTGTAGTGTAGTGGTTGGTAGCTTGCTTCTGACCTCCCGCTTTCAGCTTCAGCCGCCATATAGCCTTATCCGAGGTGAAAAGAAAGCCGAGTGCGTAAGTCTTTCCTTTTGGTATATAGCCTCTCCTCAATCAAGACTCAGGCAGTGCCTCCTTGCGACACCATATGGTAACTGGACACCTTGCGGCTCCAGGCCAAACCTGCATGGGATCTAGTGGTCCAGCTACGAAAAACCTTGGCGGAGCAGCATGAGCCCGATATGTGCAGGGTGCAGGGCCCACCAGTGTGTGGACACGTCCCGACCCTCACAAATCATGTTCCAGCTATGGGGCAAATAGCAAAGCAGAGGATGTGAAGGAGAGCATGTCCCCTCAGTTCCGGCGGCGGAAGACCCAGTTGTATGGACAACGACGGCGAGCCCAGCTCAGTACGAGCTACTGTTCTTTGGAGTAAACCAAATCAAAAACCGGCAGAAGGCAATGGGAAACCACTGCTGTATTTTTCCCAAGACAATCATGACCCACAAAACCACAGAAGATAACGTTAACAGCGTGAACGGTTGTTCTGACAGTTCTGACAGGACCACCTCGCTCGGTATGGATAGTCATGTGCGTGACACCAGATCGTCATCCAGCTACTGTGTGCAACAGAAAGATTTTGAATATTGCTACATGGAATGTAAGAACTCTATATCAGAAAGGAAAACTAGAAAACATCAAACAAGAAGCGACAAGACTGAGGATAAATATAATGGGAATGTGCGAAAATAGATGGACGGGGCAGGACTGATGACATCAGATAATAACACAATAATTTACTCAGGAGGCGATAAACATGAAAGAGGAGTTGGAATTATGTTGGATGAAGAAAGAGCAAAATGCTTACTAGGATACTGGACCATATCGGATCGCATCCTCTTGGTGAAAATCAGTGGCAAACCATTTAACATTAACGTCATACAAGCGTACGCACCAACCGCAGACAAATCTGATGAAGAGCACGATACATTTTATAATGATCTTGAATTAGCAAAATCACACTGCAAATCACAGGAGATTGTAATAGTTATGGGAGACTTTAATGCTAAAGTTGGTGGGGAAAGATGCGAAGACATAGTTGGACCAAATGGCCTGGGGAGCAAAAATGAGAGAGGAGATAAACGAATAGAGTGGGCAAAATCTCGTGACATGATTGTCAACACCCAAGAAAACTTTGGACTTGGAAAAGTCCAGGAGACCGTACACGGAACCAAATTGATTACATCCTGGTCAGTAAAAGATTTAGAAATGCCCTACTGGTGGCAAAGACCTTTCCCGGGGCAGACTGCGATTCCCACCTTGTGCCAGTGCGAGCCAAGTTCCGACTGAAACTGAAGAAAAGGAAAAGAGCAACAAGGAACATGAAACTAGACATGAATATACTAAAATCAGATTCAGCGATCAAAGAGAAATTCAATGTAGCAGTACAAAACAGTTTCAATGTTCTGAATGACATTCAAGATTTGGACGACCAATGGGAACAAATGAAGGAATCTATCACACATGCTGCAGAAGAAACTATTCCTAAGCAATGCAGAAAAGCAAAGAAAAAAAGGATGACTGACGATATTCTAAAGTTGATGGATGAAAGGAGGAAAATTAAGCAAAATCATGATGCTTATGTAGCAATGAACAAGGATATAACGGCCAAATGTAATCTAGCGAAAGAGGAATGGCTTAATGAACGATGCAAAGAAATTGAACAGAAGAATAAGCATGACACAAAATCCATGCATGCTAGAATAAGAGAAATTACAGGGAAAAGAACATGCTCAGCTACAGATTGCCTGAAATCTAAAGAAGGAAACATAATAATGGACAAAGACAAAATACTGGAGAGATGGTCAGAATATATTGGTGAAAGGGATGAAAGACCATCAATTAAGAAGAACTTTGATGGTCCTCCTATATTGAAGGACGAGGTTCGAAAAGCCATCAGATCAATCAAAAAGGGAAAAGCTGCTTGACCAGATAAAGTTACCATTGAAATGATTGAGTGTTTAGAGGAATTTGGTATTGATATAGTAACAGACTTCTTGAACAAAATATATGACAGCTGACGAATCCCAACTGATTTATCCAGATCCATTTTTGTAGCAATACCAAAGAAACCAGGTGCGATTGAATGTGAACTACATCGTACAATTAGTCTCATGAGTCACTTCACCAAGATGTTGCTTAAAATTATTATGACCAGAATGAGAAACAAAATAAAGCCGGAAATTGCTGAAGAACAATGTGGATTTATAGAAGATAAAGGTACAAGTAATGCAACATACATCCTACGAACACTGATTGAGAGAGCACTGGAAGTGCAGAAAGATCTGTATGTATGTTTTATTGATTACACAAAGGCATTTGACAGAGTTCGTCATGAAGAAATCATATCAATGCTGGAGAGTTTGAACATTGATGGGAAATATCTGAGAGTTGTGAGAAATCTGTACTGGGAACAAACAGCAGCAATACGATTAAAAAATTACATCAGTAAATTTCAAGAAATAAAACGTGGTGTAAGACAAGGGTGTGTCCTATCACCCGATCTCTTTTCACTATATAGTGAGATCATCTTACGCATATTAGATGATATGCCAGGCATTCAAGTAGGGGGATACAACATGAATTATTTACAATATGCAGACGACACGGTACTGATTGCTGAGAACGAAATAGATCTACAACATATGCTATATACAGTAATAAGGGAAAGTGAGAAAAAAGGTCTGTCCCTGAACAAAAATAAAACAGAAATCATGGTCATCTCAAAGAAAAATTACACTCCAACATGCAACGTGGTAGCATATGGCACTGTTTTGAAGCAAGTCCGAACGTTTAACTATCTGAGATCACTAATAACATCCGACGGTCGATGCAACGATGAGATAAAGAGAAGAATTGCTCAAGCCAAAACAGCTTTTCACCACATGAAAAACATTTTAACAAATAAAAATATATCAATTGAAGTGAGAAAACGTGTACTGCAATGCTGCATAGAGCCCATATTGCTATATGGATGTGAATCCTGGACAATAACCAAATGTTCACAAAAAAACATAGAAGCCACTGAAATGTGGTTCTTAAGAAGAATGCTGCGAATGCCATGGACTGCAAAGCAAAGTAATGAAGTCATCCTTAGGATCTTCTTCATCTATGTGCCATGTCTGTCACAGGCGTTGGCGATCATGGCCCTCCATACCGCACGGTCGTATGTAGTTTGTAGCAGTTCTGTTGTGCTCCTTCCACACCATGTTGAGAGACTATCTATTATTTTTATTCTCTGGCGTCCTCTGGATCTTTTTCCTTCTATCTTTCCTGTTGTTACTATTTGTTCTAACTTTTTCTTTCTCATGACATGGCCTATAAATCGTGCTTGTTGTGTTCTAACTTTGTTGATGATCTTTCTTTTTGATTTGGCTGTCCTAAGGATGACTTCATTGCTTTGCTTTGCAGTCCATGGCACTCGCAGCATTCTTCTTAAGAACCACATTTCAGTGGCTTCTATGGTTTTTGTGATCTTTTGGTTATTGTCCAGGATTCACATCCATATAGCAATATGGGCTCTATGTAACATTGCAGTACACGTTTTCTCACTTCAATTGATATATTTTTATTTGTTAAAATGTTTTTCATGTGGTGAAAAGCTGTTTTGGCTTGAGCAATTCTTCTCTTTATCTCATCGCTGCATCGACCGTCGGATGTTATTAATGATCCCAGATAGTTAAACATTCGGACTTGCTTCAAAGCAGTGCCATATGCTATCACGTTGCATGTTGGAGTGTAATTTTTCTTTGAGATGACCATGATTTCTGTTTTCTTTTTGTTCATGGACAGACCTTTTTTTTTTTTTTTTTTTTTAGGATAGCCAAATCAAAAAGAAAGATCATCAACAAAGTTATAA
>CM034540.1:5556921-5852511 GCA_020002185.1 Paraescarpia echinospica
TCTAGGTCTGGTAGGTGGCTTGTTATGAGGTCATCTTTTGATATTTGAAATACCCCCCCTCCAGTAGTGTCTGTTTCTCTGTCCTTTCTAAAGACGTTAAAGGTGCTTGGGAATATTTCTCCATTTTTTATTGAGGGATCTAACCATGATTCAGTGCCACAGATGATGTCTGGGTTATGCAGATTGTTTAGTGCTTCGATGTCTGAGGCTTTCTTTTTAACGCTTTGGCAGTTTATGAGGATGCATCTGAAGTTTGGTCTCTTTTTTTGGTCTATATGCTTTCTTGCTATTAGTTGTATTGTTGTTGGTGGTTTCGTTTAGGTTATGACAGTTACTGTCCAGTGGATAAAAGGGATTTGCCGTTGGGATTTCTGTATCTCTGAAGAAAGAATTTGTGAAGTTGAAGTTGTTGCATTCGGGGCAGGCCCACGAACAGGAGGAATTTATTAATCGTTTGTATTCATTGTCATCTATTGCACAGCATTGTGAGTGGATCCAGTTTAGGCAGTGGTCGCACTGAATTGCTTTATGGTCATTTAGGACATCTCCATGGCAAATGCCGCACGGTGCTGAGCAATTTGAACAGTGCCATGGTACATTTTGGTTTCTGTAAGTGTTGTTAAATTCTTGTCTGGATATCCTGGCGCATTTGATGTGTGTGGATTTATTACAATCATTACAAGTTAGGATGAGTGCATTAGACCTTAGTGATTTCTTACATGAGTGACATTTAGAGGGGCCTGGATTTAGTTGAACATCTCCTGAGAGCATGATGCATAGAAGAATGGAGAATTTTGTTGTTGTCCTGGGTTTATACGGTAGAGGAGTGATCAGTAATCCAGTGGAGGTGCTGGATTTGAGACATTTCAATTGGGCTATGGTTTTCCATATGGGACTATAAATGTAGTAGGACGTGACAGAATGGATGTCTTGTCTAGCTTTGGCGTTGACATAGGTCTCGTTTGTGTTGCTCTGGAAACTCTCCAATTTTGTTAAATTGGGATCATTTAAAAACCTAAAAGTTATCTGCAGACATAAAATCATGAACAGGGTACATCTAAAAGTGCATCTTGTAGAGGTATGTCGTACGGAGCCTGCCATGTCACCAACTCGAGTGGTAGTGGTTTAGAGTTGATAAAACGGTCAAGTAGTTATTAAGAAACACACCCACACTTAAAACGTGTGCTGAGATAATACTAAAAAATAAAAGATAAATAATTATAAAATATCTGTCCGTCTAAACGGTTTAGTGACTAGTTGTTGTTGTTGCTGTTTTTTGACAGCCTACAATCCGGATTTGTAATAGTATGATACGTAAGCTTTATGTGAAAGTATATATTTACATGTGTGTATGTTGAACCAGCTCACACTGGTTCATGAGTCAAACTGAAAACCCAACTAAGTAAATATAAAATAATTATAAAATATCTGTCCGTGTAAACGGTTTAGTGACTAGTTGTTGCTGTTTTTCGACAGCCTACAATCCGGATTTGTAATAGTATGATACGTAAGTTTTATGTGAAAGTATATATTTACATGTGTGTATGTTGAACCAGCTCACACTGGTTCATGAGTCAAACTGAAAACCCAACTAACACGACACTTCCGTGTGTGCAGTCTGACTATGGAATGGTCTATGCACTCACTTATTGGTATACAGTTTATTGTGTTTACTGTTTATTTCAGCTTGATTTCTGATAGTATATCAACAGAACTAGTAATGATAATAACATAGGTTTTACTTTGTCACTAGGAGAATGCACCGATTTATGATTTGATTTGGGGGTGGTTTGGGTTTCGCGCGCTTTATACCCGTTGTTTACTAGTTCGCCATCTTGTTTTGTAGGTTTTAGGCTGGTTGTTAGGGAAGCTAATTTGTCAAAAACTTGGTTTAGGTATGTCAGATTGCAACTACAACCGTGGGATTGTATTCCGATGTAGTTATACGAGTGCCTTATTCATTTATGAACGAGAGAAACGTTTGGAAATCGTAAATAATATCGGTAAATATTGGAGCGATAAAACGGATTCGACTACACCTGACGCATGCGCATGATCTTCTTTGATCTACCCTATTATCACTCACTAGACTAAAGTGTCTTAAAATACTTTATCTAACTAACTTTAAGCACAACTGCTACTCAATATATGTTTACTGCTACTTTATGAATGATATTAAGGCAAGAATAATACTTATCAATCAGTAATTCCACTTGCTTATGAACTTTGATACACCACCAATTTCAACGACCTATCTCCGCCAAATATAGCCTCGCTCTAATAAACATACATAGCAAACATATATTGTATCCAGCTACATAAAGTAACGTGTATAATCTCATAATATCACTAGAATATCGATATATGACGGAGTTGTACAATTTATCATAACAACTTAAATCAGTCAAATCGTTTGCGTTGGTCTCGCTAGCTCAGTGGGTAGGCGCGTTGGTTAATTGTCATTTATTTTACAATCGGGCGACGCCGGTTCAATCCTGACAGCATGCAAACCTTTGATTTTCTATACACTTTTTTGTTTATGTTTTCACGAAGTAATATAAACAAAATCATTTTATACTGTAATGCACTGTTTGTAAATAATTTTTATTTTAGTAGTAACTATTTATTAGCCACAAAAATGAAAATATGGTCATTATATAACGATGTTTCTAAATTTTATTTATCCAAACAAATATAATGTAATGGATATATAATTTATTAATTGACCATATATTGTACGGTAATATATTGTAATTATATATGTGAAAACAGATTGAGATCTGTCTGGATAAATACAATTTAGAAACATCGTTAAATGACCATATTTTCATTTTTGTGGCGAATAAATAATTACTACAAAAAACAATTTTTTTTTACAAACAGTGCATCATAGTATAAAATGATTTTGTTTATATTACTTCGTGAAAACATAAACCAAAAAGTGTAAAGAAAAACAAAGGTTTGCATGCTGTCAGGATTGAACCGGCGTCGCCCGATTGTAAAATAAATAACAATTAAACAACGCGCCTACCCACTGAGCTAGCGGGACCAACGGAAACACTCTGACTGATTTACGTTGTTATGATAAATTGTACAACTCCTTCATATATCGATATTCTAGTGCTGTTGTGAGATTATACACGTTACTTTATGTAGCTGGATACAATATATGTTTGCTATGTATGTTTATTGGTGTAGATTATCTCCCGTTGGTTGCATTCGATATAATTATTCTGAAAACGAGCCCTAGCTCGGCGAAACCTAGTCGACTTGTAGGCCCATTCGCATTCGTTGTTTTGAATAAAATTCGATTCATGTGGAACCGTAAGATAACTGCTTGTTCCTCTATGATGACTAGTGTTTGTATTACGTCGGAATATTGCACAATAACTCGTTCTGACGCTCGTTCGACCTAAAAGCTATCCTTGTAAACATGCTCTGAATGCATGGAAAGGGTCGGCCTGATGCGAGTGTGTGTCATAAGTGACATCACGATACCACGTGATCGCCTAGCTCATTAAAATTTCATTTTCCGCGGGAATCGCTTCACAGACGGGCTTAAAATCGAATTAATGCTACAAATGTATTTTTCTGTATTTGTTTAATGTTGTCAAATATTACCTACAATGTTAAACTTTGTGTACACATGGAAAAAGGATTTTAGCTAATGCCTTATTTTTATTTCCTTTAAAGGAAATAACAACAAGGCATTAGCTAAAATCCGTTTTCCATGTGTACACAAAGATTAACATTGTATGTAACATTTGACAACATTAAAAAAATACAGAAAAATACGTTTGTAGACAAAATTCTATTTTAAACCCGTCTGTGTAGAGATTCCCGCAGAAAGTTGAAATTTAATGAGCTAGGCGATCACGTGGTATCGTGACGTCAATGCCGACTCGCGGCTTTGTTGACATCTATGCATCGCCATTGTTGTTCTCTCCATTCTCTTGTAACATCATGGCTAGTGGGAGTTTCGCAGAGTTTCAAGTGAAATCATACGATTTTGAGCCACTAGCAGGAACGGTTACAGCGGATGATTCGTCTAATTCCGCTCTTTCCGAGCGTTTCAGCGACGGTAGCGAAGAAGATGATGCGGAGTCGGACAGTCACAATGTTCGCTCATGCAACACCGACTGGTAGTGGTAAGCTTCAACTTCATTATAATGACACATATGGTGTGAAAACTGTCGACAACAACAATTATATCGTTTTAGTACGACGTTATATTATAAAATGCGGTGTCAAAGCTGTACAGAGAGTTAGCTAGAGGTTGTAGCTAAGTAGGTCATCGGACGAAGTAATTGTAAACAGACTTGTCAAAGACAAACTTCACAAAGTTACGAACCGTCGAACGTCGTAAGCATGGTTGTCTGGTTTATGCGGATCGAGTTTAGGACGTTATAGCTACTTATGATATCACCCCTCTGGACAAAACCCACACTTTTTTAGTTGGACAGTTGTTCGCGAGATGACCATAATATCATGACATATATAATGACAGCTCTAGATTATCATTATGTCATTTATGTGGAATAATAATTGTATTACTCTGAGTCTGACACATAACAATATAGCTACTATATAATCAAAATAAACTAAAATAAACATTAAAACAACATGCAGAACAATTGAATAATTATGGTAATGGGTTATAGCCTGAAGGGTTATGTCCTAGACCTAGGGGTTTAGTGTAACCTTAGGGGTCTTATATGTGAGATGCTACCAGTGGGTATATATGTGCCCTACGACTATGTCCATAAAAATCATGAGGACATAGCATTTTTAATCACATTTTTTGTGTGACATTTATTACAAATCCATCAAGCAAGTTTCAGAACACAGTTTTACTGGGTTGAATCATTACACATTCATCAAGCAAGTTTCATAACACAGTGTTACTGGGATGAATCATTCCAAATGTTGGTAACTGTGTATACCTGGTAACACAATGTGAATCACCACACGGTGCCCAGACAATGGTTATAAGCCAAACAACACCCATGTGAATACTTCCCCTGCAGGCAGATGAGAATATGGCTTCAGCAAATACCCATTGATAAACAAGTTATCTAGTCCATTTTGTTGATCATTTTACCTATGACATGCTAATAAATAGCATAGCTTCACATCTACAGACCAATTATTATCTTTACAGGGCAACTTCCCATTGAGCCGAGAAACTGCTGCACTACGACATTGGTTTGGCCAGTGCAGTTTCGGCAACGTGCGAAAAGATGACGAAGTGAAGACTCTGCAACCAAGAAGTACCTCTCCCTGGAAGGGCAGCAATCTTTCCTCATGGGAGTCTTGTTTGTAACACCCTCCTCTGTGTCAGTGTACTGGTCGACATGGTCATCGCTGTCACTGTTGCTGCTGTCACGACTAGTCGACTCATTGTCAGAGCAAACATACTCTGGATCTGCAGCAGATGTCACTTCCTCCCCGTTTTAGTCACTCGAGTCACTAATCGGACCAGTCAACAAACTGCACTGCACACTCGTTGACCTCACTGCTGATGTCACCTGCACAGCAACCTGCTCTGATGCACAGACTGCTTGCACTCTTCTCGTGCAAGTTGATGGCCTGATGTCAACCTGAAAGCATTTGCTGCTCCTTTTTGGAGTGGAAGCTGTGACTGACTCAGGTGTGGAATCCTCTGTATCACAGGAATCCGTACGAGAGCTGTCATATTCAGTTGCTGTATCTTCAGATGACCCATTCTTGGTCGACGGTGGACTATCTCGAGCTGCTGCCAGAATGTCAGCAAATAACTGAAATAAAAAATGACCCTTATAGAATTTGCAAAAAAATAAATTGTTGTAGGTTTCTGACAAAAGCAAACAAAATCCTGTCTTTTACCATCTTGTCAGAAAGGAGTACATCCATTTGTCTAGTCATTTGCCCAGCTTCCAAGTGTGAACAGACTGCCTAGCTGTGAAAAATACAAATTAATAAATTAATTTCAAGTTGCAAGGTATGTATTGTTTATTCTATGATAAAAACATCATAAATAATTGATATCACGCTTACAGAATCTACACAGAGACATAGTTACTTTTGTTATGTTACACTTTTATGCAAACAATTACCTGGAAAATGTGACAATATATTACTTGTGAACATTTTATTTTTGGTTATAACTAATCATCTATTAAATATACAATAGATAGGTTTGCAACTTGCATTGCATTTATTGTTATTGTTTCACAACAAATGACCATTTTCACACTTGGTAGCTGGGCAACAACCCACATCCAAATGTGAACATATTTATTATTTGATAAATTTACTTGATTTTTTTAATAACATTAAGTTAAAAATCAAATAAATTCATTAATGACATTTTGTAACATCATTAGTAGAATCCTTATCCATTGATATAGTTACTATCATAACAATATGTGACTGCAGACATGAACAATCCTGCAATAATCAATTTTATAGTCACTATAGGAAGCCTGCTCCAGGAGTGGTGTAATAATAATAATACCTATTAGTAACAATAAGTTGAACAAAGCACAATATAATAACAGAAACAATGTAATAGTAACTGGCATATAATATATATACATGTTTATTAATATATGTCGCATCAAAATATAAATTTAATTATGCTTTCTGTATCCTATTGAACTAGTTTATCCAGGTTTTATGATTGCCAACATCCATCCCATGAATAATGTGGGAGCCGAATAATGGTCCTTGGTATATTTCTGAGCTTCAGTTTAAAAAAACATCAGGACTTGTGCCAGTAATTAGCAATGCACCAAGCAGTAAGGTGTAATTACACTGATTGCAATCTATTAAATTGCAGTGACATTTCTTTTGTCTTCCATTCATTCATGTTATACAGACATAAAATGAAAAATATGTTCTATCCGTAAACGTTGTTAGTAGATAATACAAGATACAATAGTTATATTTTTGTTCTAAATATTTATCTCGGTACATACTGTAGTTCCAATTCAAAATGTAATGATAATACCTTCAAATGTAATAGTATATATTGCATGATGTACATTGTCTTCGATATTCAACTGTAATAAAATGGAAACTAGGCAATAGCAATATATGACACTGTAATGTAATTCACCATAGGCCTGTGCACTGGAGTTATGAAAATACAAATCAATAAATTACTATTGAAATATTAAAAATTCTATAGTAACAAATGTAACAGTACTTGTGTGTTACAATAGTGTGTGTTATGAAAGCTGCTCTCTACTGTAAGAATTCTATAGTAACAAATGTAACAGTACTTGTGTGTTACAATAGTGTGTGTTATGTAACAGTACTTGTGTGTTACAATAGTGTGTGTTATGAAAGCTGCATCTACTGTAAGAATTCTATAGTAACAAATGTAACAGTACTTGTGTGTTACAATAGTGTGTGTTATGAAAGCTGCATCTACTGTAAGAATTATATTTATTGAAAACATTACTTTTGAAAACTTAAACATAATATATTATTAACTCGATGAATACATTCTGTAATCTACAGGGTGTTCAATGTGGTAACCATTCAATATTAATAATAATTAATCACATCTACCTGCAAGGTTTACCAATTGCAATGGTGATCAGGGTGATGTTAGGCATGGGTTAATTGCATGGGTTAATTATAGTAATAATAAGTATCCGACATGTCACATCCATGTTACCCAGTTCCTGCCATTTCCACCTAGCATGCTTTAATTACCAGTAGATCAGGTTCAGATAACTATTTTAACTGGAGGGAGAATGCAGTGGGCCAGCTGGAGGTGGCTGGTGTATTTGTTATTCATAGCAGGAAAGACCTACAAAGTGCAATGTCAACTGGTAATTAATTAGATTTGATCTTTGATCAGTTGACTAGGGCAAACACTACACTTAGTTCCTCAATCAAGTGGAGGAGTCACAACAAAGGAGTCCAATTAGCTGGATTAGCAGACATGTGCCAAACACTGTAATAAACTGTTTCTACAGAGAATACTGATGGGGGATAATTCTTCAGCAAGTCATTGATGACATAAGACTTTAGTGAGTCATGTGTCAGAGGAGGAGATTGCCAGCAACTGGTTCCAACTATGAGAGTGAGACGGACCACTTCCTAATTTTATAATTTTTGTTTTAAATATCTAACTTATGCATGGTACTTTATGTGTACATACATTTGATGTTGATCAAAATGCATGGCACTTTCATAAAGTCCAAGTATTGTCATTTAAAAAACAACAAATGTTATGTATGAAAAATAATAATTAATTTATGCAAATTCAACGTTAAATACATTTGAAAATATAATTATTCTTCCATCTGCAAATTCACATTGCAATGTTCTACATCCAAGTATTGCTTCTTACGGTTTAAAAAACTTATTATAACAGACTAACCTGACTCGGCAACGAGTATAATTAAAATAATTATTTCTTATTTGCATGTAAAAGTAAATAGATTAATTAAATGCATAACTAACAAATTAGCATCAATTAATTTGCTGACGTTTTTGTTTTATTGCCTTACATTCCTGTAACCATGATAATGATAAAAACAGTCACCTGAATCGATTTGATTACACTATCAAATTTTCCACAAAACTGAGTATATGTAGATTTATTATAGTAGTATCGTGCATAACTACAACATTTAGAATATAAGATACTTAGGAAGAGTTCCGTGATATGATTGGAACCAATGGGATACAATGACAATAAGTTGAATAACTTATTTTGACACACACGAGACCGTCCAGTCCAGGCATTATACTAGACCTACAGAATAATAATAGTAGATATAACATGTAAGAATTACCTTGATTCGTTGCCGCTTTCGGTAAGCAGACCTCGTAAATTCACCACTCGTCGAAGGAACCTGGTACCCCAAAGAAGCCATGGGTGTAGTTGCTGAGCCGGCTGTAGTGACAGCGGCAGCGGAGCCTGCAGCGGCGACTGCGGCACTGGAACAACGCTTGCGAGACCCGCTTGCCTTCGACTCGGGCAAAGCGGCCGTCGATCCTGCCCGTGCCGACGCCTGTCTTCTGCGGATTGACGGCATCAATGCAGCTTCTACTGCCGGGAATATTGTTGGGACTGCATCGCTTTTCAACGATATTCGAGCACCAGGATATCCAAGGGTTGCCAACATCTCCGGATCGCGATCAAAACAGCTTTTCTCAAAATGAGCGGAGCAAAGCCGGCTGTGTTTCTTCAATAAAACTGGATCCGTAGGGAACCGAAAAAAATGGTGTGTTGCTGTATGTTTAGAAGAGTTTGCATTACAACCGAATGCCGCACAATGAACCATGATGATATTCGCATTACACAGCCACCTCTGCTGTCATATTGCTGAGAATGAATGTAAACAAGCGGTCGCTGTATCGGCAGAGTCAACTCTGACGTCACATCTCGGCATCCCGAAAAGCGCGCCAAAAATATGCATATTCGAAAATGTCCGGATGTACAGCATAAAATGTGGAATTTTTAATTCTTCGATTTTTGGGGATTTTTTTGGCTTGGTGGACATGGAAATATATAGCAGGATCTAATTTAATATGAATTCAAGCAATATATGTTTTTATTCCCTTTAATGTCCATGGTATTGAGGGGCGCTGGTTTTCTGAACATAACAAAAACTCACAGAAGGGACAATAAAAAAAACCTGGTGAAACTACTGGAATATTCTTTTCCTTGTAAATAATTAAATACCAAGACTACATACAATTGAATTCAAATTATTTTTTTTAATGTCCCATAATAGTATTTTTAATATAAAAATAATAAATTTGTTAAATTACTATTACATTACTGTTGTTAGTAAATTATGTACATATTGGTTCAATAATTATAATCGTTACGGATCATTTATAATGCATTTACACTATTACTATTTTCCCAAGCCTACTTAGGCTACTAGCCTACTACCATATACGACATAGACATAATATAGTCACTATCATTTACATAAGTATATGCCATCGTACTGTTAGCTGATATTAGTCGATAGTAAACAGGGCCCAGCCAGGCCGCCCATACCGCCATTGCCAATGACTAAAAGGAAAACAATCAAATATATTTAGTACAAGCAACATTAATATATATACTCATACGTCTAAATATATGTGATTATAGCTGAATAAATCGAAATTACTAACCTGTCTGGAAGAACCTTTGCGAATGCTGCATCTCGTCTGTTGATATTGTGACTGACAGTGTCAGTGACACCACGGCACGGGCAACGGCCCACGGCGACAGTCCACTGGCACTGTCGCCAACTCCTTCTGTTTGCTTTGTTTCTTCCATAGTCGTTCTCTAATAGAAATACACCTTTATGCGTGGGTAGTGTTTTTGTCTGTCTAATTTAGCCCATTTTGCCGTGTCGGTGGCATGTATGTTCGTAGACGTCCACTCGTTGCCTAAACTCGGAATTCCATAACATCAACAGCGCCAAAGGGTGGGGGTCAAAGGTCAATATCGCCCATAATTCGCGATCACGAGAAGACAAGAACGCGATTCCACGCCGAGTTCAATGTCCATACTCAGCTAAAATCGAAGCATGGTTCTCTTTGATCTATCGGCTGCGTTTGACACCGTCGACCATGAAGTGATGTTGCATAGACTCTCACATGATATCGGAGTGGTCCAAGATGCACTGGACTGGTTTAAATCATACCTAAGAGACAGAGTCCAGTCCTCTGGTATACGGGGTACCACAAGGCTCCGTGTTGGGTCCTCAGCTGTTCTCCATCTATGTAGCACCAGTTGCTAAGATTATTCGCAAGTACAATTTGATGTGTCATTTCTACGCGGATGATACTCAAATCTACATTCCAGTGAAACCACACCAAGAGGAAATTGCTGCGGCTGTCGTCCGTATTGAAGAATGTGTAGCGGAGATCAGGACGTGGATGGTGACAAACTTTTTAAAGTTGAATGACTCAAAGACAGAAGTCATAGTGCTCGGCTCTGCGCAACAACTAAAAAAAATTGAGCTGCGCACACTGTGCATTGGAGACTGTTTGGTCACTGTAACTCAGAATGTACGGAACCTTGGTGTACAGTTCGATGCCGAGATGAAGATGGAGACGCACGTGACTGCTGTCTGTAGATCTGCAATTTTCCATCTCCGAAATATTGCAAGAATAAGACGTTATCTATCGCCTGCAGCGACGGAATAAGTCATACATGCGTTTGTTACCAGCAGACTTGACGTAGGCAATGCTTTACTCCACCGACTGCCTGTGAAACAACTAGAACGGTTGCAGAGAGTACAGAACGGGGCGGCCCGCCTTGTCGACGACGCCAGGAAGTTCTGTCATGTCACACCTCTATTGATGAAGTTGCACTGGCTGCCAATAGCAGTTAGAGTAGAGTATAAGATACTTCTACTCACGCACCGAGCACTGACTGGCTGTGCACCACAGTATATCACCAAATGTTTGAACAGACGTCAGCCAACAAGTTTTTACTAAAAACGAAAGAGTTCGCAGTTTTTGTATTCATTTTATAAAAACGAACTAATACGCATGCATAAACGAACTAAGATATCATTGGGGAGTACCCGATTCCTCTGTTTTTGTGTGAAACTACTAAGAAACTCGAGGAGCAAGACAATCGAATTGGATGAGTACCTTTAAGCTGACCTCATTCTATTACCGCCAGTCAAGCTAACTTCGACCTGGGTGACGTAATTGTCATTGACGACGTAGAAGCCGCTAGCAGCGGCGAATGTGTGGCATTGATACTCGTGCGATCGACAGCGACCATTCGAGTGACAGGTAGGTTGTGCAATAACTTGCTTCCAGCAGCCGAACAGTAAACTATTAGGGATGAAGTCGACGCCGTATTGATTGAGCGAGATCATAATGAATTTGTCAGTTAGCTAACACAGCAGCATCTACTACAATTTCTTGAATACATAGGATTGCATGTACTAAATAGCAGCGCTGTCCGCCTGAATGATCTTAGACAATGGCCAGGTGCTCTAAAATTAAAACTGACAAGGCGGCTTTCTACCGAGACTAGCGACAACAACGTACGACGTCATGGATCGATGCGGATTTATAAACAAGTTTGGGGGGAGCATTTGCAGGTTTTGGTTTGGTAAGTACCGTTGTAGATGTAGGGTTGTTTTAAAAACGTGAACACGTTTGTTTGGCACCTAGGCCCATACGGTAAATACGAATAATCCCCTTTGATAAAAGCTGGCCACAGCCCTGAAAGTTGTCAAAATTATTCGCGGTGAACAATCAAATATGTGTCGCTGTTTCGACGAAGCGGTATATCCGCGTCATCGCGATTTTACTCGGTAGTAGCACTAAGGCGATGACGAATCAAGTGCGTCTTGTTTACCAGGTAGCATATTGTCACAGCCGTAACATCGCGTTAATTAGGAGATGTCTTACCACCACTGCCCGCAGAACGATTATATATAACCGTCTTTACTCATGTCGCGTGTAGATTACGACAACACAGTGTTGCCATGTTATAATTAGGTTGAGCCTGAGAGGCATTTGCGAAAGTAGCAATTGGTGTAGAATTCTGCTGCACGTCTCATTGGCAGACATTACAGGGGCAAAGAGCCGAGTACACGTAACGCCTGTTCTGTACCGTCACTACAGGCTGTCTGTAGGCCACTGAACCGTCTTTAGACTAGCTACTCACTTATACACAAACTATTAATGCAATCTAAGATCAAACGAGTTTGTCATATCAGCGGTAATTACTGTAATTGGTAGGTTCACTGCCCAGAAAATCGTGCAATAGAAACTTGCACCGCTACATCTACACGTGCTCCGATGACAGAGGAGAAACCCTTGCAAATATGTAGAGAAGTATTGAAAATGTGTGTTCTACGTAACCTCCATGTATGCGAATACTTACGCCTAGCCACGAGGCATCTCTTCCTGTATTGATATATAATAATTATATATATATATATATATATTTACTTCCTCTTCGTTTGCAGGACAAACTAACAAGGAATGTGTGGTATACTTATCCCGCTACTGACTTCCGGGTTGATTATTGCCTGTATTCTGCATCCGGTCGTTGGCTTCAGCCAATCGTTGGATGGCCGAAAGTTTGCCGTGGTGGTACACACTCTGGCCAATGATGGATTGGGCGTAGACGAATATCAGGTATGTTACTTGGGCGTAGATATGCCTCGGAATGGACACACTGTGGATACTTTATGCAATAGGCATCGTTCCAATCAATACATGGTTCAATTATGGCCAGCATACCAATGATGGCAGCTACTACGACATAGACTTATACAGGCTGTATTATATATGTCTCTGCTGTTTCTCGTTAATAGAACAGCGGCTAAGTATAAACATTTTTACATATGTACTTTACAATCTACATATTCGTGTTGAAGCTAGGAGCCCTTGGTTATCGTAAGACAAACGAAATATTACACTTGGACGGTTGAGTTAAATTGTTTCACCATATTATAGAGAAACTGCCGGACATGTTTTCGATACATTTGTCGCTTTTCCTATATTAAAATACGTACTTATACAATATTTCTTTAAATTTGCAAAGAGCATATATAGGTATTGTTACTTCTTTGTTACAGAAATATGTGGATCTGAAAGTGCGTCATGTGAAAGAAGATTTGAACGGAAGTAAACTCGTAGATTCGGTAAGTAGCCGACCAGTTTCCTTGTGGTATCTTATACATTATACAGGGGTTTATGCATATTTGTTTCATTACGTCTTATGTTTTTTGTATGTTTATATATATATATATATATATATAATTATTATTATAAACAACTAGTGTATTTCTTTAACATTTCGGCACACACGTATACACACAAACATGTCTATCCAAATAAACGTTACATAACACGGACAGTTTGAAATGTCTTCGAAATTAGCCTCAGTGCAAGTCGCTTCTGCCTCTGCCACCTTGTGCTGTCATCACACACTATCACTATAGTAGGTCGACCATGGATGATGCGCCCTAGTTGGCGTTGTTGCGTCTGTGACAGCGTTGGCTGTGTCTGATGAGACAGATGCGAGAGTGGCAGTCCCTGCCGCAGTGGTCGCATTTGTAGGTCGGCTCTGGGTGGCTAGAGGGTTGGCGCTCCTTTCGACGAGCTCTCCTGTCTTCAGCCAGGCTCCGCACCTGTTCTTCATAAGTTGAACAATTAAACGAATTGTGTTGACCAGTTTAAAAAAAAGTATACGTGTTGATAGGTTGTTGTACAGTACAAAAACAAAAAAGTTCCCTGCTTAATCAGTAGGTAATATGCTGCGCAGTGAGTTATCATTCTTTCTTCCTGTTCATCCTTGCATTTATCAACACCTGTCACTAAACTATCATATTCCAGATACTAAGTGGACAAAGAAATTAATTACTTTCTCTCAGCTTAGAATTATTTATTGCTGTGCCGCTTTGCATAGTCACGTTCTAGCAACTTGTCATACGTTTCATTTTTGTTAGTCACAGTTCTAGTAACAACAGTGTGTATAATAATCATATTTTAAGTCAACATTTTATACACATTGTACCTCAGCATCCCTAAAAATTAGAAATGAGTGTCTATATAAAGTGTATTGCTAATATTTTAGTCGTACAACGTCTAACCAATGTGTACACGTAATGTTTAAGATGGCCTTGAGTCTGAGTTCAAAGTTCACGGAGTGGATCGAGGCTGTGGAGCGACTGAGAGACATCCTAGAGCGTGGCTACGACGACTCAGCGGTCAGGGACTATCTACCCGAGTGCTGCACGGCACCTCTACGAGAGAAAGACGTCAGATTCAAACAGAGGGTGAATGCCGTTCATTATTCATTATCCGGATTAGCAAAACCTCATATGGTCTCAGGTAAACTGAAGATGGCATTGCAGTTTGAAAACGAATTAATATTGATTAGCGACAAAGTGTAATCAATTGCATTTATGGATGGAGTAATACTTAAACGTTAACGATGTGCTGTTAATTTTATTGTAATACTATATTCCCGAATATATAATATTTGTGTAACTTAATGTTTTATATGTCGTGCCATTCAACAATATCATCGACGTTGATTTTGTTAGAATTTATGTCTTTGAACGTATTCGAAGATTTAATTGTTAAAGGTACTCAACCAATTCGATTGTTTTGCTCCTCGCGTTTCTTAGTAATTTCACACAAAAAACAGAGGAATCAAGTACTCTCCAATGATATCCTAGTTCGTTTATGCATACGTATTAGTTCGTTTTTAAAATTAAAACAAAAACTGCGAACTCTTTCGTTTTTAGTAAAAACCGGATCCAGTTTTTTGCTTCCATTTTAGCTGAGTATGGACATTGAACTTTGCGTGGAATCGCGTTCTTGTCTTCTCGTGATCGCGAATTATGGGTGATATTGACCTTTGACCCCACCCTTTGGCGCTGTTGATGTTATGGAATTCCGAGTTTAGGCAATGTGAGGACGCTCACGAACATATATGCCACCGACATAGCAAAATGGGCTAAATTAGACAGACAAAAACAGTACCCACGCATAAAGGTGTATTTCTATTTGGGAACGACTATGGAACGAAACAAAGTAAACAGGAGTTGGCGACAGTGCCAGTGGCCGTGGGGTCAGTCACAACATCAACAAATGAGATGCAGCGTTTGCAAAGGTTCTTCCAGACAGGTTAGTAATTTAATATTATTAAGCTATAGTCACGTATATTAATGTTGATTTTACTAAATTTATTTAATTGTTTACCTTTGAGTCATAGCCAATGGCTCTATGGGCGGCCTGGTTGGGCCCTGTTTACTAGTATCGACTAATATCAGCTAACAGTATGACGCTATGGCATATACCTGTCAATGATAGTGACTATATATATATATATATATATATATGTCTATGTCGTGTATAGTGTATAGTAGCCTAAGTAGGCTTGGGATAATAGTAACAGTGTAAATGCATTATAAATGATCCGTAACGATTATAATTATTGAACCAATAGTAATAGGTTGAACAAAAACAATATGTACATAATTTACTAACAACAGTAATGTAATAGTAATTAATTTAACTAATCTATTTCTTTTATATTAAAAATTACTATTATTGGATATTAAAAAAATTAATATGAATTCAATTGTAATTGTACGTAATCTTGGTATTTAATTATTCACAAGGAAAAGAATATTCCAGTAGTTTCACCAGGTTTTTTGATTGCCCCTTCTGTGAGTTTTTATTATGTTCAGAAAACCAGCGCCCCTCTGAAATTTAATGTCCATAACATGTATATATATATATAGATAGCTTTTGACCGTTGGCATTGGTTGCTTTTGGCAGGTAGTCGTTCATTGCACTGCAACTTTTGCAAGTACAGTGTACATTAAAATGATTATTTTTATTTTTATTAATACATGTACTACATTTTCAGAACTCGAGGTGTGTCAACACCACATGCAGATGTGTGCTTCAAAACTCTTCACCTTCAGGTAAATGAGTGTTGTCAAATGTGGTTACTCTGTCACCAAACCTGTTATCAAAATTATAAATACAAGCAATAAACAAGTATGTCACAGGCGGATCCAGGCGGACCCCTCTAGACCTTAAGAATTTGGCGTGTCTGCAAATCTTTTATAATGGGCCCACGCGACTGTGTCCTCCCAGACCGTTTGAAATGTGCCCCAGTTTAGGTGATAATAATAAGCTGAAAGTTATGGCGTTTTCCAACATCACCACTTCAGTGGAACGGGTGAAGTTATGGCAGTGTGGTAGCGACAAAATTTAGACTACACCATTTGGTTCGGATGCCAGTGGAGGTTTTTGTGCCCCCCAGACCCGATTTCTGGATCCATCCCCGTATGTGATAATTTTGTTTGTCTGCATGAGGATTTTTCAGTAATGTGTGTCCTCGTTAAATTGTATATTGTTGTTAGAAATGCATGTGAATTAAAGTAAAGACAATGTAAAGTAAAAACATTTTATTGAAACTATTTGATGAGATTGACAACAAAATAATGAAAAGTACAATACAACTACAGGTACAATCACTGCACTTGATGAGTATAATGTAATAATGTTTAACATCATATACATATCACATGTACATAAAATGCAAAACAACAATAGAAAAAAAATTAGGAAGAGGTTGAAAAAATGTCAGGTATATATAAAAAACAAACAGAAACTTTTATCAAGATTCTTTGTTACAAAAAAACAACACTAGTACACGTGATGTCAAATGCTAGTTGTAGTTTATACATGACTTGTACGTTTACAACTTAGTGACTAAACAATTATGTTTATTTAACAAATTTGTTTAATATCGCATGCCCATAAAATGTAAACCAATGAGAAAAAATTGGTAGAATAGAATAATTTAGAAATATGAAACATGGCATGAAAAATTAACAGTCCTCATGATACATAGAGAACTTAAATAAGTAAAATGCTGCTGTCAGTGTATCAACAGATTGTTGTTGAAAAATGTGAAAAGGCTTTCAATACCATTATTTCATCACAAACTTGTGTTGTACATAACAAGTACCTGGTGTACATTGCAAGAACTCAGCTGGCTGCCACTGACTATCAGCAACACAAAAACTATGAAACCCACCACTGTAACAATGCTAAATAATTGATGTATTTTTTCATGGACACTGCTAAAAGTTTAGTTGAATACAAATACCATGTATTATCGACTTTCGATAAATGTGTCATCACATATAAAATATCATACATGTCAGAGCCAGGCTAATTGTCACTTTGTCTCCGGTATAGGTAGATGCGGATGTACAGCAAAATGTCAGGAAGCTGGTATGCAGTACCATCGAAGACAGCGAACACATACAGTGATGTCATCGATATCCAAACCGATGTAGTTCACCGAAGAATGCTCGACACTGAACCTGTCTCACAGCATCAAGAGTTGTTGCCCGAAAACTCATGCTATATCTGCCAGACCCTGGCACCCACCGTTCCATCACCAACTGCCGAGCTAGTCAGGCGTCACCATATTCGTATGTCGAGCAACCTACATTCTACATTGGTTTTTAGTCAGTTAAGCTAACTGACTGACCTGGAAGCCAGTGCACACCCCATCGGCACTGGGGAATCTGTCACGGATGCAATACATGACACAATTGGGATCAATCGGTGGACATTCACATGACAAACCATTAATATGCAGCATGCTGCATGGCTGTACAATCTTGTCCGAGTTCCTGGACAAATACAACTGCCCAGTATGCCATATTAACTTGGAGAACTAGTGATACTAAGCACACTAGTCCAATCTCCTGTAAAGAAAAGCATATTTTCAGTAAACAAAAATAGGTATCATTGTAGTGTTGAGATTAAATAATTATGGAATGTTCATTCTCATAATCAGTAAATATATATATACGGCGAAATTTGTTCGGGAAACGGTGTTCATAATAACCGTGAATTCGTTATACCCGTGTTCGTAATATGCGTAAACGCTTATAATAGAAAAGATAGGGGAAATCCATACGTAAGAAATTGTTTCGTTATATCCGTTAATTCGTTATATCCGTGTTCGTTATAAGCGTGTTGCACTGTACATCAACACGGCGTGCTAGTGAATATACATATTTTACGACAGTTGATAATTTGTTTACTAGGTACACATACACGCCTCCTGCCAGCGCCCACCACCACGCGCGTCACTGGCTTGGTGGCTTCCAGTTTGACGTCACAACGGGCGTAACCATGAAAGGGCCAATTAGCAATTATACAAAATTGTGTATAATTATTTATTTTATCGGACATAAGTAGTAAAGGAGGTCCCTTACCGGGGATGGTGTCGCGCCGCGGTGCAAGTGCAAAAGTACCCGGATGTAGGTCAAGGTAAAGTACCCGAATGTAGGTCAAGGTCAAAGGTCAAGTACCCGGATGTAGGTCAAGGTCAAGTACCCGGATGTAGGTCAAGGTCACGTGGCGCCCCCTACCGGAATTTTTCGGAACTAGAATAACACGCCACCTAGCGGATTTTTCGGAACTAAAATATTTCCCGCCAAAAAATATCATCGCTCCCCTGGCGGATAGTTAATGAACTAATTATTTCCCGCCCAAAACCAAAATAGCGCCCCCTGGCGGATAGTTGGTGAACTGAAATTATTTCCCGCCAAAACTATGGAAGCGCCCCCTGACGGATAGTTGGTGAATTAAAATAGCTCCCCCTGGCGGATAGTTGGTGAACTAAAATAGCGCCCCCTGACGGATAGTTGGTGAACTAATATATTTTCCACCAAAACTATAAAAGCGCCCCTGGCGGATAGTTGGTGAACTAATTATTTCCCGCCAAAACCAAAATAGCGCCCCCTGACGGATAGTTGGTTAACTAAAATATTTCCCGCCAAAACTAGATATCGCCACCTAGCGGATTTTTGTCGAACTACAATTATACAAGTGGTGTCATATTGTGGACAAGTTGTAAACTAAATGTTCTAGTACTGCAAATATTCGTGTCTCTTGCACGCTTGCGTGCAATAGAGCCCCCTGACGGGTACATCACGAACTACAAACATCATCCCCTAGTGGACAAGTGAGCGAACCACATATGAGTACTGCAAATATTCGTGTCTCTTGTTTTTTCTCGTCCATAAACACCTGGTGGATATATAATCATAAACTGAAAGCACCCCTGTTAGATAAGTGGTGAACTAAGTAACTACTCAGCAGTCCGCGCTTGTGTACATTCTACTCAGCAGTCCGTGCTTTTGAATTTTCTACAATATGTGATCTTTCGGCACGCCCACGTGACCTTTCGGCACATTCTCTAACTATATAAGCGCAGTGTTTTGCCAATCGGACCGTCATTCGTATCACGACGACAGCACTGTTAACATCATCATCATGTTGAAGACACCCTACTACCGACCTCGCAATGCGGCAGACTCGAGCGACGAGGACGAGCCGACGAGCCGACCCATCATGCCGGTGATCAACCGTCCTTCCGTGCCGTCGGAACCAGACGTCGTGGACGTCGTGGACATCTCGGCTCTAGAAGCAACGGTAAGCTCCGACGCAGTTATCAAGATCAGAGGGCTCCTCATCGATAGAGTACGCCAGCACACTCCCTTGTACATCGGGTGCAGGTACTGCAAGAAGCGTATGATTACCGACGATAGGGGACATTTGCAATGCGAACGACACGGTTACGTTGCTTCTGACGTGCATTTCGTGGTGCGCATGTGCTTTGTCGAGACAGCGACGGGTCGATCTATATGGTTGACTTTATTCGACCAGTGTATGGCTCCTCTCCTTGACGTGAATGCCGAGACGTTTGCTGTTATGGACGAAACGATGCAGACTTACAAACTGAACTCGTTGACGGGAACTCGTGTGTCTCTCACCATAAAGAAAACTCGACGAGATACTTACACAAACTTCAACGTCACTCGCGTGGAGGTGATACACTAGGCTCCGTATCCTGTTTCAGCCTCTCTCTGCTGTCATCCCTGCCGATGTGACAACTTCCGCCGACACGACCGGTGTGACAACTTCCGCTCCTGGCGATGTGACAATTTCTACTCGCGCAACCAATGTGACAACTTCCGCTCCTGACGATGTGGCAATTTCTACTCACGCAACCAATGTGACAACTGCCGCTCCAGTCGCCACTGGTCCGAACTTTACGCTTGAGTTTCCGGCAATGGAAATGAAGAAGACGATTGCACGTCACATAGCATGTACCATCGTTGAACTCTCGAGACGACAGTGTCTCGCTTGCGAGATAGACGATCCTAGTCAATTTCATCACGATTGTATGTTACCCGATGACATTCTAATTTATATGCACTTTGACGAGGCTGTGGAGGCCATTAATTCGACTGCAGTGATGAAAGACTGGTTGTGTGTTTTGTTAGACGCGGGTTTGAAGCTATCCGACCTGACGTCCGATCACTTGTGTGCTATCGGGAGTTGGTTGCAAGAACCGTTTTCAGAGGAGTGGCGAAACAAATTAAAGCAAATTGTTCTGGCAGTAATGGAGGATGATCTGTAAATCTGTCTTGTGGTTTTATGAGACCTTCAGTGACATTAATTCGACTGCAGAGAATGGAGTGCGACCTGTAAATACGTTTGTGTTGTAATAAAATGTGCAAACCTTATCTTGCGTCTTTTTTCGTGTCTTACACTTCACAAGTAAAGGTACTCGTCTAAGTCCCGATTAACAAATCACTCACTCACTCACTCACTCACTCATCCTTCATGTCTGTTCACTCACTCACTCATCCTTCTTGTCTGTCACTCACTCACTCACTCACTCACTCACTCACTCATCCTTCGTGTCTGTTCACTCACTCACTCACTCACTCACTCACTCACTCACTCACCCTGCGTATCTGTTCACTCACTCACTCACTCACTCACTCACTCACTCACTCACTCACTCACTCATCCTTCGTGTCTGTTCACTCACTCACTCACTCACTCACTCACTCACTCACCCTGCGTATCTGTTCACTCACTCACTCACTCACTCACTCACTCACTCACTCACTCACCCTGCGTATCTGTTCACTCACTCACTCACTCATTCAATCACACAAGCCCTCACTCACTCACGCCCTCCCTTCGTCGCTTTTCTAACATTTTATCTTTTCAACATGTTACCGTGGTAACATTTTCGTATTTTAGTGCGTTCAATTCATCTCGCCATTCATTTCATTGCTTGCACTTGAACCACAAACACCTACATCATGAGCTTATCTACTGTTCTACTGGCTGCCAACAAGTCCACACCATCACCGTTCCAGTGCCCAAATTGCAAGAGACATTTCTCACGTCGGGAGAACTTGAAACGGCACATTGCCTCCATTCACGGTGGACGATTGACAAACACCACGTCACTGGATTCACTTGTCTCGGGGCCCACTATGACACCTGTGTCTCTGGCCCCAGCAACAAGCTCGACATTCCAGTCTCCATCTCAGGTGACCATGGAGTATACAAAGAAGATGGCGCTGGTCGATCCACGTATTTTGGAAAACATTCAACCTCAACGTCCTTCTCCGGCTAATCCTATCGAAAGGGTTTTGCAACGACTCGACAATGAAATGCTAGACATATTAGAACGAAGCGATATATACGAGAGGGAAAAGGTTGTGTTGTATAACCAGGTATTGAGTCGATACAACGATCTTTCCGACAAACGTATGCAAGAACCCGTGCGTGTGGTCGTCGAAAAAATTCCCAGTGAAGAGAAAAACAAAGTACAACCTGCTAACGAAAATGAAGTCGTCGAAAAGGAGAGTATCGAAAACGAAATCATCGACAGCGTTCCAAAAACTATGAAGCAGAAAGTACGAAGACTACTCGATAAAATGAAAGGGGCCGTAAGTTGGAATGATCGTGGCGAGATGATGTACAGAAACAAGGCGGTTCCCGGAAGTAATATCGTGGACCTTGTGAATGACGTGTTGAGAAAACGGAAGTCGTTTGAACCGGTGGGATGGGAAACCTTTGCTCGTGGTCTAAAGGATGTCAACACGCCAATGGATTTAGTGGGTAATCTCGATCGTTGGCTTTACATGCAGACAGCGTCAGTGGACGGCGACGTATCAAAGGAAACCAGCATTCCGTTTGACAGTGGTCGTCGTCGGAATCGTAGACGACATGCATCGTCGCGGCGCGCAGCTCATTCGGCGACACCTTTCCAAATCACACGTTGGGAACCTTATTAGCATTACCGATTTGAAATCTACAGGAACAGTGTTCAAGAGAGGTCATATGGGGAATATTCAAATAAAATCTTGTTGACGCTATGGATGAGTGTGTGTGTTTTTCGTTTTCATCAAGATACACCTCGCTTTTCCCCGTTTCAGTGACAACAATTGTTTTGTCAACGTTACCAATGTGGGTGGTGTTCAATATACCTAAGTGAATTTTGACTTAAGAGTGGTATGTAATGTTTGCATGTAATGTTGGCATGCACGTTCTTGTATTACCTTAATTAAGCAATAACAAAGTCGACACCATATGTGCGTTCATGAAATTTTTTTATTCAGACACCCAAGAGAAAGTGTCAATCTTGTCTTGTAAACCTTAACTATATAAAATTGTATTCCATACGATACACAAGTTTTATTCAGACACCCAAGAGAAAGTGTCACTGTGAATTATATCACACATATCCTTGTTGTCAGACACCCAAGAGAAAGTGTCACTATTATAAAATCTTGTAAACCTTAACAACTATATACAAATCGACTCCACATGATACACAGTCTCTGATAGACAGTATGCCACACTCTGTGTTTATTGACACGATTTTTTGCAGCGATTGAAATATACAATATACTTTGTTTATTTTCACCAGTATCCTACTTAAAAAGAAAAAACAACATCATGATGATGATGATGCAACAATGACGTGTGTGTGTGTGTGTTGATACACTCAATTAACAAGATAGGATTCGTTAAAAACAATAGTTCATCACGGCTACATTAAGACCGGATATTACACGGCTATCTCACGGGTGTACCGAACAGTAAATGTGAAATGTACACTCTTTAATAATCGACAAGTAACAAGTAGGAGTCAGTGGTCGATAAACATCATACCTGATCACGCTTACACCAAGACTATATGTTACACAAATACCAAATGTTACAACAATACCGAATGATACACGGGTAGCTCACGAAAAGATTTACTGGCGTGTCTATTATACCAGACACGGAGAGGTAGAGATTCCATCGGCTTGTACCGGTCGTTTGGAATAAAAATAGGTTAGTGCAGAACGTTCTTGAATATATGTAAAAACTGAAGCATTCTTCACCCGAAACCCTCGATTTTTCCCAACACCACTCTCTTTGGTTTTCAGTACTTTCAAAAACGTGTCTTTGTCAATTTCGTTGTGTCTCTTATTTAGACCTTTCGTGCTGAATTTATCCGTATCACCAAAACAATAATAAGTTTTGCTGCACAAGCCGATGAAACCTCTACCTTCGTACTCTATTTTGAACAGACCGGGTGTCCTTTTGTCGTGACGCGCACGCGCAATGCAACACGATTCCGAAGGGACCCATTCTTTCCCTTCCATCCGACAAGTGACATAATCGGACGCGTGCGCGTCACAACAAGCAACGGGGAACCACCGGGACAAGTTTATAAAATATTCGTGCCGTTTATCGGTGGTAACACAATCGTCTAAACAAGAAAAAGCTAGACTTAAATATGCGGAATCCGTATCCATCTCGCAATATTGGAAGAGAGGGCGCTCTATATAATAATCTATGAAATCGTAATAAAATTCCAGCATTCTCAATTTTGCATACTGGTAAACCATAAAACCGATTTGAAGAGGGAGATCGTATTTAATGGATTTCTTGTTCATTGTCAATTGGTACACGGATTCCGTAATTGGGTCTAGCTGGCGAAAACGATGACTGTTAATACCTTGGCTCGCCGTTTTACTATTACAAAAGATAATATCTCTTTGGATATCCTTATTAGTTATACATTTTCCATAGCCACTGTTCCCAAGAAGTTTCATCGTATCACCAATAATGGCCTTGTCCGGGTGCACGTCACCTTCGCGGCGTGCATTCGAGACGGCATTGGCGAAATGCTTGAAACACGGACTGGGTTCGTATTCTAAAACTTGATAAACGTGAGATACGACCAGTCCGTGTTTCAAATACCATTTTAACAAGGGTGTACCTAAAAGAATTTGTTTACCAAAATACGAAGCGACCAGTGTACGCCGAGGAGTAGATAATATATTGTGCTCTTCGGCGTAAGCTCGCATATAGGGGCCGATGTCGTTACGGGTAATGTCAATGTTTTTGAAAATGGGTTGCATTTCACCAAAATAATCTTTAAGAAGATCCGGAACAAAAATGTCGCACTCTACCATACCAAATAGGCGACCTTCAACTACATTTTGCAAAACTTTATCTTGGGTCATTTCCCACTTCAGGTTACGGTGAGGAAATTTTGAATTTAGAAAATTTCTTACTTCGGAATTTTTCCGAATTTCTTTCCATTGACATTCCCACATTTCGATGACCTCGGTATATTTACGCAAATACGTAGTGTTCTTTTTAGTTTCCGATAAGAGATCGGCCATAGACTTCCCGTTGATAGAGTTGGTGTGCTCCACGTTACATGTACAACCGTGAAAATAACAACCGTGAAATTGATAAACGGTGCGGGTCTGGGCACACCATCCGTCAACGGGAAGTTTACGATCCCCAATGCGTTTCTCTTCTCCGTTAAATTGATGCCTTATCGTTTTATTCTTTTCGTGAGCTACCCACTCTAGCCATTCAAGAGCCATTTTTCCGTAAACACGTGATGTTTTAGGTCTGAAATTATTTTCTTGGCTACGACGCGTATAACATCCGGTGGGCATATCTTGCGAAAGAGCCCAAAGGTATAATGCATTCGCGTCGTAGCCAACAATAGAACGACAGGGGTGGGCTGAGTCGCCCCTTTCCGATTCACGAAGCCGTGTAACGTCGACTTCGTGATGGCGGTGATATATTATAGACGGGCCCCCGACGATGGCTTTTTTTAACATATCGTGTAAATCCGAATCTTTTTGATTAAACAGACTGAAATAAATATCACGTGGTAATGTGTCAAATATAAATTTTATGGTTAGACCGGGAACGCTAATACCGTCTTTAAACATATCAATGTGGCGCAATTTGTAAAAAGAGAACTGTTTTTTTATAGCTTCAAGAAAAGGAACGACATCTCTGTTGTTGTACCAAATAAGAAAATCACGAAAAGTTTTCATATCGTGATCGCGCCAAATTTGTTCGCAGTACGCGTAATTTTCGTCAGAAATGTCTTCGTTTTTCAAATCGCTGTGAAAAGCTTCCTTTGGAGGAAGGGAATCACAGTCGAGTCTACTTAACGAAGTCACCCACTCGTAGGGAAAGTAGCCTTTAGTTTGTACACATCCGTAAGCTTTCAGAAATTTATCGTAACTGAAACCGGGGGCCAAATAATTTATGATGTCCAAAAATTTCAAAGTCGCTGTTTTTAAACACATCACATTAGTATGACGCATTACTGTGAAAATGATATTTTTAGATTTCTTATTAGATTCGTTCTCGTCCGTCTCGTCACCTACGTCGGTTGTCAGGAAGTGTGGTGTGATATATTTTTTTATGACGTTCAAATCGTATTTTCCGGAATTAAAGCCAATGACGGGTAGTTCTTCAAGAAATCCGCGAAGCTTACCAATTAATTTTGAAATTTCATCTTCTGTGATAATAGGTAAAGGTGACCCGTCATCTAGAATTTCGTCTAAGTCGGGCTCGAGCATTCTAGCCTCTGGTGATTGAATATCTTTTAGTTGTTGGTTTAATTCATCAAAAACAAACTGATAACGTGTTTTAAGAATTTCGGAAGCGGTGTCGCTAATTTCGTAAAGGTAATTTAGAAATCGATCGACTAGTTGGCTCGGCTCACCCTCGCTAATAAAACAGCGTGGTTCCTTGTACCCGGGAACATTGGATGATACACTAACGCTAAGTATTTCGTGTCGAGCCAACCACTCGACCTTTGGAGTATTTACCGGTAAGTTGGCCGTATCAAAATAAGATTCAAAATCAAAGGTGGCCCGAAACGGATAATACCGGTATTTTTCTTTGACGACAATACCCAATTCATCAAGTTTCTGAAAAATGGTTTCCTGAACATGAAATATACCACCAGGGAATATTCTCTTCACCTCGACTTCGCAACCTTGTTGGTGTCTTTTTAAGGAACATTCTGTATGCCATAGTTTGTCACATTTGATACATTTGAAAGACCGTGTGTACGTTTTAATATCGTGGATATAAGAAAAATGTGTTTCGAAAAGATTCAAATTTAAAGTATCGGGGAATTTACAAGTTGAACGTCTCAGTAAATGACACGCTACCAAGTTCTTGTCGTCGTCGTCGTGATGATCGAGTAATTCATAAACAACTATATTGATATGAAAAAGCTTTTCAATGTCATACAGGTCACTTAGCTTAAAACCAGGGAAATGTGTCATAGATGGGGCATCGTTTATAGACTCTTGGTATACGTTGTATAAAGCAGCAACATGAGGCTCGAGATTACGAATCTCACCTCCCCGACTTAGTGCGAGAGCACGGAAGAAACAAAGATTATCTTTATAAGGAGGACAGTTGTGTCGGGACAAGTCACAGGATAACGAATGTAAACCTTTATTGGTGAGAATATAGTCGGGAAGGACTATATTACCAGTACCTATAGGGTGATCAGGTATGATGTTTATGTAAAATGTAACATTTGTTACCATTTCACAGATCCATTGAGAATCGGGCCTCTGTCTAATTGCCCAACTTAAAATATCTTTTTCTTCAAACGATTTTAAAAACAACTGAAATTCATCGGCATTACTAATTAAAGGAGGCCTGTCCAGAAACCTACCGGAAACATTTTTTGAAGAATGAAAATAACGATGTTCTTTCGTTTTCTGGTTATATAAAATAAATCCGAAACTTAAATTAATTTTGAAGGCGGTAGTTTGTTCATCAAAAATGTTCCACAATGTTGGATGTAATGAGGTTATGTCAGTATCCGATAATCGAATGTTGTAGGTTCTCTGGACGGGCCCCCTACGATAATGTGTACGAATTGTCGACCACTGACTCCTATAAAAATTTAACAAATTATCAGGTACAAAATCTACAACCTCCGGTGGTACAAGCGGATCTTGTACCAGGAGTAACGGAGAGGGCGGGGGTGAGTGACAGGGTGACGGTCTTTTTGCTGCTGGTGACGATGTCGGTGAAGATGTCGGTGACGATCTGGTCGGCGCTGACGAACTGGTCGGTGATGACAACCGTCGGCGTTTTCGCGATTTCTACAACAACATATGTTTTTTACAATACAATACAACAGGAGTTTATTGTCCAATAGTAATTCATAGGATAATTTTCCTTTTGTTTAAGATAACATATTCCTTGTTAGATTAAGTTAATTAAGTTAATACAACCAACAAAGTTGTTCATAACTTGGATAGTGAAACATGTAGTAAAGTATTCAACTATTTAAACACACAAGATTGAAAAACACTGCAATAAAGGTACGTATCACTAGACGGGAGAATAGAAATCTTTTATGGTACGGTAGTGAATTGCTTCAGTTGATATGTACATTAAATACAGACGTAGTCAGTGATAATACCCGACATCTTCAGAGATTACTCACCGTAGTGCCTTCGGTCACAGGCGCAGGCGGCGCAGAGGTAGTTGGAACATCAGCAGCAACAGCAACGCGCTCCTTTTCTTGGCGCTGAAATAACCACACAAGTTGAATTTTAATTATGATATATAAAGTACAATAAGACGGGATTTGTAGCAACACCTGAAATAAACACAAGCTGACTTTTAATCATGGTATACAAAATATGAACATATGACATTTGTAGCAGCATCTGAAAACATTTATAGAATACAATCAAGTTACCATTATTTCTTGAACGAGCGCTTCCCGCCGCTGGTCCTTCTGTATTTTTCTTTGGCATCGCCCCTTGTTGATATGTCGCTGCCAATTATGTTTTTTGGTGAATGTGCTGTTGCACAGGCAACAGGCAAAGTGCGGTATCAGTGGTGTGTCGGTCGTTGTAGGTACCGTCGGCGCTGTCCCAGTGGCTGTCGGTACCGGGGCTGTTCCAGTGGCTGTCTGGACCGCCGGCGCTGTCGCTGTGGCTATCGGGGCTGGTTGTCTCTTTGGAGGCATGGGACCCTTGATGAATTTCTACAAGAATAATTAAATTTTACAGACGAAATTATAGGGAAAATTTAATCAAAAGGCACGTGACTTTTGGTCACGTGACCAGAAGCCTATAGGAAGATGATAACTATACGGAGGCAATGTCTCAGTAGGAATAGGATGAGAGCATTTGTGTTGACAGGAAGTATGTGGGACCCGCCATTTTAGCGGAAGTAAACAAAATACATGTAAACAATATACAGGGACGCCAATTTAGCGGAAGTAAACAAAATACATGTAAACAATATATAGGGACACCATTTTAACGTAAGTAAACATATACAGTGGCGCCATTTTGACGGAAGTAAACATACATAGAGGGACGCCATTTTGACGGAAGTAAAAAAAAATACAGGGACGCCATTTTAGCGGAAGTAAACAATATACATGTAAACAATATACAGGGACGCCAATTTAGCGGAAGTAAACAAAATACATGTAAACAATATATAGGGACACCATTTTGACGGAAGTAAACAAAATACATGTAAACAATATATAGGGACGCCATTTTAGCGGAAGTAAACAATATACAGGGACGCCATTTTGACGGAAGTAAATAAAATACATAGAAGCATCATTTTGACGGAAGTAAACAGTATACATAGAAGCGTCATTTTGACGGAAGTAAACAATATACAGGGACGCCATTTTAACGGAAGTAAACAATATACAGTGGTGCCATTTTAACGGAAGTAAACAATATACATGTAAACAATATATAGGGACACCATTTTAACGGAAGTAAACAATATACATGTAAACAATATATAGGGACACCATTTTAGCGGATGTAAACAATATACAGGGACGCCCTTTTGACGGAAAAATACACAGGGAGCCACCTTTTTGGTGGGAAGAAGGTAGGAGCCACCATTTTAGGCGAAAGTGTATAATAACACAATATAAAGTTTAACTCACCACCAGCGCGTCCAGCTCGGCCTCCTCGGCCGTCCTTTTTGGGCGGCGACAACAGCCGCGTACAACGTGACACTTCCAATTGTTTTTTCTCGTAAAATGCACCTTACATTGTGGACAGGTGAATGCACCAAGGGAGGGTGGTGGTAGTTTCACGACGGGCGTCGTGGCAGCCACGGAAGATTCTGCCGGCAGAGTCCCACAGTCGACGTTCTAAAGATACAAAGGATTGTTATTAGACGTTTTCATCAGTGTCTTAATTCTATACAATTATACACACGAAAAATAGTGAAATGGAAATATAATATTAATAAAGACCTACCATATGGGACGGTAGTGATGCTGCCGCTGTCGGAACTGCTGGGGCCGGTAGTGGAGGGAAGGCCTCCCTGTACGTGATGGGGGTCAACCCCGCTGTCCTGGCCGTAATGGCCTGCGGCCCTCTGGCCGCCTCAGCGTAGCTCCATCCAAAACGAGTGAAATTAGCCATGACGATGTCAAATGACGAATGACAAGCAGATCGTCTCCACGGTCTTATATAGGCACACTTTGAACGTAAAGGTCACGTGGGCGTGCCGAAAGATCACGGATTGTAGGATAGTACATTAAGATCACGTGGGCGTGCCGAAAGATCACGGATTGTAGAAAATTCAAAAGCACGGACTGCTGAGTAGAATGTACACAAGCACGGACCGCAGAGTAGAAAGTAACTCTCAAATTGTCTCTCAAAGTAGCTCTCAAACTAAAGAGCTCTCAAAGTACCTCTCAAAGTATCTCTCAAAGTAGCTCTCAAACTACCTCTCAAAGTAAGGAGCTCTCAAAATACCTCTCAAACTGTAGTTCGACAAAAATCCGCTAGGTGGCGCTATTTGGGTTTGGGAGGGAAACTATTTTAGTTCCAAAAAATTCCGGTAGGGGGAGCTGTTTTCAGTTTTGGGGGGAAATTATTTTAGTCGCGAAAAATTCCGCTAGGTGGCGCTATCTAGTTTTGGCGGGAAATATTTCAGTTCACCAACTATCCGCCAGGGGCGCTACTTGGGTTTTGGCGGGAATTAATTAATTCACCAGCTATCCGCCAGGGGCGCTACTTGGGTTTTGGTGGGAAATAATTTTAGTTCACCAACTATCCGCCAGGGGGAGCTATTTTAATACCTAGTTTTGGCGGGAAATATTTTAGTTAACCAACTATCCGTCAGGGGGCGCTATTTTGGTTTTGGCGGGAAATAATTAGTTCACCAACTATCCGCCAGGGGCGCTACTTGGGTTTTGGCGGGAATTAATTAATTCACCAGCTATCCGCCAGGGGCGCTATTTAGTTTTGGCGGGAAATAATTTGAGTTCACCAACTATCCGCCAGGGGGCGCTATTCAAGTTTCGGCGGGAAATATTTAGTTCACCAAGTATCCGCCAGGGGGCGCTGTTAAGGTTTTGGCGGGAAATATTTTAGTTCCGGAAAAATCCGCTAGGTGGCGTGCTATTCTAGTTCCGAAAAATTCCGGTAGGGGGCGCCACATGACCTTGACCTACATCCGGGTACTTGACCTTGACCTTTGACCTTGACCTACATCCGGGTACTTTGCTTTTGCTTCACTCCGACTCCAGTTGCCTACGCTACTTTACCTCCTTTACTACTTACGATGCTATAGAAATCAATAAACATTTACATTTTATAATTGAAATTCTCGGTGTTCCTGCATGTGTTAATCACTCCTCTCTCATTCTATCTACAAGTCCTGCCTATCTCATAATGTCATGTTAAGCACAATTGATGTTCTCGGTGTTCCTGCACGTGCAACTGAGAGACAACCAAAATATGACTCGTAGTCAAAACATTTTAAATAACAAAATATGCCAATGCAAAAGCATAACATACACATGGGTTTGTCAACTAGTCTATTGAGAATGACGGATCGTTACACGGAGGACAGAGGACACTGAGTGGCTGACTGAGTTGACATAAGAATGAGTGCATGAATGAATGAGTGAATAAATTAGTAAGTGAGTGTTGAATGAACGAGTAAGCGAGCGAGAGAGTGACGGACGAACGAACGAACAACCAAATGAACGAATGAATGAACGAATTAGCAAATGAACGAACCAATGAACAAAATAACGAACGAACGAACGAACGAACAAATGAACGAATGAATGAACGAACCAATGAACGAATGAATGAACAAAATGCAAACGGAATAGTGTATAGCTTGACACCTTTGATAATACAACATGCAATGTAACACGTTAAACCACTGCATAATCTGATAATTCCACTTCAAAGTCTTACGCTCCTGCCACAGAAACAAAGAAGATTTTGTAGGTGCCATTCGAATCGTCGTTCCAGTTCATGTCCGTGGTGCGATATAGGCGTACGAACGATATTATTGCGATAGATTTGCACACGCGAATCGCGAGTACGTATGTATGTATGTACTTATGTACGTATGTATGTACATACGTATGTACGTATGTATGTACATACGTACATACATATATAAATAACTACGCGATAGTATTCAAATGCATGTATGCATACATGCAAGCATAAATACACACACACATGCACGCACGCACGCACACACGCACGCACACACACACACACACACACACACACACACACACACACACACACACACACACACACATGCCATGTCATACATACCAGTTGCAGCCCTACTTGTGTCATGTCGCAATGTTCTTGTCATCTCACAGCCAACACATTCGCCTTTGAGTCGAACATGTCAAATCTGGAAATCTACCACGGGTGGCGGTGTGCATCTCCCCTGGTAGAAGATTGGGGTATGTTACATTTTGCTGTTTGAAAGAGGGGTGTTATAACTACTATGGCAAGCAATGTGCACAGAATGTACTACGTACCAGAACTGTGCTCTCCAATTGCTAAACTCAAACAACAATATGATCAACTTCACTTCAAGTCGACTGAACCACATATTATTTGTATTGATTACAAAGAGACTCTCTCATGTTATACTAATGTATATCATTGTGTATATATGTTGCCATGGTGATGCAGTTTCCATTCCGAGTGTCTCTGTAAACATCTAGAATATGTCGTGACAATGCACTTGCCAGACTGAGATTTTTTTAAAAGAGGGTATATACAGAAACCATGTCAGTATGTGTTTGTCCAGCATGAAACAGAGCGTTTAATATTCTAGTGCCCCCAATATTTTGGTGGGGGCTGGAGACTGGCTTAGCCGCCCACTAGATTTTGTGGGGGGCTGGAGACTGGATTAGACCCCCACCAAACATATTGGTGGGGAACTGAAAAAAGGTTTAGTCCCCCACCAATATGATTGGTGGGGGGCTACTGATTGGCTTAGTCCCCACACAAATTTGACCCTCCAATATAACTTCCAATGTGTTTACTTTGATTTTTTATGTATGATATTGTTATATAATACTACGTATACATCGCACAGGCGAAGGAAGCGGAGGTGGGGTGGTAATTTGGGGGGCTGAGCCCTCCAATAATTGGTTGGGGGCGGTACACTGGAATAGCTCCAAATATGTATGATGGGGCTGCGGAAAGGAGTAGCCCCATCAATATTTTCCAAGGAGGTGCAGTTGGCGTATTTTGCAGTGGTGAGTAGGAATCCCTAAATGGAATGTCATTGCAAAAATAATCGTCCACAGTAACCCCGACCCCGTATTCCGATGTCATGGTCGGAATGACAGCGGAGGGGTGCTGATGCTGGGCTCATCCGCTCCACTACTAATTTCAATATGTTTACTTTGACTTATATTTATGCTAACATATTTATGCATCAAATAGGCGCAGGAACAAGGGGGTAGGGTGGAGGTTTGGGGGCTGAACCCCAATATGCTTGGTGGGGGCTGGAGAATAGATTTGCCCCCCGCTATATTTGGTGGGCGGCTGGAGACTGACTTAGCCCCCCATTATATGTTGTGGGGTGCTGGATTTTGTGTGGTGCTAGGGACTGGATTAGCCCCCCACTAAACATATTGGTGGGGGCTGCAGAAAATTTGACCCTCCAATATAAATTTCAATGTGTTTATTTTGATTTTTATGTATGATATTTTTATATCGCATAGGCGAAGGAAGCGAGGGTGGGATGGTGGTTTGGGGGGCTGAGCCCCACTATTTTGGTGGTGGCAGGATTCTGGATTAGCCCCCAATATGTGTGATGGGGGCTGCGGAAAGGAGTATCCCTACCAATATTTTGCAAGGGGGTGCAGTTGGCTCATCCGCTCCACTGCTAATGTCAATATGTTTACTTTGACTTCTATATATACTAACAGAGTTATGCATCAAATAAGCGCCTGAACAAGGGGTAGAGTGGAGGCTTGGGGACTGAAATCCCAATAGTTTTAGTGGGAGCTGGAGAATGGATTAGCCCCCCGCCAATTTGTTTGGTGGGGGGCTGCAGATTGACTTAGCCCCCACCAAAATTTGACTCTCCAATGAAAATTTAAATGTGTTTACTTTGATTTTTTATGTATGATATTGTTATATCATACTATGTATACACCGCATAGGCGAAGGAACCGGGGGTGGGGTGGTGGTTTGGGGGGCTGAGCCCCACAATATTTTGGTGGGACGGGAGACAGGATTAGCCCCCCCAATATGTGTGATGGGGGTGTGGAAAGGAATAGACCCCACCAATATTTTCCAAGATTTTGGCGTATTTTGCAGTGGTGAGTAGGAATCCCTAAATGGAATGTCACTGCAAAAAAATCTTTATGCAAATAGGCGCCGAAACATGGGGGTAGGGTGGAGGCTTGGGAGCTCAACCCACAATATGTGTGGTGGGGGCTGGACACTCGATTATCGAGCCTATAAATGTTGTAGACTTCATTACTTCCATTACGTATATATGACTTCCACATCGTTTGTTTGTACTTAATTTTTCTAATGGCTTCTTTCGATAAGTGTTTCTTTTTGGACCGTTTCCCTTGTTTTTCAAGGGAACAAATTGATCGATGATGCAATCAATTTCACTCTTTAAGATATTCCAACATTATGTTGCTGTCTCATTCTTCAGTGTGTTATTCCAGTCTATCTTTGCTAAATATTTCCTCATGTCTTTATATCTTCCTTTGTGGAAATTTCTCCTATACTGCTTTTTACTATTCCTTTCTGATTTTACTTTGATGGTAAAATGTATCTGGCTGTGATCACTATTCCCCAGTGGCTCACATATCTTGACATTGTCAACTAATTAATTCTGTGAGGACAAAACTATGTCTAACACATTCTCACCCCTGGTTGGTTCTAGCACATGTTGAGAAAGGAAACTATTTTGTACTAAAACTAAAATCTTGTGGTCCTCACTACCCATACTCTGTAGAGATTTCCATTGTATATGACCATGGTTAAAATCCCCCATAACAACACAGTCCCGTTTGCTCACTTCCCTTATAGCGTTTTGTATTTTTTTCATTCTCTTCTAAGCTTATGTTTGGACTTCGATAAACTAACCCAACCGTTAATGTTAATTTTCCTGTAACTATGATACACCAAACGGCTTCTTCGCAATCTGCTTCTCTTTCTAATGTTATTTCAAAAGCCTGGATAGATTCTTTAATATATAAAATAACTCCACCTCCCCTTCTTCCTATTCTATCTTTCCTAAACATTACATATCCTGTCAGTCCCAATTCGGCATCTGATAAATCGGTGGTGGCCCATAATTCGGTTATACCTATTATGTGAAGGTCAATATCTAGTAGGTGGTACGTTTCCAATAAAATTGCTTTAATTATATTGCAGCGAAAAAAATACTGCCGCTGTAAAATACTGCCGCACCGAACTCATGTCCGCAAGTAGAAGTCCGTTGTATAAAGAAATAGTTTGCCCTATTCCAAATATATTAATCATCGGTTAGATTAATTTTTGTCCATTCTAATCTGAAATATAACATTAGGCTTGCTAACATATATCAAGCCCTCACGCCTCCCCGCGAGGGTCGGTGCTGCAGTATTTTACAGCGGCAGGATTTTTCGCCCCTTCCTAACATAATAACAAGCCCTGACGTCTCCCCGCAAAAAAACATACTTCCAGACATGCTCATTACAAGTTGGTGCGGCAGTATTTTTTAGCTGCAGGATTTTTCGCAACAGCGTAACATTACGTCTGCCTGTCTGTCTGTATATATGTATGTATATCTGTCTGCCAGCCTCTCTGTCTGTCTGTCTATTTATATATTTGTATGTATGTCTGTCTGTTTGCCTGTCTGTCTGTCTGTCTGTCTGTCTGTCTGTCTGTCTGTATGTCTGTCTGTCTGTCTCTGTAAGTATGTCTGTCTGTCTGTTTGTCTCTGTCTGTCTGTATGTATGTATGTATTTATGTATGTATGTCCGTCCGTCCGCCAGCCTGCCTGCCTGCCTGCCTGCCTGCCTGCCTGCCTGCCTGCCTGCCTGCCTGCCTGCCTGCCTGCCTGCCTGCCTGCCTGCCTGCCTGCCTGCCTGCCTGCCTGCCTGCCTGCCTGCCTGTTGGTCTGTGTTTTTCTTTTATGTCTAGTTTGTATGTTGGTAAGTCTCCCCCCTCTCCCTCTCCCTCTCCCCTCCCCCTCTCCCTCCTCTCTCTGTCTCTCCCTCTCTCTCTCTCTCTCTCTCCTCTCTCTCTCTCCCTCTCTCTCTCACCCTTTCTCTCTCTCTGTCTCTGTCTGTCAGCCTGCCTGTCTGCCTGTCTGCCTGCCTGCCTGTCTGCCTGTCTGCCTGTCTGCCTGTCTGCCTGTCTGCCTGTCTGCCTGTATGTCTGTCAGTCTGACTGTCTGTCTGTATGTATGTCTGTCTGTCTGTCTGTCTGGCTCTCTCTCTCTCTCTCTATCTCTCTCTCTCGCACGTACCATGTCTGTCTTGAGTATTAGTATGAACAGTGAAGTGCCTACTATACAACTGAGAGAATATGAACTTGGGATGAACAAACCTATGACGTTGCAAGCAGCTTGGAACATGCTGTGCTGGGCAGGATACGTATAAAGAATGAATAACGTTGACATTTTGGCGGCGTGGAATGCAGCTACTCACTGGGAACAGCACACCTGTTGGCCTTTGGGGTGAACGGCCAGGCCGTGGATCCAATCTCTGTTTGACGACGCAATATGTTCGCAGCCGCTTCCATCCATGTTGTGTACGCCACGTGCGGTTGTGAAGAACAGAAGTCTTTTGAATGAATTGTGAGTGAGTGAGTTAATGTGTGAATGGGTGAGTGTGTGTGTATGTGTGTGTATGTGTATGTGTGAGTGAGTGAGTGAAAGAGTAAGTGAGTGAATGAGTGAGTGACTGAGTGAGTGAGTGTGTGCTTGTGTGTGTGTGTGTGTGTGTGAGTGAGTGAGTGATTGAGTGAGTAAGGATGTGTGAGTGAGTGAGTGAGTGACTGAGTGAGTAAGTGAGTGGGTGGGTGGGTGAGTGAGTGAGTGAGTGAGTGAGTGAGTGAGTGAGTGAGTGAGTGAGTGAGTGAGTGAGTGAGTGAGTGAGTGAGTGAGTGAGTGAGTGAGTGAGTGAGTGAGTGAGTGAGTGAGTGAGTGAGTGAGTGAGTGAGGGAGTGAGGGAGTGAGTGAGTTGGTCATATTATGTTATCATGACATCTTCAGACAGCTCCTGCAGTCAAACTTGTGCCAAATGTCGTGCTCTGCACACCTTTGGATCCCACTAATGAGGCCGAGAGGGGGATCATGCCACTTGGGCAACCCCGGACCCCCACATATATTGTCCAGGCATGCGCCATGAAGAGTGTCACTCCATAGTCGACTCAACGCGACTGTACAACACGGAAGGCAGCAGTTACGGGTTATAAGTCCAAATCGATTGGCGTAGAGAACAGACGTACGGGCTGCCTTCGACGGTGGGAGAGACCATCGCATCTCACTGGACAGCTACCGCCCGCCTCAAACCGGGCAGCCCCCGGTCAGTAAAGGTGCTGTCCCGCCACTGTCCATTTGCTTCAGTGGGTGCTTGGTGCTTAGGGTTCTCATCTAACAAGTGGACAGAAATACTGCACCAGGCAAAACAAAGAACAATGTCATGAAGGTACCAGCCCTTCGAATCGCAAGCTGGAATGTCAGGACCATGTGTCTGAAGCCTGTCGGAAGACCTCACGCAGATTACGGACACACGGAAGACAGCTCTTGTCGACAGAGAGCTCAGCAGACTAAATGTGGACATTGCATCTCTTCAAGAAAGACGCCTCGCAGCAAACGGTTCGCTGCGGGAGAAAGATTACACTTTCTTATGGCAAGGAAAACAACCCAAATGAAACCCGCTTACATGGAGTGGGGTTTGCTGTCAGGAACTCCCTTCTGAGCACAATTAAACCACCAACAAATGGCTGATAACGCATCCTATCCCTCCGTCTATTTACTGAATCAGGCAAAGTGAACTTGCTGAGCATATATGCGCCAACACTCTGTTCCCCATCGGAAGTCAAAGACCTGTTCTACGAACTACTCCACTCTATCATCAACGACATTCCCCATTCTGAACATCTGTTCTTTTTGGGAGATTTCAATGCTGGGGTCGGTGACGACCACAATTCATGGTCAACCTGTCTTGGTCAATACGGCACTGGGAAAATTAATGAAAACTGACAGCGACTACTCGAGCTGTGCTCTTATCACAACCTCTGCATCACCAACAAATTCTTGCAAACCAATCCCCGCCAGAGAGTCTCATGGAAACATTCGCGATCCAATCGCTGGCACCAGTTGGACCTTGTCATTACCAGGCGGACTTCTCCCAACAATGTGCTCATCACATGCAGCTTTCACAGTGCGACACTGACCACGTCCTGGTATGCAGCAAGGTTAAACTCAGGCCAAAGAAGATTCATCATTCCAAGCAGAAGTGTCATCCTCGTATCAACGCTGCTTATATCTCAGTTCCACTGCTGCCTGAAAGATACCTAAATTCCCTTGAACAGGATCTGCATTGCACACCAGGAGGAGGTATGGAAGCCAAATGGTCACACATCAGAGACAGCATATACAAAGCCGCTTTGACAACTTTCGGCAAACAGAAAAAGCAGCGCAGACTGGTTTGAGACCCACATATCCAACATGGAGCCCGCCATTGAAGCGACACGCACAGCACTATTGAACTACAAGAAAAACCCCAACGCTGCCACACATGCTGCGCTCAGAACAGCAAGATCTACAACGCAAAGGGCAGCTAGGAAATGCGCCAATGACTATTGGCAAAGTCTCAGCAACAGTATTCAGTTGTCATCCGACATTGGCGACATCCGAGGGATGTACGAGGGAATAAAGAAAGCTTTTGGACCTACCACCAAGAAATCTGCCCTGATGAAGCGCAAAACAGGAGAAACCATCACAGAACCAAACAAGCAGATGGACCGATGGGTTGAACACTATCTAGACCTCTACTCCATGGAAAATGTTGTCACCGAGGCTGTCATAAATGCAGCTGAATCTTTATCCGTCATGCATGAGCTCGACGAACCCCCTTCAGTGGAAGAGCTTGGTGATGCCATAGACCGCCTGGTTCATGGAAAAGCCCCGGGAAGTGACGGCATTCCTGCAGAGATCATCAAGTGCACCAAGCCTGTGTTACTCACCATGCTCCATGAACTTCTAAGCCAGTGCTGGGAGGAGGGCACAGTACCTCAAGACATGCGGGACGCCAATATCATCATTCTGTACAAAAACAAAGGTGACCGTAGCGACTGTAACAACTACCGCGGTATCTCACTGCTCAGTGTTGTTGGCAAAACCTTTGCACGAGTCACTCTGAAAAAACTGCAGAAACTGGCAAAGCGAGTGTACTCCGAAGCTCAGTGTGGCTTTCGCAGTGACAGATCCACCATCGACATGCTCTTCTCCTTGCGTTCGATGCAGGAGAAATGCCGCGAACAGCAAGTACCACTCTACATAGCCTTCATCGATCTGACCAAGGCTTTTGATCTTGTCAGTAAGAGCGGCCTTTTTAAACTCCTTGAAAAGATCGGTTACCCACCAAAACTGATGAACATGGTCATAGCCTTCCACGACAACATGGAAGCCACAGTACGGTATGAAGGAGCAACTTCAAAAGCTTTCCCCATCACGAGCGGGGTTAAACAGGGATGCGTGCTTGCACCGACCCTATTCGGCACCTTCTTCTCAATGGTACTATCGCACGCTTTCAGAACCTCTGAAGATGGAAACTACATTCACGCCAAGCTCATCAGTCTGGCCCAAGATCCACAAATGCTTCATTCGAGAATTTCTTTTTGCTGAGGATGCTGCACTTACTCCATCAACATCAATGAGCACACCTTAGAAATTGTCCAAGACTTTACCTCCCTGGGCTCAACTATCACTAGCAGCCTTTCCATTGATGCTGAGATCAACATACATATAGGTAAAGCTTCTTCTGCAATGTCCAGGCTGACCACGAGGGTATGGGAAAACGGCGCACTCACACTGAACACCAGGTATTAAGTGTACAAAACCTGTGTTGTCAGCATCCTGCTGTATGGCAGTGAGACATGGACAGCATACACAAGGCAGGAGCTTCGTCTTAACACATTTCCACTTACGTTGCCTCAGGCGCATTCTTGGAATGAAATGGCAGGATCGCATCCCAAATGTAGAAGTGCTCAAGCAGGCAAACACTCCCAGCATGTAAGCTCGCCTCAGCGAGCGTCGCTTGCGATGGCTCGGCCACGGATGTCGCATGGAGGATGGTAGAATCCCTAAAGACATCCTCTATAGTGAGCTTGAAGTAGGATCCAGACCCACCGGCCGCCCGATGCTTCGCTTCAAGGATGTGTGTCGACGCGATATGAAGGCATGCAGCATCGACACACAACACCATGGGAGACAGCTACCATAGATTGCAGTACATGGCGCGCAACAGTGCGTGAGGGGGTGAAAACCAGCGAGGAAAAGCGGAACGTGAGAACGGCGCACCAGTTTTGCCATCGAACTACGTCTGCAGAAACTGTGAAAGGGAATGTCACTCATGGAGTGTCCTGCATAGTCACAGCAGACGCTGCCCAACCAGTCATTGACTCTTCAGGCGCAGAACCTATAGTCCTTTGGGAGAGGGATGCCTACTACAGTTTCAAAGGAATATTTTGTTGCCCGTTACATAAGCAGATGTTATTGCTTTTGAAACGTACAATAACAACAGGGTTCGGTATTGCCTGACAACACAAGCAGGATATTTATGAATTTTGAAATTTCCCTCGCATAATTTAACATGCAGGTATTGAAGATCAAATGTATTTTCCATCTTCAACTGCTTTTTCTTACCAATACTCACCACAAAACTACTTCCTGACAGGAAATGTATCCATTCTAACTGCAGACGGCCGTTGTGTTTTGCCCTGCGAGATGGTGCTTGTGGCAGTTCACGTGCAAAGTCTTAACGATCATGTTCCCTTTCCATCGACTTCTTTTCAAGCGACTTTCGAAGAACAGTGCCCTGTCTAGACGGTTTCTTCTTATATGTGCCATGTCTGTCATAGGCGTTGGCGATCATGGCCCTCCAAACCGCACGGTCGTGTGTAGTTTGTGGCAGTTCTGTTACGCTCCTTCCACACCATGTTGAGAGACTATCTATTATTTTTATCCTCTGGTGTCCTCTGGATCTTTTTCCTTCTATCTTTCCTGTGGTTATTATTTGTTCTAACTTTTTCTTTCTCATGACATGGCCTCTAAATCGTGCTTGTTGTGTTATAACTTTGTTGATGATCTTTCTTTTTGATTTGGCTATCCTAAAAAAAAAAAAAAAAAAAAAGGTCTGTCCATGAACAAAAAGAAAACAGAAATCATGGTCATCTCAAAGAAAAATTACACTCCAACATGCAACGTGATAGCATATGGCACTGCTTTGAAGCAAGTCCGAATGTTTAACTATCTGGGATCACTAATAACATCCGACGGTCGATGCAGCGATGAGATAAAGAGAAGAATTGCTCAAGCCAAAACAGCTTTTCACCACATGAAAAACATTTTAACAAATCAAAATATATCAATTGAAGTGAGAAAACGTGTACTGCAATGTTACATAGAGCCCATATTGCTATATGGATGTGAATCCTGGACAATAACCAAAAGATCACAAAAAAACATAGAAGCCACTGAAATGTGGTTCTTAAGAAGAATGCTGCGAGTGCCATGGACTGCAAAGCAAAGCAATGAAGTCATCCTTAGGACAGCCAAATCAAAAAGAAAGATCATCAACAAAGTTAGAACACAACAAGCACGATTTATAGGCCATGTCATGAGAAAGAAAAAGTTAGAACAAATAGTAACAACAGGAAAGATAGAAGGAAAAAGATCCAGAGGACGCCAGAGAATAAAAATAATAGATAGTCTCTCAACATGGTGTGGAAGGAGCACAACAGAACTGCTACAAACTACATACGACCGTGCGGTATGGAGGGCCATGATCGCCAACGCCTGTGACAGACATGGCACATAGATGAAGAAGATCCTAAGGATGACTTCATTGCTTTGCTTTGCAGTCCATGGCATTCGCAGCATTCTTCTTAAGAACCACATTTCAGTGGCTTCTATGTTTTTTTGTGAACATTTGGTTATTGTCCAGGATTCACATCCATATAGCAATATGGGCTCTATGTAACATTGCAGTACACATTTTCTCACTTCAATTGATATATTTTTATTTGTTAAAATGTTTTTCATGTGGTGAAAAGCTGTTTTGGCTAGAGCAATTCTTCTCTTTATCTCATCGTTGCATCGACCGTCGGATGTTATTAGTGATCTCAGATAGTTAAACGTTCGGACTTGCTTCAAAACAGTGCCATATGCTACCACGTTGCATGTTGGAGTGTAATTTTTCTTTGAGATGACCATGATTTCTGTTTTCTTTTTGTTCAGGGACAGACCTTTTTTCTCACTTTCCCTTATTACTGTATATAGCATATGTTGTAGATCTATTTCGTTCTCAGCAATCAGTACCGTGTCGTCTGCATATTGTAAATAATTCATGTTGTATCCCCCTACTTGAATGCCTGGCATATCATCTAATGTGCGTAAGATGATCTCACTACATAGTGAAAAGAGATCGGGTGATAGGACACACCCTTGTCTTACACCACGTTTTATTTCTTGAAATTTACTGATGTCATTTTTTAATCGTATTGCTGCTGTTTGTTCCCAGTACAGATTTCTCACAACTCTCAGATATTTCCCATTAATGTTCAAACTCTCCAGCATTGATATGATTTCTTCATGACGAACTCTGTAAAATGCCTTTGTGTAATCAATAAAACATACATACAGATCTTTCTGCACTTCCAGTGCTCTCTCAATCAGTGTTCGTAGGATGTATGTTGCATTACTTGTACCTTTATCTTCTATAAATCCACATTGTTCTTCAGCAATTTCCGGCTTTATTTTGTTTCTCATTCTGGTCATAATAATTTTAAGCAACATCTTGGTGAAGTGACTCATGAGACTAATTGTACGGTGTAGTTCGCATTCAATCGCACCTGGTTTCTTTGGTATTGCTACAAAAATGGATCTGGATAAATCAGTTGGGATTCGTCAGCTGTCATATATTTTGTTCAAGAAGTCTGTTACTATATCAATACCAAATTCCTCTAAACACTCAATCATTTCAATGGTAACATTATCTGGTCAAGCAGCTTTACCCTTTTTCATTGATCTGATGGCTTTTCGGACCTCGTCCTTCAATATAGGAGGACCATCAAAGTTCTTCTTAATTGATGGTCTTTCACCCCTTTCACCAATATATTCTGACCATCTCTCCAGTATTTTGTCTTTGTCCATTATTATGTTTCCTTCTTTAGATTTCAGGCAACCTGTAGCTGAGCATGTTCTTTTCCCTGTGATTTCTCTTATTCTAGCATGCATGGATTTTGTGTCGTGCTTATGCTTCTGTTCAATTTCTTTGCATCGTTCATTAAGCCATTCCTCTTTCGCTAGATTACATTTGGCCGTTATATCCTTGTTCATTGCTACATAAGCATCATGATTTTGCTTAATTTTCCTCCTTTCATCCATCAACTTTAGAATATCGTCAGTCATCCTTTTTTTCTTTGGTTTTCTGCATTGCTTAGGAATAGTTTCTTCTGCAGCATGTGTGATAGATTCCTTCATTTGTTCCCATTGGTCGTCCAAATCTTGAATGTCATTCAGAACATTGAAACTGTTTTGTACTGCTACATTGAATTTCTCTTTGATCGCTGAATCTGATTTTAGTATATTCTTGTCTAGTTTCAGGTTCCTTGTTGCTCTTTTCCTTTTCTTCAGTTTCAGTCGGAACTTGGCTCGCACTGGCACAAGGTGGGAATCGCAGTCTGCCCCGGGAAAGGTCTTTGCCACCAGTAGGGCATTTCTAAATCTTTTACTGACCAGGATGTAATCAATTTGGTTCCGTGTACGGTCTCCTGGACTTTTCCAAGTCCAAAGTCTTCTTGGGTGTTGACAATCATGTCACGAGATTTTGCCCACTCTATTCGTTTATCTCCTCTCTCATTTCTGCTCCCCAGGCCATTTGGTCCAACTATGTCTTCGCATCTTTCCCCACCAACTTTAGCATTAAAGTCTCCCATAACTATTACAATCTCCTGTGATTTGCAGTGTGATTTTGCTAATTCAAGATCATTATAAAATGTATCGTGCTCTTCATCAGATTTGTCTGCGGTTGGTGCGTACGCTTGTATGACGTTAATGTTAAATGGTTTGCCACTGATTTTCACCAAGAGGATGCGATCCGATATGGTCCAGTATCCTAATAAGCATTTTGCTCTTTCTTCATCCAACATAATTCCAACTCCTCTTTCATGTTTATCGCCTCCTGAGTAAATTATTGTGTTATTATCTGATGTCATCAGTCCTGCCCCGTCCATCTATTTTCGCACATTCCCATTATATTTATCCTCAGTCTTGTCGCTTCTTGTTTGATGTTTTCTAGTTTTCCTTTCTGATATAGAGTTCTTACATTCCATGTAGCAATATTCAAAATCTTTCTGTTGCACACAATAGCTGGATGACGATCTGGTGTCACGCACATGACTATCCTTACCGAGCGAGGTGGTCCTGTCAGAACTGTCAGAACAACCGTTCACGCTGTTAACGTTATCTTCTGTGGTTTTGTGGGTCATGATTGTCTTGGGAAAAATACAGCAGTGGTTTCCCATTGCCTTCTGCCGGTTTTTGATTTGGTTTACTCCAAAGAACAGTAGCTCGTACTGAGCTGTGCTCGCTGTCGTCCATACAACTGGGTCTTCCGCCGCCGGAACTGAGGGGACATGCTCTCCTTCACATCCTCTGCTTTGCTATTTGCCCCATAGCTGGAACATGATTTGTGAGGGTCGGGACGTGTCCACACACTGGTGGGCCCTGCACCCTGCACATATCGGGCTCATGCTGCTCCGCCAAGGTTTTTCGTAGCTGGACCACTAGATCCCATGCAGGTTTGGCCTGGAGCCGCAAGGTGTCCAGTTACCATATGGTGTCGCAAGGAGGCACTGCATGAGTCTTGATTGAGGAGAGGCTATATACCAAAAGGAAAGACTTACGCACTCGGCTTTCTTTTCACCTCGGATAAGGCTATATGGCGGCTGAAGCTGAAAGCGGGAGGTCAGAAGCAAGCTACCAACCACTACACTACGCTACAGCACTAGGCGCATCACCCAACCCTTGTGACAGAGTCACACACCATACGGTTTGGGAATGGTTTACAATGCTAATAAAAGTGCTACATGCAAGGGCAGGATGGGTCTTTCTCATTTCATCCTTTTAAGGGCTCGGTGCGTCATTCATCAGAAGAACGTCGGTACGGCGTAAACATACTAATGTTTGGTGGAACGTTCATCGTGGAGGTTATATAATTTTTTTAAATCTCCTGCACCTTCTACCAGATTGCAAGTATTGCAACATAACTGTTTCTCCAAGGCCTATGCATGTTGTTGCAGCTTCTCAATCTCCTTCTCCAAAACAGTGACTTGCATGTAGGTAGATGAGTTCATTGTTCCTAGGAATGTGTTCAGCAGATGATGTAATAACACAATTTGTTGCGCCGACTCATAATCCTTGTGGCACTTGTGGGTGTATTTTAGTACTTTTTTGTTATAATTACATTTCACATAATGATATTAACTGCTATGAATTCAACATGTAAGTACGTATAGCATACATTATGAAAGGTAAGCCGCATAAAATAATGTCCTTGATGTTACGGCCAATAAATGCATCGGCGTCGCAACGCGGAGAATATTCGGGGGATGAGGCTCACCAAGAAACCTCCAATTGCACCTGCTCGAGGCTTACCAAAAACGTCAAATTGCACCACCCTTTGAGACTCTCAAAAAGTATCCTCTTGCACCCCCTTTGATATTCTCTAAAACTCTCCAATTGCATCCAGAAACATCCAACTGTACCCCCTAGGCTCTCCAAAAACCTCCAATTCCACCCCTCCCCTTGAATTGACATTCACCAATTACTCAAACTACAGTCGCCTTAACAATCAATAAAAACAAAATACACCCTTTCCCGAAATGTAGGTGGCTAATCCCCCCACCAAGATATTGTGGGATCGCCCCGAACCCTCCCCCAGGTTCCATCGCTTTAGAAATGTTATGTTGTAGTTTTGTAATGTAAATGTAATGACTATTTGTTACAGTTATTAGTAATATTGCATGCAGGAACACGCCTTTCCATAATTGCGTGTCCAGCGTCATCACCAAGTGTAATGTCTGTATTTCTCCAAACATATCTATCGAGTTCGCCCAAATTTTTTTCTACTGGCTAGCTAGCTTTCTTATCTTCTTTTCCAAATATAAAAAACTGCGAGCTCTTACATAAAGTAAATTAGGCATATACGTTAACGTTTTGCCAGTAAACAGCGAATGACAATGTCACCACAGTTTGTTTGCAAACCTTAAATTTCTGACAAAACTATGTATGCATTGTTTTCATTTATAGGAAGAGCAACATGTTCCTAACACATCAAGACCGTAAATTAGGGTACCAGTTCTAATTACTGCACCGATATATAGTTTAGTTAATTTGGCGTGTCCAGCTTCATCAAGCAGCCTAGACATCTTGGGGTGTCGCAAGTCAGATTACTCACATATCAACTTCATTAATTTTGTTTATTGATGTGTCCATATATCACTTATAAGTATAATATATGTTAATATTAGTGCGCGTATTTTATTTACCGTATTCACGTTTGTTTCTGGAGCCATTACTCTCAACTGAGTAAAAATCGGGCCATTGCTCGCAAAATATGTCGTCTAAGAGTCAGAAAAGCTTTTGTCTGCATGGTGACGTCAGCTTCTGATGGATTGACCATATTAATTCCTCTGGATTTAGGTATATATGCGCTCTGATCGGTGTTTTTAGTTTTCGTTATGATGACACTGGTCACACAATGACGTTGGACACGCCACCATTTTGTTTGTTTTTTTGTCCAAGAAATATCGTGAATATTGGTAGTACCATCGAGGGAGATATAGCAGGGGTAGCTGATAGGCATGAAAAAGTTAAACGGTTTACGTTTTCTAGGTTTTGTAGGTAGTCTTTTCCGTCGATGACGTTGGACACGCACTTAAAACGTCACTCTACATTTCAAAACACGTTAATGTGCTATATTTTCCTCAAATTTAGATTTAGTGTAATAATTGTTTCAGGAATCCTTCGTTAACTTTGTAAAAACATAATACATTTCGAAATACCCTACAATAGTAATGATAAACTAATGTAATGGACCAATCTAAACCGATGACACTAGACACGCAAAAAATGGTCAATATAGAAAATACATTGTAATGTTTTTATTTACAATTTTGTAAACATGTTTTGTTTATGTGCACTCCAAAATATACCTCATTTGCACTTTGAAATCAGAAATAGAAAATATAGCACTGCTTGTGAATGATAGTGGTTCCAAATTTGGAAAGGTCAATTGGACATGCCATTTTGGCCGTTTTGGCTCCTTATGCTAATTTTTTGCCATTTTAATAATTAGTGAGGCGGGCAAACTATATATGTCCTGAAAGCGCACTCTTTAATAACATTTTCGTAAGCCTGGCTTTATAATTAACGGTGTGAGAAACAAAAGACACGCATTTTATCAATAGTACATTTGTTGGGACATTGGCCCTATAGTAATTTGTTTATTTTGAATTTGTTATATATATTACATAGAAGATAGATTTCGCTTGCTTGCAAACAATCTGCTATCATTTTGCGATATACTTTGTACATAATATTCACTGATTTAAATTTAACTATATCTACAAATGTCAACATGTGCAGATGCTTGAAAAGGGTGCCGGTACGCACTAAAGTCTAAACGCTTTGCTCCACAGACCAAACAGATTACTCGTTTCTGCAGTACGGTAATAAACCTAATATTTGTAACATATGTATTACCATATATTTCCATACAATAATTTATGTACAGCAAAAAACAGAGTACAGTACAATGGGTACATTCCATATTGATTAATCAACCTATAAATCACGTGATAGAACTAGTCAACGTGGTGGAGTGCCTGGGCAAAACCTCTACAGTATACGGCATGGAGATCAGCACCGAAAAGACCAAACTGATGAGAAACAACACACAAGACATCGACACAGAGGTCAACGTTAACGGACAGAGACTTGAAACAGTAACAAGCTTCAAGTACTTGGGATCAATCATCACAGACGTTCCAAAATTCCAAACCTGAGATACTTGCCAGGATTGCACAGACAACAGCAGCACTTACAAGGTTGAAACCCATATGGAATGACAGTAACATCAATGTCAGTTTTCTGCAATTTTCGAAAATTTTGTTTTCCCACATTAATGTGGTATTTTTAATTCAGCTGGTCATCAATAAAATGTATTACTCCCATAAATTTGGTTACACATATTATAATTATTAGTTCGTTATTTGTCAACAATAATGCAATATATATGCGTGTGTGTATAATGTAGACATATATATATATACATATAAATATATATAAAATTATATATATATATGTGTGATTATATACAACATATATATGTATATAGATATACATATATATATTTATATAGCCCCTCCAGCCCATTCACTTGCCCCCTGTCAGCCCAACTAGTCATGCTCCGTGCTGCCTTGTCACAGGTTATCAGCCCGCTGTGCTATCAACACATATTTGTGAGGGTATGTTATACACTTACAATGGATTATATTGTTCATAAGGGGCAAGTTCATGAAAGGGCACTTTCAATAGATTCAATTATATTATATCAAAAGGGGTACTTTTGTTTTAGAAAGTCCTGAAATGGCAAACTGCAATTTTACTCAAAAGTACAACTATCTTGGAGTATATCGTAAAATGAAGGACACATGTTCAAAAACGCACAAAGGCTCAATGATTAGAATAGATAGGCGACATATTCTGGAGCTATAGCGCCACACATATGAAAAAACGAATGCAATTCCTGAATATCTCGTGCGGAATTCGTCAAACGCAGCAAGTCGCCGGCCCTTGATGTGGGTCAATGCAACATTATACTTAAAGAATATTACTCACATATTACACACTGTTTTTGTTTGTCATTTCAATATTTATGTAGCCTAGGTTGACTAGGCGCCGTCAGATGTCAGCAATGTTTGCGTCTCTCTCTCTCTCTCTCTCTCTCTCTCTCTCTCTCTCTCTCTCTCTCTCTCTCTCTCTCTCTCTCTCTCTCTCTCTCTCTCTCTCTCTCTCTCTCTCTCTCTCTCTCTCTCTCTCTCTCTCTCTCTCTCTCTCTCTCTCTCTCTCTCTCTCTCTCTCTCTCGATAATTTATCGAAGGCGAGCGATATTCGGATAAGCTGTACTATCATTTGTAGTGAACGTAAGTTATTGTTGAACAATAGTTCATAATTACGTTGCCTTTACAGAAAGTGAAGTTGTCCTGCGGAAGGCATATAGTGAAAATTGCATTAAGCATATTAATGTATAGTCATAGTGTCACGGATTAGCGAGGTCTCCGTACACTAGATGGCTCAATCTAGTAGGGTTCTTATATATCAAGGTCAACGCATATGAGAAAGAACGGTTATCGTGAACAAGCAACAAAGAACGAGGAAAATTTAATAAACTTTATTACAAGATATCTACCTTTTGGTAAATATCTCGATTAACTAAATAAACAGAATAAAGAAATCCTGTAACCAAATCTTAATAGAACATAATAAACAATAACACTGAATCTTTCGATTATCAAATTCCACTTCCTTTCTAAGGTGGATTATACCGCTATACGACCATACACTAGGCGCCAAGTGTTATCTAAGAATAACTCCCATAATATAAATACGCAGTATAAGCTAGTCCTCGCGGACTCTCATCACAGAAATCTGTTACAACACACACATATAAATATATATGTGAATACTTCAAGGGTAATAATACCTCACTTCAAAACAAAGATAACTACCAATCATAATACAGCAAATAATAGATACATTCAATCAGAAAATAGACACTGACACTGTGCTAGTCCCATCTCGAATATATACGAACGTTTGTTGAAGTCAACACGCCGAGCTCAGAACACAATTGGAACGGTGTATCTCGGCCGCACGAGAGATGATGCCGTGCACTTGACGATTGCTGTCTTACGTCGCGAATTCTCGAGTCGCGTCCGTTCAATGATCGCACGGTCGCAAACGATTGCGAAGTCAGTTGAATACGTTCAACTGGAAGACGAAGCCGGGCAGTAGACGCTTACCGCCGGCCGCTACGAATTCGATCGAGAGGTCATGCCCTGTCGCAAACGATCGAGAAGACGGATGAACGGGTTCGCGCGAATGACGACGCCTGGCAGTATACGTTTACCGCCGGTCGCTACGAGTCGCATTCGGTCAAGCTTTCTGACGATATCGCTGTGAGACCGCTGTTCGAGGATGGCCCGTGCTGGGTGAGCGCGTCGCGATTATCGCTCATCGACGCAAATACGTTGGGGCCGACCGGAACGTTGTCTCAAAGTACTGCTGACGTGGCGGCATGGTTTCTTCGAAGTTCGATCGAATAGTCACTCTGGACACTGAATATTACACACACACACACAAAAGCTTGGGAACGTAACCCACGTTAACGATTCCCACCACGCTTTACGACTTTCCTTGCCATTCTCTTGGCAGCAGGGCAACCTGTCTAGTTCAACCCTGGATCTGTCCCAGTCCTTCGCCAGCGCCCAGATGGCGAAATGCGTACAACAAACGTTTATATAAGCAGACCTAATGACACATCATATGACAGGTTTCCATCATTTCTATTGGCTAATGTAATATACAATTCAAACTAGGCATTGTGGAACACCCTCTCTACGATTACAGTGAAACCACCTGCTTGCCTAGAAACACTAGCAACAGAATACCACGCTTCACTGAGCGCATCTGCAACCGAGTTGCCGTAATTACGTAACCAGGGCGGTTGGTCAACAATATGTCTATCTACTGGCTTAACATTCCTCATTTCCCAAATTATACCTCAGGCAAGTAGATTTAACCATCTATAAATAGCAGAAATGCTACATTACCCCCCGCTAAGAATCTACTTCCTGAACAAAAATATTAAGGAATAAATTTAATACACTAATTTAATACATTCAATTTAATACAACAAATAACCTGGCGATCACTCGCCGAACTAGTAACTATCTAGTTGCACAAAATTGTTTTAAGACACTTCATTGTCTCAACTAATTTGATGGAACCTACATCTATTCCATTCGGCTTAGGTAGTCTGCACCTATGTTATCTGTTCCAGGGATTGACTCTACCCGGAAACGATAGGGTTGGACTTTAAGAGCCCATCGCATAACGCGATTGTTTGTCAACTTCGCAGTGTTTAGGAATTTCAGGGATCGTTGATCACACTGCACAATGAAACTTCGCCCATATAGGTATAAGTGAAATTTCTCGAGTCCCCAAACAATTGCCAGACATTCTCTTTCTACCACGGAATATCGCCTTTGCGTGGGATTGAGCTTCTTGCTCGCAAACGCGACTGGGAATAAGACTCCGTTATTCTCTTGGAGTAACATTGCTCCGAGTCCGGTATCGGACGCATCTGTACGCAAGACAAAGGGTCTGTTTACGTCAGGCAATTTGAGGATAGGCGCCTTACACAGGGCCTGCTTCAGTTGAATGAAGGCCTTATCCGCTTCATCATTCCAACTTACCTTGTTAGGCTGTTTTGCCTTTGTGAGATCAGTCAATGGAGCCGCGATTCTGGAATATCCATTAACAAACTTCCGGTAATATCCTGCTAAACCTAGAAAAGACCTCACTTGTTTCTTCGTGGTAGGAATGGGCGCATTCCTAATCTTGTTTACCTTGTCTTCCTGGGTCTTCACTTCTCCTTGTCCTACTTGGTGTCCCAGGAAATCAACGGATTCAAACCCAAGATAACACTTCGACGGTTTTATAGTGAGACCCGCTTGTCTCACTCGGACGAACACTGCTCGCAGTGTTGATAATTGATCGGCCCATGTTGAGGTGTGAATCAATACATCGTCAACATAATTGGTAACACCACCGAGGCCATCTAAGAGTATGCGCATCATGCGACTGTACGATGCGCCGGCGTTGACTAGACCGAAAGGCATGACGCAGAATTGGAACAACCCTTGGGGAGTACAAAATGCGGTTTTCTCCTTATCTTCCGGTTCCATCCTTATTTGCCAGTAGCCTTTGCAGAAATCTAGTTTGGACAAGTACCTATCCTGCCCCACCTCAGCCAAGATAGTATCGGGATTTGGCATAGGTTCTGCATCGAATTTAGTAACCTTGTTTAACTGGCGAAAATCTACTACCGGTCTGTATGTGGAGTCAGATTTACGAATTAGTAACAAAGGCGATGAGTACGGTGAATGAGATGGCTCAATCACGCCCATTTCTCGCATCTTCTCAACCTCCTGTTTTACCACTCCCAACTTGGCTAATGGAATAGGGTACGGTTTGCATCTCACGGGACTAGAGGACGTTACCTCAATGGCATGGGACAAGAGACTAGTTTGCCCCGGAGTGCTCGAAAAGATGGAAGGAAATTCTTCCATTAGCTGTTTCAAGTCTCGTGTCTGATCAGGTGATAAACTATCACTCACATAGACGTCCCCAAGGTTTTCCTCTCTCTCAGGAATGGGAAAATCCTCATCAGTCTCACAATCCGGTTGTTCTTCGACAATAGCAGCTAAACCTAGCATCTCCACATTACCTCTCTCATAGTATTTCTTCATCATGTTGATGTGGAAGAGTTTACGATTATCTCCGATCTTTACCCGATAATCGTTTATCCCCACTCTCTCTATCACCTCATATGGACCCTTCCATTGCATGAGCAACTTGTTTGAATCAGTGGGGAGAAGGATGAGGGCTTTGTCTCCTACTTCTAGGGTTCTCACCTTGGCCTTTCGATCAAAGTGTTCCTTATACCGGTCTTGAGAATTCTTAAGATTTTCTCTAGCTAGTTCGCAAGTTGATTCTATCCGATTACGGAGATCTACTACGTACTGGTACGTTTCTACTAGCTCATCGTCTGGTTTCTCATTCTCCCATAACTCTCTAAGAATCATCATAGGCCCCCTGATTGTCCTTCCATAGAGTAATTCAAAAGGGGAAAATTTCATGCTCTCCTGGGGTGCTTCGCGGTATGCAAACATAAGAGGTTCCAGATACCGATCCCAGTCTCGTGGACGTTCAGAGCACATCCGCCTTAGCATCCGTTTTAAGGTACCGTTCCATTTCTCTACCAATCCATTGGCCATTGGATGGTAAGGAGAAGAGTGGACTTGTTGGATAGAGAGCAGCCTAGCTACCTCGGTCATAGTTTTTGACACGAACTGACTGCCATTATCGCTGAGTACTACTTTAGGCAGACCCACCCTTGAGAAAATCTTCAGAAGAGCCTCTGCTATCGTTTCCGTGTCGATATTCGACACTGCTACCGCTTCTGGGTATCTAGTAGCGAAATCTACTAGGGTTAAGATCCACCGATTACCTCTCTCTGTCACTGGGGTTATGGGACCTACCAAATCTATCGCTACCTTTTCAAAGGGCGTGTTTACGATGGGGATCATTTGTACAGGAGCCTTAGGGACATTGCCTCGACTAACAGTCCTCTGACAGATGTCACATGACTGGCAGAATCTATGGACATCACCCACTATCCCTGGCCAGTAGAAGTTAAGGAGGATTCTATCTAGCGACTTCCTAATTCCCTGATGTCCAGATAGGATAGTTTCATGTCCTAACGTCATGACTCGATTGCGCAAAACTCGGGGAACTACTAGTTGTTTCACAGTCTCACCCTCTTTCTCTTTCTGATACAGACGATAAAGTAGCCCCCTTTTGATCACGAATTGACTTGTTTGTTCTCCCTTAGGTTTCCCTTTAGTCTCTTCAGCCGAATCAAAGCATTTCTTTAAGGTCTCATCCCCCTTTTGCTCTCTCAAGAAATCATCGGCGGATATACTCGCACCAACAACTTGAGGCACTATCAAAGGTTTTGTGGGCTTGGAAAGGCGCTCCCGTTGAGCACGGGTTTCTACAGCACAACCAGTGACTGGGGTGTCATTCAAAGGGGCCTCAACTGTAACGGGGACACCATCTGACTTGGTTACTCGAAAAGGAGAACCTTCACTGTTATCGGAACAGGGCAAATTTAGTTCATGAACATTGCCAATGACTAAATCATAAACGGGGTTGTTTAGACATAGGGCTTCAATTTCTCCTGTGAAAAAAGGAGTTCTCACATAGCACCGGGCAGTCGGGACTTCAATGACGGATCGGTCCATCAACATAAGGACTTTGGTTTTCCCAGTTAACTGATCTTCCGGAACTAGGCTACGTCGTACAACGACTCCGTTACACCCGCTGTCGCGTAGTACTTTCACTGGGGATCCCCCCACATACCCCTCTACAACCGGTAAGTTACAACTGTTTTCATGTTGTACACAAGCACTAGCAATTACGGGGATCTTACATCCACATTGCAACGTGACATCAGTCCCACCCACAGGACATTGGTGACTAGGGGAATTCTGGTTTAGCACAACTGCACAATTCCCAACCACTGGTTTCATCCTTTGCGGTGGAGGATTCCTATTCTGCACTCCCACTGTACACTGTCTCGCGATGTGACCTGGCCGATTACAAAGGAAACATGTACGCGGGGGAGGAACGGGCCGCGGGGTAGGGCTAGAAATAGGGTATCTCCCCTCCCCTGATCTACTTTTCGGGACGGGTGAAGGGACGGGAGTGGGTCGGACTCGGTCTCTACGATTTTCCCGTTTACCATATGATGAATGGGCATCTGTAAATGTTCTCATCAACTCTAAAAAATTCTCTTTCCCCATCGGTTTGTGTTCTCTCAGAAACACGGACAGTTCCCTAGGGCACATAAACAAGAATTGCTCTCTCAGAATGAGTTCCTTAAGGCCCTCGAAAGACTCATTAATGTTTGACAAAGAAATCCACTGAGTCAAATAATGCTCCATACGAGCAAAATACTGCGACACTGTTTCGGTCGAATTTAGAGAACAGGTGTAAAATTTCTTACGAAAATCGCCTACAGTCAGTCGGTACCATCCTAGCAATGCTTGCTTTAACTGGTCATAATCGTTGGCCACGGAAATCGGGGAACGGGAATAAACTTCCAGTGCATGACCGGTTAACAAAGCGCTCAGAAATATAGCGTAATTCTCACGGTCCCAACCCTGGTTTTCAGCATATCTTTCAAATCGCTGGAGATATGCATCAATCGAATCCCTGTCTTCGTTAAAACAGGGTAACGGAGGACTACGGACTCCCTTAGTAATGGCTGAAGCATTACTCACCGAATCTCGGTTCTCTAAGGTAGTAGCCTCGTTGTGGAGCCTGGCCATCTTTTCTTCATGCTCCATTTCACGCGCGCGTATCTCCATATCGGCCTGCCTTGCAGCCTCCTTTTCTCCGGATATCAGCCTGGAGCCTCTCTTTCTCCATATCAGCCTGGAGCCTATCTTTCTCCATATCGGCCTGGAGCTTCTCTTTCTCCGCCTCGCGAGCGGCCTGTCGCTCAGCCCGGGCGGTTCCTTGTTCATCACGAACAAATGCCTGAAGTTTGGGACCTGTTAACCCTAACTTCTCGCCTAACTCAATTAATTGAGCAAGATCCATGTTTGCAAACTAGTGCAACACACGAAACAATCACTACTAAACGGATATCACGTTTAAGTAATACACAAGGTCAATCACCTATAAACCACAAAAGTGCTAGCTACGCTACAACACTCCACACAATCTTCTCATAAGATTGGAATAATGAAATCACTATACGATTTCATCCACGCCGTGTCAACTATCAACACACGGAAATTCTGTGGGACTTTAATCTGTCCAATGCCAACTCGGCAATTGCAACAAGTAATTCAACTTCCTCGTACAGCTGAAAAATAACATAGCTCCTACTTACAATAATTATACGATTAATTCATGGTCCTTTACTGTTGCAATAAACAGTCTAATGCCTCAAAACGTGAATGATACACTATAAATGTAACGAGAAATATGGGACTCAGAATTATGTCCGGGCGGAAACGACAAGGGGCATGTGAATTACCCTACACTACAGCTACTGGAATAGATGTAGGTTTCGTCTCTAGCCACGGAACAACGCTGACACTCCACGGAATCAGAGTGCAGCTAAGTTCTCAGGCATGTTCTATGTTGCCGTCACGTGTTACCCGCGATTCATAGCGTTGACCGAAGGTGTTATTTTAATTTTCCCCTCGCCGGAATCCCGCGTACGAGCCCCCAATTATGTCACGGATTAGCGAGGTCTCCGTACACTAGATGGCTCAATCTAGTAGGGTTCTTATATATCAAGGTCAACGCATATGAGAAAGAACGGTTATCGTGAACAAGCAACAAAGAACGAGGAAAATTTAATAAACTTTATTACAAGATATCTACCTTTTGGTAAATATCTCGATTAACTAAATAAACAGAATAAAGAAATCCTGTAACCAAATCTTAATAGAACATAATAAACAATAACACTGAATCTTTCGATTATCAAATTCCACTTCCTTTCTAAGGTGGATTATACCGCTATACGACCATACACTAGGCGCCAAGTGTTATCTAAGAATAACTCCCATAATATAAATACGCAGTATAAGCTAGTCCTCGCGGACTCTCATCACAGAAATCTGTTACAACACACACATATAAATATATATGTGAATACTTCAAGGGTAATAATACCTCACTTCAAAACACAGATAACTACCAATCATAATACAGCAAATAATAGATACATTCAATCAGAAAATAGACACTGACACTGTGCTAGTCCCATCTCGAATATATACGAACGTTTGTTGAAGTCAACACGCCGAGCTCAGAACACAATTGGAACGGTGTATCTCGGCCGCACGAGAGATGATGCCGTGCACTTGACGATTGCTGTCTTACGTCGCGAATTCTCGAGTCGCGTCCGTTCAATGATCGCACGGTCGCAAACGATTGCGAAGTCAGTTGAATACGTTCAACTGGAAGACGAAGCCGGGCAGTAGACGCTTACCGCCGGCCGCTACGAATTCGATCGAGAGGTCATGCCCTGTCGCAAACGATCGAGAAGACGGATGAACGGTTTCGCGCGAATGACGACGCCTGGCAGTATACGTTTACCGCCGGTCGCTACGAGTCGCATTCGGTCAAGCTTTCTGACGATATCGCTGTGAGACCGCTGTTCGAGGATGGCCCGTGCTGGGTGAGCGCGTCGCGATTATCGCTCATCGACGCAAATACGTTGGGGCCGACCGGAACGTTGTCTCAAAGTACTGCTGACGTGGCGGCATGGTTTCTTCGAAGTTCGATCGAATAGTCACTCTGGACACTGAATATTACACACACACACAAAAGCTTGGGAACGTAACCCACGTTAACGATTCCCACCACGCTTTACGACTTTCCTTGCCATTCTCTTGGCAGCAGGGCAACCTGTCTCGTTCAACCCTGGATCTGTCCCAGTCCTTCGCCAGCGCCCAGATCGCGAAATGCGTATACCAAACGTTTATATAAGCAGACCTAATGACACATCATATGACAGGTTTCCATCATTTCTATTGGCTAATGTAATATACAATTCAAACTAGGCATTGTGGAACACCCTCTCTACGATTACAGCTTGCCTAGAAACACTAGCAACAGAATACCACGCTTCACTGAGCGCATCTGCAACCGAGTTGCCGTAATTACGTAACCAGGGCGGTTGGTCAACAATATGTCTATCTACTGGCTTAACATTCCTCATTTCCCAAATTATACCTCAGGCAAGTAGATTTAACCATCTAGAAATAGCAGAAATGCTACACATAGTAATACATACTCCTCAATTCACATGAAATGTTGAGAGGCTTACCCGCACAAATATACTTTTGAGACAGGGGGTATCAAGCAATAATTAATTGAACCGAGCTGATGTCAGGATAATTAACATTTGCAATTACGATTAGTACTATGTATTATACGCAAATATAAAAAAGACATGTCCCATACGTTATAACTACGCAATTACAAATAACTATGTAAGTAGCATTAAGTAAAATACAGATAGCGTAGACCATTCTAGTCTGCAGCAATGTTTGCTTCAAGTCATCACAATGATAAACCCTAGCGCATTCCTGTTGTTGCTCAGCAAACTATCAACATTGGCCAATTCCTACGTGTTATTTGTTACGAAGCTGTGTCTGTTTTGTTTTTATTATATAAAGTAAAGTATATATGTTTGGGTGTACGCACACCCACACACACACACACACACACACACACACACATACAGTACTATACAACATGTCGTACACATTATCTTAAAGAAACCCAAATAGGATGTATCGCTAAGTATGTTTACATCAATCGTTTACAAGTGTCACACAAATTAACACGCAAATGAGCGCCACATATGCGCACAGGCGCATATAACAACAACTACACTCGCTATTATTTCTTATGAACAACAGCAACATTCAGTTTAAAATGTTTTAGGCGTAGAAATGCACACAATATATATTTATAAGCACATGCATAGAGCTTACGCACGCACTCGCTCGCACACCCACGGGTTTACAAACAGGTCGCGTGACATGTCAATGGCTCACACGTGCAGCACATGCTATGTACGAACGACATTTTGGACTGACTGCATTCGTGGTTGGTCGATAGCATTTACACCTTCGAGAGTGTTTTCGTAGCTGGATATTGACATAGAAATGTGGCTGCATCGAAGGATGTAGCTGCGTGGACGGGGGACACTCAATAGATTGCCACTTAGATAGTCCAACCGACTCCTCTTAACATGGTTTCGGTTTCCATCGAGAGTATACCTTTTTCAAGTTGAGGAGGTTAAAACATACACTTTTACGTCGACAGGAGTCATACTCAAAAAAATACTTTTCGAGTTGAAGGATTAAATCTAACTACACACCGTTAAGCAAGTGTGAAAGATACGCCGAAATGAGCACATTAATCGGTAATGAGCACTTTTTGTCGTACACTACTCACGCGTTTTGAAGTATGATTTGTTACATCCATTTGGCACAACAAACAAGCATAAGGGTGGATTTTATCTCACGGATAGTTTATTGACTATGTATTCAGTGACTCCCCGTGCGGCAGCGTTTATGGCGTCAATTCTAAATAATAAGGTTCCTCGATGTTTGTCGCCGGGTTGTCAATCACAGCATATGTTCCTGTGAAGCAAATCAAATAACAACATACAAGCACTGATTAACATATTGGTTTACTACAAACTGACAATCCATTTGTGAATAATTGTTTGCTCCATCCTACTACTTAGGTTACCGCATATGCCTCTATATATAACCCACGACATATTACTATTAATCCACCATGGCCACTTCATAATTTCAAGAGCCGTGTGATTTGTTTTTTAACAAATAAGTCAGTTAAGTTAAAGAGTAACAAAAGTCATAATTTGGGTTTATGCATCTAAAAGGCTCAACACAAATTAACCATTAGTAACCACAACCAAAAATATTATGCCAGCAGTTTACTAGACTAACTAACGGATAGTAGCCTAACAGTAGTCTTAGCACCGCAAATGCGTAAAAAGATCAAAGGATTTTCCCATTTTTATCGGCAATTCATGTGCTCACATTTTGCCATGATTAAAGACATAGGCAATTTCTATAATTTATTTATAAAAAAATCAAATTATAAATTTAAATAATAAAAAAAACTTAAATATTAGCGGTCGGGTGAGCGTCTATATCTCATAGCTTCACTTCGACTATGTACATAGGTAAGTACGTATAAATGAAACAATATACGTAAGTGAACGTAAGTACGTCGGCATGTATGAAACTATGTACGTATGTAAGCAACTATGTTCGTAGGCATGTATGTATGTATGTATGTATTAAAGTAAGTATATTAAATGCAAGTTTGTATGTATATAAGTATGTATGTATGTATCATATACGTGTGTAAATATGTATGTAAGTATGTATGTATATGAAAGTACGTATGTATGTATGAATGTTTTTTTAGGAAATATATACATGTACGTAACTACGTACGTATGCGTGTAGATATGTATGAAACTATGTTCGTATGTATGTATGTACGCATGTGTGTGTATGTATGTATGTATGAATGTATGTATAAATGTATGTATGCATGCATGCATGCGTGTGTGTGTATGTAGGTATGCATGTAAGTATATATGAATGCAAGTATGTATGTATATATATATATATGGATGTACGTAAGTATGTAAGAATACATGTATGTTTGTACGTAACTATATACATATGTATGCATTTATGTACGTTCGTACATACGAACGTACGTACGTATATATGTATGTATGTATGCAGGCATGCATGCATGCATGTATATATGTATGTAGGTAGGTAACTATGTACTCGATTTTTTTCATTAAGTTATGTTATGCCAATTTATTTTATCACTATGATTATTATAAGTTATTGCTAGTTTACTGTTTGACCGCTTTGGTCGCCAAGCAAGTTCCTAGACCAGAATGTAGGTCGCAGCTAAAAAGATTAAAAACAAACACACACACACGCACTCACGCACACACGCACACACACGATTAAGAGTCACACTGTACATATACGTATCTATGAAGGTTACGCAAGAATGATCGAGCGGCAATTAACTAGATCTAATCTCTACGCCGTGCGAATCGCCTGTGGCTAAATCCAAGGTGGGTCACTGCGATACACATGTGTTTGTATATATTGCACTTTACTCGAGAACAAATTCTACATGATTCGGTTCAGTGAACGGGGGGAACAGAAGCATCATATCTTTGACGATCACTTGTCAAAGTCGACTCAATTACAAGACATTGTATATTACATTTTAAGAACAACCATGTCTGGAACACTGCTGCGTCGTTCCTATTTTACTAATATGAATATCATTATATTGTATAATTCGTTATTGCCAACACAGTATATGTTGCTAAACGTACTTTCTTTCTTATGTTCAGTTTGGTGATGTTTTCTTCGGAAATTATCTATGCACAAATTCTGAAATACATATATACCTTATTAACTCAAGATAGTGTCTGAACGACAATATACAAACAAATGGGTTATCACTCACGGGGTCGGCCTGGAATGTAGGAGTCGTCGCCACTTTTTCCGGTCTTGCACGTCTTCTTCTTTCAGCCCCCTCAACTCCATGTCCTTCTTCACATTGTGTTTCCGTCTTTTTGCTGGTCTCCCTCTTTTCCTCTTCCCAGGGACTGGCAAGTCTGCTGCTGCTTCTCAGATAGTGCTCTTCCTCTCTTCTCTGGACGTGGCCATACCAGCGAAGCCGGGCACCTCTCAACTTCTCTTCTATGCCCTCAACTTCCGCCAGCTGTCGCACCGTCTCATTTGTTTTTTCTTCCCTAAGCGAGATGTTCATCGCCCATCTGATCACCCTCATCTCAGTTCGCATGTGGAGGAGCTGTTCCATTCTCTCCAGGGCCCATGTCTCCACGCCGTACACAAAGACTGGCCGAATCACCGTGCTGTAGATCTTGGTCTTTAGTTTGTATGGTAACTTGCGGTCACAAATGATTCCACTTGTTTCCCTCCACTTCTGCCAGGCTGCCTTGACTCTTGCCTTGACAGCCATTTCACAGCCTCCGTCCTCCTGTAACACAGATCCTAGGTACTTGAATTCGGTGGCTTGGTTTAACTTCTCTCCATGGATATCAGCTATCTTGATTCTGTTTTGTATCGCTCCTCTCGAACTGACCAGAACTTCCGTCTTTGCGGTGTTGACTTTGAGTCCTTTCTTCTCTAGTGATCCCTGCCACTTATGCACCTTCTCTTCCAGTTTCTCCACTGACTCCGCAGTGAAGGACAGATCGTCTGCATAAAAGGTCTCCATTGGCAATCCGGTTCTGCAAGTCTCTCCGATCACATCTAGTATTATGATAAAGAGTAGTGGACTTAGCGCTGAGCCCTGGTGCAATCCCACTCCTATCTCAAAGCTAGATGTATCGCCGTGCGGCGTTCTAACTACAGTGTTTGTGTTTGCACCTTCATGCATGCGCTGTATGATCCGCACGAACTTCTCCGGCACTCCCTTCTGTCTTAGGCACCACCATACCAGTTCTCTTGGTACTGTATCGTATGCCTTCTCAAGGTCTACGAATGTGTGGTAGAGCTTCGTCTGTCCCTCTAGGGACAGAGGAAAAAGGCATAAATGTACGAGACGTTGGCGAGTGAAACGACGTGATGCAGACACTCCTAACGCCGGTTACCTATCTCCAACAATCGACACCAATTGCGGAGCGCGTTAGGGATAGGGAAGGGAATCGAGATCGGTATGCTTGCAGACACTCTCTAGTGTTTGCTGTCACTGTTTGGTATGCGCTGGTATCGAGTAATAGCCTGGACGGGTTTGGTGGCCGGGTGTATTATGAGGGGCTTTGGATGGTTAATGTTGATATATTATGGGTGTTTTAGTTAACAGCATCCTCGCAAGCCAGGGCTTTTGCCATGCAAAACTAGCCCTGGCTGATCCCCTACGCGAAGTGCGGAAGTTAGCTGAGTCAAACTAGTAATTGACTTCGCCAGTCGCGACTGCATCACCCGTGAGAACAGCGCAAATACCCGCCCCAATTTGAAGACGGATAAACGACTTCTGGGAATCCCTATATATAATGACCAGTTCGCCCATTTAGCATGAGCAGCTGAGCGGTATTGTGTATTCGAATAATTGCTTCTACTTCCTAAACATTGCATGTAACACGAGCCACGGTTGGTTGAAATTAGTTTTATTACGACCACCTGACCTGCCTAGATCTACTGATCTAGTGAGCAATTCCATAGGCTGAGCTTAAATTCAGAGTTTTGCAAAGCGATCAGCCAGGGGGTACTGCTGGCTGGCACTGACGTAATCAGCAGCAGCAGCGACCCCTGGCGCGCGAGGATGGTTAACAGTGTCAAGCCGGCAAATTATCGACCCGCCTATATAGCACAACACCGGTGAGTGTTTGTGGTTATACAAAATAACTTAGTTAACATAGTGTTTTTGTTGTTGTTAAATTAAGTCATTCTTGGCTGTTCTGAACCACTTTTTGTTTTAGTTGTGTCTCCAGCGAAACAGTTTGTCCAATATTTGCCGTGCCGCTGTCTCGGTTATTGTGTTTTGCCAGTTCGGATTGGTTACATTGCCTCTAGTGCGGACGTATACGGCTTGGTAGACCCTTCGCTGTCTGTCAGTGTAAACACCCCTGTGTCTCTTCATGTCATACTAAGTGGGGTTTACGCTCAAGTTATAGCGAGCTGCTATTGTGTTTCAATTGTGGATATATTTTGTGGCAATTTTTTTCTCAAATGAACGATTAACTAATAAACGGTAGACAATTAGTGAATGTATGCGGATGTGGTGAAGTTATCAGATGGACTGTGGAGACTGCAATGTGTCGCTTGCCGGGTTTTTTCGCTTGCCACAATACATTGATTTCAACATTACACTTGTTGTTGCCCATTCGAAAAATTCTACAGTTCACAGTCTTACACTCTGTGTATAGTTCAACATTACACTTGATGATGCCCATTCGAAACAGTCTACAGTTCACAGTCCTACAGTCTGTGTACAGTCCAACATTACACTTGTTGTTGCCCATTCGAAACATTCTACAGTCCACAGTCCTACAGTCTGTGTACAGTTCAACATTACACTTGTTGTTGCCCATTCGAAACATTCTACAGTTCACAGTCCTACAGTCTGTGTACAGTTCAACATCACACTTGTTGTTGCCCATTCGAAACATTCTACAGTTCACAGTCCTACAGTCTGTGTACAGTTCAACATTACACTTGTTGTTGCCCATTCGAAACAGTCTACAGTTCACAGTCCTACAGTCTGTGTACAGTCCAACATTACACTTGTTGTTGCCCATTCGAAACATTCTACAGTTCACAGTCCTACAGTCTGTGTACAGTTCAACATTACACTTGTTGTTGCCCATTCTAAACATTCTACAGTCCACAGTCCTACAGTATGTGTACAGTTCAACATCACACTTGTTGCCCATTCGAAACAGTCTACAGTTCACAGTCCTACAGTCTGTGTACAGTTCAACATCACACTTGTTGTTGCCCATTCGAAACAGTCTACAGTTCACAGTCCTACAGTCTGTGTACAGTTCAACATCACACTTGTTGTTGCCCATTCGAAACAGTCTACAGTTCACAGTCCTACAGTCTGTGTACAGTTCAACATTACACTTGTTGTTGCCCATTCGAAACATTCTACAGTTCACAGTCCTACAGTCTTTGTACAGTTCAATATTACACTTGTTGCCCATTCGAAAAAGTCTACTGTTCACAGTCCTACAGTCTGTGTACAGTTCAACATTACACTTGTTGTTGCCCATTCGAAACATTCGAAACAGTTCAAAATTACACTTGTTGTTGCCCATTCGAAACATTCTACAGTTCACAGTCCTACAGTCTGTGTACAGTTCAACATTACATTTGTTGTTGCCCATTCAAAACATTCTACAGTCCTACCGTCTGTGTACAGTTCAACATTACACTTGTTGTTGCCCATTCGAAACATTCTACAGTTCACAGTCACACAGTCTGTGTACAGTTCAACATTACACTTGTTGTTGCCCATTGGAAACAGTCTACAGTTCACATTCCTACAGTCTGTGTACAGTTCAACATTACACTTGTTGTTGCCCATTCGAAACATTCTACAGTTCACAGTCCTACAGTCTGTGTACAGTTCAACATTACACTTGTTGTTGCCCATTCGAAAAAAATTACAGTTCAGTCCTACAGTATGTGTACAGTTCAACATTACACTTGTTGTTGCCCATTCGAAAAATTCTACAGTACACAGTCCGACAGTATGTGCACAGTTCAACATTACACTTGTTGCCCATTCGAAAAATTATACAGTTCACAGTCCTACAGTCTGTGTACAGTTCAACATTACACTTTTTGTTGCCCATTCGAAAAATTCTACAGTTCACAGTCCAACAGTCTGTGTACAGTTCAACATTACACTTGTTGATGCCCATTCGAAACATTCTACAGTTCACAGTCCTACAGTCTGTGTACAGTTCAACATTACACTTGTTGTTGCCCATTCGAAACATTCTACAGTTCACAGTCCTACAGTCTGTGTACAGTTCGACATTACACTTGTCGTTACCCATTCGAAACATTCTACAGTTCACAGTCCTACAGTCTGTGTACAGTTCAACATTACACTTGTTGTTGCCTATTCGAAAAAATTTACAGTTCACAGTCCTACAGTATGTGTACAGTTCAACATTACACTTGTTGTTGCCCATTCGAAACATTCTACAGTTCACAGTCCTACCGTCTGTGTACAGTTCAACATTACACTTGTTGTTGCCCATTCGAAAAATTATACAGTTCACAGTCGTACAGTCTGTGTACAGTTCAACATTACACTTGTTGTTGCCCATTCGAAAAATTATACAGTTCACAGTCCAACAGTCTGTGTACAGTTCAACATTACACTTGTTGATGCCCATTCGAAACATTCTACAGTTCACAGTCCTACAGTATGTGTACAGTTCAACATTACACTTGTTGTTGGCCATTCGAAAAATTCTACAGTTCACAGTCCTACAGTCTGTGTACAGTCCAACATTACACTTGTTGTTGCCCATTCGAAACATTCTACAGTTCACAGTCATACAGTCTGAGAACAGTTCAATATTACACTTGTTGTTGCTCATTCGAAACATTCTACAGTTCACAGTCATACAGTCTGTGTACAGTTGAACATTACACTTGTTGTTGCCCATTCGAAACATTCTACAGTTCACAGTCATACAGTCTGTATATAGTTCAATATTACACTTGCTGTTGCCCATTCGAAAAATTCTACAGTTCACAGTCCTGTCCTACTGTCTGTGTACAGTTCAAAATTACACTTGTTGTTGCCCATTCGAAACATTCTACAGTTCACAGTCCTACAGTCTGTGTACAGTTCAACATTACATTTGTTGTTGCCCATTCAAAAAATCCTACAGTTCACAGTCCTACAGTATGTGTACAGTTCAACATTAAATTCGCTGTTGCCCATTCGAAAAATTGTACAGTCAACAGTCATACAGTCTGTGTACAGTTCAACATTACACTTGTAGTTGCCCATTCGAAACATTCTACAGTTCACAGTCCTACAGTCTGTGTACAGTTCAACACTACACTTGTTGTTGCCCATTCGAAACAGTCTACATTCCACAGTCATACAGTATGTGTACAGTTCAACATTACACTTGTTGTTGCCCATTCGAAACATTCTACAGTTCACAGTCCTACCGTCTGTGTACAGTTCAACATTACACTTGTTGTTGCCCATTCGAAACATTCTACAGTTCACAGTCATACAGTCTGTGTACAGTTCAACATTACACTTGTTGTTGCCCATTGGAAACAGTCTACAGTTCACATTCCTACAGTCTGTGTACAGTTCAACATTACACTTGTTGTTGCCCATTCGAAAAAATTTACAGTTCACAGTCCTACAGTATGTGTACAGTTCAACATTACACTTGTTGTTGCCCATTCGAAAAATTCTACAGTACACAGTCCGACAGTATGTGCACAGTTCAACATTACACTTGTTGCCCATTCGAAAAATTATACAGTTCACAGTCCAACAGTCTGTGTACAGTTCAACATTACACTTGTTGCCCATTCGAAAAATTCTACAGTTCACAGTCCAACAGTCTGTGTACAGTTCAACATTACACTTGTTGATGCCCATTCGAAACATTCTACAGTTCACAGTCCTACAGTCTGTGTACAGTTCAACATTACACTTGTTGTTGCCCATTCGAAACATTCTACAGTTCACAGTCCTACAGTCTGTGTACAGTTCGACATTACACTTGTTGTTACCCATTCGAAACATTCTACAGTTCACAGTCCTACAGTATGTGTACAGTTCAACATTACACTTGTTGTTGCCCATTCGAAAAATTCTACACTTCACAGTCCTACAGTATGTGTATAGTTCAACATTACACTTGTTGTTGGCCATTCGAAAAATTCTACAGTTCACAGTCCAACAGTCTGTGTACAGTCCAACATTACACTTGTTTTTGCCCATTCGAAACATTCTACAGTTCACAGTCATACAGTCTGTGAACAGTTCAATACTACACTTGTTGTTGCCCATTCGAAACATTCTACAGTTCACAGTCATACAGTCTGTGTACAGTTCAACATTACACTTGTTGTTGCCCATTCGAAACATTCTACAGTTCACAGTCATACAGTCTGAGAACAGTTCAATATTACACTTGTTGTTGCCCATTCGAAACATTCTACAGTTCACAGTCCTACAGTCTGTGTACAGTTCAACACTACACTTGTTGTTGCCCATTCGAAACAGTCTACATTCCAGTCATACAGTATGTGTACAGTTCAACATTACACTTGTTGTTGCCCATTCGAAACATTCTACAGTTCACAGTCCTACCGTCTGTGTACAGTTCAACATTACACTTGTTGTTGCCCATTCGAAACATTCTACAGTTCACAGTCATACAGTCTGTGTACAGTTCAACATTACACTTGTTGTTGCCCATTGGAAACAGTCTACAGTTCACATTCCTACAGTCTGTGTACAGTTCAACAATACACTTGTTTTTGCCCATTCGAAAAAATTTACAGTTCACAGTCCTACAGTATGTGTACAGTTCAACATTACACTTGTTGTTGCCCATTCGAAAAATTCTACAGTACACAGTCCGACAGTATGTGCACAGTTCAACATTACACTTGTTGCCCATTCGAAAAATTATACAGTTCACAGTCCTACAGTCTGTGTACAGTTCAACATTACACTTGTTGCCCATTCGAAAAATTCTACAGTTCACAGTCCAACAGTCTGTGTACAGTTCAACATTACACTTGTTGATGCCCATTCGAAACATTCTACAGTTCACAGTCCTACAGTCTGTGTACAGTTCAACATTACACTTGTTGTTGCCCATTCGAAACATTCTACAGTTCACAGTCCTACAGTCTGTGTACAGTTCGACATTACACTTGTTGTTACCCATTCGAAACATTCTACAGTTCACAGTCCTACAGTATGTGTACAGTTCAACATTACACTTGTTGTTGCCCATTTGAAAAATTCTATAGTACACAGTCCGACAGTATGTGTACAGTTCAACATTACACTTGTTGTTGCCCATTCGAAACATTCTACAGTTCACAGTCATACAGTCTGAGTACAGTTCAACATTACACTTGTTGTTGCCCATTCGAAACATTCTACAGTTCACAGTCATACAGTCTGTGAACAGTTCAATATTACACTTGTTGTTGCCCATTGGAAACATTCTACAGTTCACAGTCCTACAGTCTGTGTACAGTTCGACATTACACTTGTTGTTACCCATTCGAAACATTCTACAGTTCACAGTCCTACAGTCTGTGTACAGTTCAACATTACACTTGTTGTTGCCCATTCGAAAAATTCTACACTTCACAGTCCTACAGTATGTGTACAGTTCAACATTACACTTGTTGTTGGCCATTCGAAAAATTCTACAGTTCACAGTCCTACAGTCTGTGTACAGTCCAACATTACACTTGTTGTTGCCCATTCGAAACATTCTACAGTTCACAGTCATACAGTCTGTGAACAGTTCAATATTACACTTGTTGTTGCCCATTCGAAACATTCTACAGTTCACAGTCATACGGTCTGTGTACAGTTCAACATTACACTTGTTGTTGCCCATTCGAAACTTTCTACAGTTCACAGTCCTACAGTCTGTGTACAGTTCAACATTACACTTGTTGTTGCCCATTCGAAAAATTCTACTGTTCACAGTCCTACAGTCTTTGTACAGTTCAATATTACACTTGTTGTTGCCCATTCGAAAAAGTCTACTATTCACAGTCCTACAGTCTGTGTACAGTTCAACATTACACTTGTTGTTGCCCATTCCAAACATTCTACAGTTCACAGTCATACAGTCTGTGTATAGTTCAATATTACACTTGCTGTTGCCCATTCGAAAAATTCTACAGTTCAGTCCTACTGTCTGTGTACAGTTCAAAATTACACTTGTTGTTGCCCATTCGAAACATTCTACAGTTCACAGTCCTACAGTCTGTGTACAGTTCAACATTACACTTGTTGTTGGCCATTCGAAAAATTCTACAGTCCACAGTCATACAGTATGTGTACAGTTCAACATTACACTTGTTTTTGCTCATTCGAAACATTCTACAGTTCACAGTCATACAGTCTGTGAACAGTTCAATATTACACTTGTTGTTGCCCATTCGAAACATTCTACTGTTCACAGTCATACAGTCTTTGTATAGTTCAATATTACACTTGCTGTTGCCCATTCGAAAAATTCTACAGTTCACTGTCCTACTGTCTGTGTACATTTCAAAATTACACTTGTTGTTGCCCATTCGAAACATTCTACAGTTCACAGTCCTACAGTCTGTGTACAGTTCAACATTACACTTGTTGTTGCCCCTTTAAAAAATTCTACAGTTCACAGTCCTACAGTATGTGTACAGTTCAACATTACACTCGCTGTTGCCCATTCGAAAAATTCTACAGTCCACAGTCATACAGTCTGTGTACAGTTCAACATTACACTTGTTGTTGCCCATTCGAAACATTCTACAGTTCACAGTCATACAGTCTGTGTACAGTTAAACATTACACTTGTTGTTGTCCATTCGAAAAATTCTACAGTTCACAGTCCTACAGTCTGTGTACAGTTCAACACTACACTTGTTGTTGCCCATTCGAAACAGTCTACAGTCATACAGTATGTGTACAGTTCAACATTACACTTGTTGTTGCCCATTCGAAACATTCTACAGTTCACAGTCCTACCGTCTGTGTACAGTTCAACATTACACTCGCTGTTGCCCATTCGAAACATTCTACAGTTCACAGTCATACAATCTGTGTACAGTTCAACATTACACTTGTTGTTGCCCATTCGAAACATTCTACAGTTCACAGTCCTACAGTCTGTGTACAGTTAAACATTACACTTGTTGTTGTCCATTCGAAAAATTCTACAGTTCACAGTCCTACAGTCTGTGTATAGTTCAACACTACACTTGTTGTTGCCCATTCGAAACAGTCTACAGTCCACAGTCATACAGTATGTGTACAGTTCAACATTACACTTGTTGTTGCCCATTCGAAACATTCTACAGTTCACAGTCCTACCGTCTGTGTACAGTTCAACATCACACTTGTTGTTGCCCATTCGAAACATTCTACAGTTCACAGTCATACAGTCTGTGTACAGTTCAACATTACACTTGTTGTTGCCCATTGGAAACAGTCTACAGTTCACAGTCCTACAGTCTGTATACAGTTCAACATTACACATGTTGTTGCCCATTCGAAAAATTCTACAGTACACAGTCCTACAGTTTGTGTACAGTTCAATATTACACTTGTTGTTGCCCATTCGAAAAATTCTACAGTACACAGTCGTACAGTCTGTGTACAGTTTAATATTACACTTGTTGTTGCCCATTCGAAAAATTCTACAGTTCACAGTCCTACAGTCTGTGTACAGTTTAATATTACACTTGTTGTTGCCCATTCGAAAAATTATACAGTACACAGTCGTACAGTCTGTGTACAGTTTAATATTACACTTGTTGTTGCCCATTCGAATAATTCTACAGTGCACAGTCCTACAGTCTGTGTACAGTCCAACATTACACTTGTTGTTGCTCATTCGAAATATTCTACAGTACACAGTCCTGCATTCTGTGTACAGTTCAATATTACACTTGTTGTTGCCAATTCGATAAATTCTACAGTTCACAGTCCTACTGTCTGTGTACAGTTCAACATTACACTTGTTGTTGCCCATTTGAAAAATTCTATAGTACACAGTCCGACAGTATGTGTACAGTTCAACATTACACTTGTTGTTGCCCATTCGAAACATTCTACAGTTCACAGTCATACAGTCTGAGTACAGTTCAACATTACACTTGTTGTTGCCCATTCGAAACATTCTACAGTTCACAGTCATACAGTCTGTGAACAGTTCAATATTACACTTGTTGTTGCCCATTGGAAACATTCTACAGTTCACAGTCCTACAGTCTGTGTACAGTTCGACATTACACTTGTTGTTACCCATTCGAAACATTCTACAGTTCACAGTCCTACAGTCTGTGTACAGTTCAACATTACACTTGTTGTTGCCCATTCGAAAAATTCTACACTTCACAGTCCTACAGTATGTGTACAGTTCAACATTACACTTGTTGTTGGCCATTCGAAAAATTCTACAGTTCACAGTCCTACAGTCTGTGTACAGTCCAACATTACACTTGTTGTTGCCCATTCGAAACATTCTACAGTTCACAGTCATACAGTCTGTGAACAGTTCAATATTACACTTGTTGTTGCCCATTCGAAACATTCTACAGTTCACAGTCATACGGTCTGTGTACAGTTCAACATTACACTTGTTGTTGCCCATTCGAAACATTCTACAGTTCACAGTCCTACAGTCTGTGTACAGTTCAACATTACACTTGTTGTTGCCCATTCGAAAAATTCTACAGTTCACAGTCCTACAGTCTTTGTACAGTTCAATATTACACTTGTTGTTGCCCATTCGAAAAAGTCTATTGTTCACAGTCCTACAGTCTGTGTACAGTTCAACATTACACTTGCTGTTGCCCATTCGAAACATTCTACAGTTCACAGTCATACAGTCTGTGTATAGTTCAATATTACACTTGCTGTTGCCCATTCGAAAAATTCTACAGTTCACTGTCCTACTGTCTGTGTACAGTTCAAAATTATACTTGTTGTTGCCCATTCGAAACATTCTACAGTTCACAGTCATACAGTCTGTGTATAGTTCAATATTACACTTGCTGTTGCCCATTCGAAAAATTCTACAGTTCACTGTCCTACTGTCTGTGTTTCGTTTCGAGTGCATCGATCTCGAACTACTCGGCCACAGAATCTCCTCTACACCACGCCTCTTCGTCATCTACTGACCGCCATCACCCAGCCCTAACTCTCAGCCATTCGCAACTTTCCTCGCCGAATGTCTAGATCTTGGTAAGATCATAGAAAGTGAACGGGAACGCACGAACTCTTCACGATATTCTGTCAGACACCAGCCTAAGACAAACCGCATCGGCGCGACACGCAACCAGAGAAAGGTGTTTCAGCTGATCGTCGACATGTATTCTTCCCGAATTACACGCGTATCCGTCGACGACGTCGTTTCGCCATGACCATGTCCCGTCCAGCAAGAAGATAACGCAGTGTCGATATGCTGCGAGTGACATTTCCATCTTCACGAAAGATGAGTGCGACTTCACCATTCACATGTATGCGACGTAAGCTGCCAGTACGATCAGTATCACGCGGAACTTTCCTGTCTGAACGGTCGTCACGCACCACTTGTGCAGCGTACAGTCACAGGCGCAGACAGAACAAGCATGTTTCACAGCCATCTTCTCTTCCCGTCGACATCTGCTTCTGCAACGTCAGCACTGCGGTCGACATACGTGACCTAGGCGTAGGCCTACAGCGCGACTACACAGTGTAGTTTATTCACACGGGCGATGATACAACGAGGTGTATACGCGCCGACAACACCGCGGACGTTCGTTAGCAACGAAAGGCGGCCAACTGTGCAAAGATCTCGGCCGTTTACACATAAATATATACTGTTTACATAAATCGGAATGCCCCAGCGCCTTTGACGAACGCTCACTAGCTGCTCGGTTTACCCTCACAATCACGGCACCGCAGTCTTGTCTTCGCTATCGCAGCGCATTTGGAAGACTGACTCGTAAGCTACTTGTCAGTGTCAGACAAAAGCGGCGTACTTCAACTGCGTCTGACTGAAGTTTCTGTTGGCGATCATTAATGAGTACGATTCCTGTAACTGAAGGTGATGCATCATTAATGAGTACGATTCCTGTAACTAAAGGTGTGCATCATTAATGAGTACGATTCCTGTAACTAAAGGTGATGCATCATTAATGAGTACGATTCCTGTAACTAAAGGTGGTGCATCATTAATGAGTACGATTCCTGTAACTAAAGGTGATGCATCATTAATGAGTACGATTCCTGTAACTAAAGGTGGTGCATCATTAATGAGTACGATTCCTGTAACTAAAGGTGATGCATCATTAATGAGTACGATTCCTGTAACTAAAGGTGGTGCATCATTAATGAGTACGATTCCTGTAACTAAAGGTGGTGCATCATTAATGAGTACGATTCCTGTAACTAAAGGTGGTGCATCATACAGACTGTGCTTGAATGACGGCACTGTCAACAGTACAACGAAAATTGTACTTTGGCTACAGAACACACCAAACGTCATCCAGCGGTGTGAACAGAAGCTCGGGCGCAACATGATAATGCTGGATCGTCTCGATGCGTCGTGCCCGTGTTGAAGTGGGACGTGAGAACAGGTGGAAGACAGCGCTGGATCGTCTCGATTCGTATCAGTGTCATCACCCTGCGCCAGATCATCGGCATCCACCGGCTACACCGTATCTCGGGCGATACACGGTACCACCGCAGCCGATGGCGTCCGGTTAGTGAAGTCGTCCTGACTGCTCGATGGCGTCAGTTCGGGTACGTGCGCCGTATTTCACTCGATGCGCCCGTTCGTTCAGCGAGCGATTGTGGACTACTTCGTGCACTCGAGGGCCATGTCATTCAGGGGTCGACGGCGACGTCACTGCCGGCGGCGTTGAGCGCAGATCTTATACCATGCTTATACTGCCAACTTTTGTTTAACCCGGGAGATTCATTAGCTTCCCGTGACGCGCTGTCTCGGACTTTGACATCGGAAGACAAGGGGATGCTGTTAAAAAAATTTCTCCGGAATTTCAGCGTTTCAGCCGTGGTGTTGCGCTGTTTCGAGTACTGGGGAGGGCTGCCGGAGATTATAAGAAAATCGGGGAGAGTTGCCTGTATTCCTGGAGATACACCTAAAATCCGGGAAACTCCGGGATGTCAAAGGAGAGTTGGCAGGTATAGGATCTGTGGTGCATCGAACGTGAGCTACGTTGTCCCGACAACATCGAATCTCTGCGCGCGCTTTGACTGCGAAGTGGTGAGAGTTGGGGCGGGATATGACAATGCTAAGAGTGTGCTGTATAGGAGACGGAAAAATCGATTGAAATGTTATTTGTTATCGATGTATTAATTATCACTTTAACACTGTCATTGTAGAGTTTGTATTACATCGAAATGGAATAGCATAAGGGGTCATCTTAGAAGACAGAGCGCCAATGTCCAATATCAAACGAAATTGATTTAATCTGGCCTCGGCCCACCCCCACCTCAGACGAAAGTTAAGTACTAATCATTGATATGATGATATCAATATAATAACACAATATCGGTCAGAAGCTAAAAATATTGATGTCCGACGTCATACGAGACTGCAACTGGATCCAAAACGCCCTCCCTCAAATGACAGTAATTTAATCTGATGTAGGACATCAACGTTCTCTGATGATCCATATGGGAACTACACGTGACTCACACCACATCTGCGCAGCAATGCAGTTAGTAGAAACATATGTTGTGTCTACATTTTGCATGTTCATTGTTCATGACTGACAACGGATAATTACAGAACATAAGGACCTCATTCGTTTGATTATGCTTTCCCACAGTAACTCTTCGGCGGTTTCCTGTCTTACTGGTGACAACTGTGCTTCCCTGTTGATGATCAGGCCTAACGATTCTTGTTTTGTTGCGTATTAGGTACAGACAGTAATAAAGCCAGTCTTCCATTCCAACTATGAAAGTCTGGGCAGTATTCTGCTTACAACACCAAGAAAATATTTCACTGATGCCGTCAATTTTATTTACACGTGACGAATGGACAACTTCATACACATCACGTTCATTCTCAGAGTCTGATCTTCTCTGTAGTTCTCAGACACATATAACAAACAACTATGATGAATCTCCAGTTAATATGCTCTGAGGAATTATCAAGTCTTCACATGGAATCTCAGTCTACTTATTTACACAACGAATGCATCAACAGCAAAGATTGTTCTCTTCCTCATATCAACATGTCTACACAAATCAATGCAAAAATTACATTTCTTGACTAAATGACAAAATTCTCCTCTAAGCTAATTCCATAGAATTGTGTAGGATCCTCACCACTTAATATGGCTCAGCTAGTGGCTATTTACACAATAAAGTCTTCAGAGACTGTGATTAACATCTGGCTGATTTCAGCTTATATCTACACTAACAGAATTGACATCCTTAAGACAGTCTTCGACAGTCTTACACTGAGTGTGTGTGCATGCGTGTGTGCGTCTCATAGATTGGGTATGTGCTGCATATGATATATGTGTGTGGAGGTGCATGTGTGTGTCTCATAGACTGGGTATGTGCTGCATATGATATATGTGTGTGGGGGTACGTGTGTGCATACACACGCGTTTGTCCTATAGACTGAGCGTATGTCTACGTTGCAGTTTCTTCTCCTTATGCACCAAGTATTCCTTGCGGATGAGACAAGCCCTCATGTCTACAATGTTCGTGATTTTCTGCGCGATCTCTTTTGCTGTCTCCAAGTCAGCCTCAAAGTCGTGGTGTCGGAACTCGTGGCCACTCCTGTAGATGAGGCGGAACACTGCCTTGTCTGTCAACAGACACACCAGCACTAAAGACACACAACTTACACATGCTTCCACACACCAACTGTTTGCTTGTCTTAGTTCAGAATCATTACATAAAAATCAGCAAGTGTAGAATCCGGACCCACCTTGATTTTGTCATTATACCTGTATTTTTGTATAAGTGTTAGTTCCATCATTCCACGTCATCCCAGGCATGTTTACGTTATAAAAATATTGCGTCTTAGCGCACTTTGAGGCTTAGAAGACGGTCCGGTTTGCACCAACAAGTGCTGTTTATCGCTCATTTCAGGCGTGTGGCGCAATAACACTGCAACGACGCAGACTGGCACAGACCGGAGTGCTGTTTGGGCCTCAAAATGAACTAAGACGCAATATTTTTAAACATAAATATGCCTGGGATGATACTGAATGATAAAAAATTAACCCACAGAGGTATCAAATTTAAACCAAAATTTTGTTTTAATGATGAAATCGAGGGGTCCGGATTCTACACAAGTGACCAAAAATCAAACCTATCTGGATCCACTACAACATAATGGTTGGTTTGTAAAATGACAATTTCTGAGTGGCCGAGTGGCCTTATATAAGGTGAGACAAATGTGGTAATATACATATAAGCTACATCATATAGCAACGATTAATCAGACATAGTCAACAGTTTTTTGTTTATATGTAATACGTCAGGTATCAGAGTCTCAGCCATTTGAAACCAGTAGTCATAATAGGTTAATAATAGTTTATTCTGTCTGACCAGTGCGAGATGAATGAGATTTGATGAATTCATTGGATAAACTACCATATTAGTTTTGACTAGATACTTTTGAATTTAAGCAACGATTGGCAAAAGTAGTGCGACTGTAGATACTATAACATTTTAAGTTAGTTCCATCAGTGGAATTAACTTTAAATGAAAAGACGATAATCCCACATCACAGAATACAAATCTGTTCTAGGCCTGGTTGGTCAGAGCTTTGACAAGTTGCTTCTATAAGGGGCGAGTGTTTATTACAGATAGAGTGACAGACACAGATGATTTTTTGTTTCCTTCTGTTTTTGTTGCCAAGAATCTTGACATTAGTTCTACTTCTTGACGGCAGCAGCTAGTCAGAGAAAACACACATGAACTGATTTTACAATAGAATCAGAGATTGTGCTGAAGACCACCACATAGGAGAGGGTGGATGGGAAGGCAAGATGTCGACCTACCGGAATGTTTCTCATCAAGCAGTGAGCAGTAGGCAATGCTGTCTGTGTCGTGGGTGACGGCTTTCTGTTTGAAGAGTAAGGCCTTCCCCAACACTGGGTCAATCTCAATCTTCTCTCCCGATATCGCTGTCGTCACAGAAACATAGCTCAATTCAAAACATGACTTTAATCATGACTAGGCTTAATTTATGATATCCTCTTCAGGAGTGTTGTTTAATAAGTTCTTGTGAAAACTGAGACATCGCATGGATGAATAAAAATACAGTGTACAATTCATGGAAAATATTAAATGGTTACAAAATTGGGAGTACTAGCAAATGTGCCCTGATATGCCCATCCTCTGGATGGTGCTACATGGTGTTCGTAGATGACATTTCATTTGACATAACTTTGAGCAGTTTTTTCCATTAACAGAAGTTATGTAAAACATCCGAAACTGATATGTGATAATCGGAACAATTGCAGAAAATATGCATAATGTTACGAGAAATTGATTTTCATCCGTCTGATGTTTGGTATGAACCCAAAAACTGTTTAAAAACCTTTAACCATTGGGAATGAACAACAAGACGCCGCACCGAGTTGTACTTGAGTCTTGGTCCTGAGTTTGTGCCGCAGGTCGACAATGTACGTCTTGTACTGGTGACTGCTGAGTGACTCGGCCAACTCACACTTGACACCGACCACCTCCTCCTCCAGTGTGTCTCCTCGCACACCTGTAACATGTCAACACACCTAGTAAACACACCTGTAACACGTCAACACATCTGCAACACGTCAACACACCCGTAACATGTCAACACACCTGTAACACATCAACACATCTGCAACACACCCATAACATGTCAACACACCTGTAACACATCAACACACCTGGACAACACACATGTAACATGTCAACACAACTGTAACATGTCAACACACCTGGTCAACACACCTGTAACACGTCAACACATCTGCAACACACCCATAACATGTCAACACACCTGTAACACATCAACACACCTGTAACATGTCAACACAATTGTAGCACGTCGACACACCTATAACACATCAACACACGTAAGTTTTGTAACACATCAACTCATTTGCGACATATCAACACGTAACATATCGACCAGACCTGGGGCCGAAGTACTCGGTACTCGTGTACTCGAGTACATTTTTTTAATACTCGTACTCGTACTCATGAAACTTATGGGTCATGGACTCGTACTCATTGTACTCAGATTTTACGAGTACATTACGAGTACATCTGAGTACTTTCTCAATATGTACTTGGGAAAATAAATATATTTGGTTATAAAATGAAACTTTCCTGAAATATTTAAATGTTCAACTATTTTTTTAATACTTTGTTAATTCTGATAGAATATCACCTTACCATCCCTACACATAGTACATCCTCATTCTCTGATAACCATGACTTATGTTACCCAAACATGGCAACAGGCAGCATCTTTTCCCAGTCAGAAACACCCTCTTCAGCAAACAATAATTGTAGGCTATCAGTTCAGATCATAAACCTGTTTGTTTAATAGAGCCACCAGGATGTCCATAAAGAGCCAATTAGCAGTTAACCCACCAGTTAGACAGGAAATGCCTTTGATGTAGTCTGGAGACCATGCCACTTGACAGTGGCTGACAGTGCTAACTGCTAAGAACAAGAACTGACAGTCTTCCTCTGCAGAAGTAAGGTGGCTCAAGTCGGACTGCCTCCTATACTAGTATAATCCCATGCCAGCAGCCTGGCTAAAAAGTCCAAAGGGGATGCTGAGCCTGTTATGTGGACATGTGCTAACCCTCTCAACAATTAGTAGTTTACGATAAAAAAATATAAACAGTGACCCACTGCAGTTCTGAGTTTTCCAACTCTGGCTCAGTTGGTCCCTCACCATCTCAGCATTCCGGCCTCATCAGGCTGTTGAAAGGGTATTTAGCATAGCCGAGAAAGTATTCTGCCTTGAAATGTGCAGCCTGAAAGACTCAACCTGAGAACAACTTATGTTCATTCGGTGCAATGGCAAATAGATGATAAGATCATACGATGCCACTGAAATGAATGCCAATGAAGTGAATTTCAATGTTGATGAAATAGAGGTTTTTCTTAGTTTTCCTCATAAAAAATGTATCAACTGCCATTGCATATTTACTTGTGCTGAGTTATATAAATTAGATTAATTAAATAATTTTAAAATACGTTATTATTTAATATTTATATTTTAAAAAATGTACTCATACTTTTACTCGTACTTGTACTCATACTCAGCTTTTAGCAATGTACTCGTACTCATCCATCATCAAAGTACTCGTACTCGTACTTGTACTCATGAAAATGTACTCGGCCCCAGGTCTGATATCGACAACCAGAAACACAGCAACACACATATAACACATCAATTTGTGTGTAATATATAATGTGTAACATATCAACTATCGACACACCAGTAACACCGCAACACACACATGACATCTACCTGACCAGTAACAGTGTAAGTGTCACCGAGGTGACTGTTGACACTTACTGTTCTGTCGCACAAGACAGAAATCAAGCGTTGTCATGGCACTGAGAGGACTCTCCAGGTCGATGATTGCCCCGGGCTCGTGCTGTCTCTCTAGACGGTACTTGAGACCTAGCAACAAGAACACATCAACCTTACTGCGTGCTGTCTCTCCAGACGGTACTTAATGCCTGGCAATGAGAACACATCAACCTTACTGCATGCTGTCTCTCCAGACGGTACTTGATACCTGGCAACAAGAACACATCAACCTTACTGCATGCTGTCTCTCCAGACGGTACTTGATACCTGGCAACAAGAACACATCAACCTTACTGCATGCTGTCTCTCCAGACGGTACTTGATGCCTGGCAACGAGAACGCATCAACCTTACTGCGTGCTGTCTCTCCAGACGGTACTTGATACCTGGCAACAAGAACACATCAACCTTACTGCGTGCTGTCTCTCCAGACGGTACTTGATGCCTGGCAACAAGAACACATCAACCTTACTGCGTGCTGTCTCTCCAGACGGTACTTGATGCCTGGCAACAAGAACACATCAACCTTACTGCATGCTGTCTCTCCAGACGGTACTTGATGCCTGGCAACGAGAACGCATCAACCTTACTGCGTGCTGTCTCTCCAGACGGTACTTGATACCTGGCAACGAGAACACATCAATCTTACTGCGTTCTGTCTCTCCAGACAGTACTTGATACCTGGCAACGAGAACACGTCAACCCTACTGCGTCTGTCTCTCCAGACAGTACTTGATACCTGGCAACGAGAACACATCAACCTTACTGCGTGCTGTCTCTCCAGACGGTACTTGATACCTGGCAACGAGAACACATCAACCTTACTGCGTGCTGTCTCTCCAGATGGTACTTGATACCTGGCAATGAGAACACATCAACCTCACTGCGTACTGTGCGCAAGCTAACACAATAGCACCAACCTGAAATCAGAACATCCCGTACGTCGTAGAGAGTTGACTCAGCTATAACTTAACCAACTGTGTATCGGGGCAGAGAAAGCATGATAAATAAATATGTTGTACAACATCTACTAGTGGTCTATAGTTGTTATGAATAATTGTAACTAGAATATATATCAAGGGTGCAGGAGCTCAGTTTTGTATTTGCTTGCTTGCATCGACGTATCACTGTTGATTAAGATCAACAGCGCAACTCTGAGTAAACACGAGTTGAATGACATGAGTCAATGATTCTTACGGATGACTGACAGAAAACCGACAAATGACAGGAAGATTGGTTTTACATAAAGACATGACTGATGAAGAGATAGAGAGAGTGACAACAGATCATCAGGTTGACAGACAGACCAATGGGACAACAGACAGAGAAGGAACTGAGTCACACCTTCCCGTTGTCTCAGTCTGCGTTTGCGCAGCACTTTCTCCATGATCTCCCCCATTGTGATGCTCGTCGTCTCCAGGGGGATCTTGGAGAAGCCTCTACCGGGCAAGTTACTGCAACAAGAGAGGAACCTAAGACACACATCTCCTCAGTGGAGGGATGGAGAGATGGGGGATAAACATATGCAGACAGAGGGGTGAAGAGAGAGACATGTAGATGGGCAGATAGACAGGTCTGACATTAAATGAAATAACCTAGCAAGTCACATTTTGTAATTTAAAAGAAAACCATCACACCACAATTTAATATCCAGTTACACTGACATATCATTACTAAATAAAATCAATATATATATTTCATTAATTAAAAAAATACTGTCATTTTACTCTATTATTTAGACTGTCGACATGTCACCAAGTCACTGTGTCAAGGTTCTACTTACATGGTGACAACAACGGACTTGTTTGAAGGCCAGGTACCCTTGTCTCGCTCGACCAAGGCCAACTTAGAGAAGCCAAACTTGGAGATTGGTTCACGGTTGTCAAGTGCAGGGAAGTCCATGTCCACTTCACCGTCATCTTCAGCAATATGAAGAGCGTATGCCTCAATGTTTGGCCTTGGTAAAAAAATGAAAATTAGCAAATAAAAAACAAAAATCACAAACATTACACCTACAAACACTACGCCATGCCAAACACATCACACCACAACACCGTACCTCGTACATTATACCTCACCACACACACACCACACCATAAGACAAACACACAAGAGAAACAATCCATATCTCACTAGACACACACCACTAACAACACACTGCATGTACTCACTGTAGAGTAGGTTCTATTTTATCGACCGTGTACTGCCAACATATGAGCCCGATGAGGTCGTGAACTTTTGCCGTTGCCAACGTGACGACCTCCAGGGGAAAGGGTCGGTGCTCCGATGATGCCATTGTCAGAAATATCTGGATTTTCTTTGTTGGTAGGCCACTAGTTGCCTAGGAAACACAAGTAAAGTACACATATCAAACAGGTGCAGTTAGAGATCTCAGGCGGGTGCAGATGGATGTCTCAGGGGGGTTGCAGTTGGATATATTTGTTGTGTGTTATTACAGGTCTAAGTCTGTGTTATAACACTTGGAAAAGTATGGCTGACACATAGGCCCCTATAAATATGAACTACCCTCCGGTAATACTTGGCTCCGGATCTGCATAATAATAGCAGGATATTCGGATCTTAATGGTCTCTATATTATAATAAAGAGAACGAAAGTAAAACAATTAATTATTAACTCATTCATGTAATCAGTTTATTTGCACCACTGATGTTTTCTTGTAATGTAAATATACAAGCACACACAGAAAAGGAATCAACAGACACACTTTGTAGTTACATATGCATTCACAGACACATGACTTGTCCAATTCCCTGCCCTAAAACAAAGTTACTGTGTTGAGATATGACAAAATTTGGCCAAACGCCATCCTTTTGAATGACGCATGATTATGAGTGATTTTAAACAAATACTAATGGCTGCAGTCCATGCAGAAATTGAAAATTGTGTGACAGTTTCTGTGAAAAATCCTTGCGTAAATCTACTACACTGGGTGATTTGGTAAAGTGTGTATTGTGATCCCTGTCCTACCTTTCCGTCAAACTTGAAGTAATCCATGAAGGGATTGTCAGGGATTGCTGCATACTCATCCAGCTGCATGGTAAGACTCGACCGGGCTTCCCTCTTTTCACTTTGTGTTGCCAGATCCTTCTTTTCAAATTGCTCACATATTTCTTCAACTGGCAGAAATGAAAATGAGTCACTGTTAAAATACTGACAAAAACCACAGCAAGTGATTGATACCTACTAACATATTCACCCAGTAGTAGAAGTTGCAGGCATAACTTACTGTCGTAGTTGTTATATGTGAAATGACCAGGACCCGTATGCATGAAGACCGGATAAAGTTAAACGCGGATAGCCGATATCCGCGGATAGCTATTCGCGTTTAACTTCTGTTCCCATTTTGTATGCACAAGTCATAAATACAGCCGTGGATAGCTATCCTGTCATCTTTAGCCATATAAATAAAATAAAATATAAATAAATAAATATACTTATATAGTGCCAAATCTAGTTAGAAACTATTCAAGGCACTTTACATACAAAATAGTGATACATTAAAGTATAAAAAAATACAATATAAAAAAGTTATCTTTACAACTAGTATTATCGTGTCATGTTAACAAACAATAATTAACAAAAGCTTAATGCGAAGTCTAAAAGTCATTATAGCAGTTAAAATTAATATTGATTAAAAGAGTGTTTAAAAGTCATCTTAAAAGTTGTCTCACTGTTCATTGCATGCATTAAAAACAAGTAGATCACTCCGCAGATATGGGACTGCTGCGGCTGCTGGAGTTAAAATAAAATATCAATTAAAATAGAATGCTCTTAAAAGCAGCTTCACTGTTTAGTTCATATATTGCTACGGGTAAATCGTTCCAGAGGTCCGGAGCTGCTGCCATAAAACTTGCATCTCCGACTTTGCATCTTGTTCGCGGTCTCGCATGTTGACGATTTCCCACTGACCGAAAAGACCCTGTGGGCACGTAGAGGCAAACAAGCTCACTCAACTACACGGGCCTACACTTGTTGACAGCTCTGTGCATGAGTACCAGGACCTTGAAACGAACGCGTTCCCGTACCGGCAGCCAATGTAGGTCTCGGAGCACTGGCATGCTGCTTGCGTATTTGGGCACCCACACAATCATTCTGGTTGTAACCATACAAAGTTTTTGTCCATGGTGCCGAACAGCAGGGAGTTGCAGTAGTCGAGCCTTGATGGCACTAATGCGTTGACTACTCTCTCCCTGGTCTGCCTTGAACTTTTTGATTTGGCTGATGTGATGTAGGTGGAAATAGCAGGACCGGATGTTCGCTGATGTGTTGGCAGACATGTCCATGTGACAGTCTAAGAAAGCACTAAGGTCTTTAATCTGATGCACGGCTCAGATGAGAGAACCTCCAACATTGATGCTGAGTTTGCAGACTTTGCAACAATCAGAAAGAACTCGGTTTTCTGGTCGTTCAGTTTGAGAAATTAGAGGTCAGCCACTCCCGAATCTCCATGATGCAGGCTTCAAGATGCTGTAGGGCCTCGAGTAATACCGTAGGATTAAGCGCAAACGCATGCATCAGCTGCAGATCATCAGCATAGTGATGAAACGTTACACCGTGCCTTCTGATGACATCGCCGACTGGATGGACATACAGGGAGAACAGTGTAGGCCCAAGGACGGATCCCTGCGGCACTCCTACATTAAGTATGTGATGTTCAGATGCACTCTGGCCAATCACAACACGCTGCTTGCGGTCTTGCAGATAAGACTCCATCCAGTAGAGGGTGTAACCACGAATACCATAGCACATGCTGAGTAGAATAGTTTGGTCAATCGTGTCAAAAGCTGAACTCGGGTCAAGAAGCACGAGCAGAGTGCCTTCTTTGCGGTCCAAGGCCACCCGGACATCACTGCAGACTCCCAACAATGCGGTTTCTGTAGAATGAAGCTTTCTGTATGCCAATTGAAACAGTTCATTCATATGTTGTGAGTCAAGTTGATCAAACAATTGCTGTGCAATTTAAATAAACTTGGACAGATGAGACAAGACATATAAGGACATTTTGGCAATGTCAAGGATGTGAGTAAAACGTGCAAACGCCAAGTTATGTTAACAGTGCGAGTGATTTATTGTTGAAAAACAGCATAGTTTACACACCTGGATAGGTAGAGCTTTAAATACACACCTGGACAGGTAGAGCTATAAATATATACCTGAACAAGTAGAGCTTTCAATACACACGTGGACAGGTAGAGCATTAAATACACACATGGACAGATAGAGCTTTAAATACACACCAGGATGGTAGAACTTTAAATACACATCAGGACAGGTAGAACTTTCAATACACATCAGGACAGGTAGAACTTTCAATATACACCTGGACAGGTAGAGCATTAAATACACACCTGGGCAGGTAGAGCTTTCAATACACACCTGGACAGGTAGAGCATTAAATACACACATGGACAGATAGAGCTTTAAATACACACCACGATGGTAGAACTTTCAATACACATCAGGACAGGTAGAACTTTAAATTTACACCTGGACAGGTAGAGCATTAAATACACACCTGGGCAGGTAGAGCTTTCAATACACACCTGGACAGGTAGAGCATTAAATACACACCTGGGCAGGTAGAGCTTTCAATACACACCTGGACAGGTAGAGCATTAAATACACACCTGGGCAGGTAGAGCTTTCAATACACACCTGAACAGGTAGAACTTCGCCACTGGATGTGTTTGATCTGGCTCTGTTTGTGTTTCTCACGTTTCAACTTATCGAGTCGTTGCGCAGTGTTGGAACGCCGCCTGTGGCTCTCTGCGTGCAATACACATTTGTTACTTATATGAAGAATGGATGAGATGAGGGGGGGGTAGTGTGAAATTATTTCAGAACATAGCTCTTAGGGAACTGGCTAAATAATAATAACAACAATAAAATACAAAATGTCTATAGCCATAGTATAGGGTCATAATCACAAAGAGCTCTATGGTGCTCAGCATTCGAAATAGCACTTGTGCGTTTGTCCGGGACAAGTGATTTTTGGCCCGGACAAGTAAAATGACTCTACATGGTTATCCGGTGGACAAGTGAAAATTTACAGTAAATAGTGACGCGTGCAACATTGCAAACTTTTTATTTGAGGAAATTCAAACGTAAATGAAGTTCGCTAGCAATCGCGCACATTGCAATCTTGTTAGTATGTCGGCGTCTTGTCGTTCTGCCGCCAGTGGGTTGTACGTCAGCATTCGACCGAGTTTAGTGCCTGCGTTAACAGGGACATCCGCTGAACTCACCAACTTAGCTCTGTCATACACATAGGACAGACTCCGCATCAGCCATCGTTGCTCGAGGCTGTATTTCACACAATCGTAAATCGTTCAGTTTGGCCAACGTACAACTCACGGATAATATTTGATGAACTTTGGAAATAGTAGACTTTGTATCGCTACCTGTTATTTGAATAAGTATATACATAGTTTTAATCAGTATTACGCCTAACCCATGCGGACTCGATAGTCTTCCAAGACCAAGGCATCGAATGTTAGCCGATCCAGATCGGTGACAATTTTCAAAACTTGTAATTGGCTCTCCGGTAAATCTATAGTGCTGGTTGATAAACGGAATATTAATTAATTTTTTTGTATCTATGTAACATTTATATTAAACATAAATTGCAAGTTTTTGAAACCGAATTATGCAAGGCCGGGGTGGGCAAAGGCCGGGGTGGGCGGCAGCAAAGTTACGACGTAACTAAATCTATAAATTATATTCCGCCTGGTAAATGTAATTCAGGCACCGTTAAAACTGTTTTATCATCATTTAAATGGTAATATAACATTTAGGAAAATTATGCGTTTGTTTGCTGATGATCAATTGAATATTATCTTCGTTTGTAAAATACAGAACTATGTTAATATTGAAGTTCATAGAGGTTGAACAAAATATTATCAGATTAGGTCTATATAGTTTATTATGATTTTTGTGACAACATTTCCTGGCTTTGCATTGGTCGTGTTCCTGGTTGATTGACGACTTCAATGACAAACAGATGCCAACATTTTACAGCAGTGTTATATATGTTATATATATATATACACACCATATTAAACATAAACAGTTTTTGCAACATTATAAAACAAAAATAGCAAGGAAAACAATTGACTAATTCCTATTATCGTAATAATTATTTGTTATTAATAAAAGCGTTCATATCAGCATCACTAAAATATTTGTATACATCATGTAACGTGTCTACTTTTAATATTCGTGATGAACAATAATGGACCGGAAAATAGTTGCAAATATAATTTTACAATTTCAAAATTTGCAGATTAAATCAAATTATGTCGTTGATCACAAGTCTCTCAGATGTACATGCAACGAAACAGCAGGAACATTGTGTTGCTATCATAAAAATAACTCTTTATGTTTTTTCCGCAGCTTCAATTCCTCTTGACAACCACTCGGACAAGTTAAAATTTTGGCAGACAAGTAGATTTCAAAACTTACTTGTCTGGTGGACAACTAAATATTCTGGCTTATTTCTATCGCTGAGTGCTTCATTCATGATACTAATAATATAACTTATAATTATAAAAGGTATGACCCATTTAAGCAGTGTACGGCGCATCTAGGGGTGAAACTGAACAAAATTGTTAGAAAACGTACTGCAGCTGGCTCTTGTGAATGGTCGGACAGGTAATAATATTGGGATTTCCTGTAACTGCTATTTTATGTGGCGTGTGGGCATTTGTGCTTCATGATTCCTACAGCACAACCGGCACAGACAGCAGTTACTACAATGATGCACTACTGATTCAATGAATTTCTGCACATTGCATAGGATATCTGCCTGAGGTAACAAGAACAAATGTCAATATCTGTTACTTAGTTTGAGAAATAAAATGTATGTTATGAGTAAAGTTTAAACATTCAGAACAATTAAGAATTTCACCACATAAATAAAACTCAAAGTCCTGGATAACTTCAAGTTTGCATGACAGCCATTTTACTCATGATTTCTATTTAAACAATTATTATACAAATATACATTTTATTATAACATCATATGAAATAACACTATTTGTACTCATTAACACTGTATAATAATAAAACAGATTATGATAGGCAAAAAGCCATGACATTAATATTCAAAGCAAGACTTAAAATAAATGACCTAAACAGCATATTGAGTAAAGTGAAATAATAGAAGAACTGAAGGTCTTCACATGTCACAGATGACAGTTTCAACTGCGAACATACCAAAATCCATATCAGGGAGAATGTCAAACGAGTGTGCGAGTTCAGCATCTGACTCAAGACCGCTGTCACCGAGACTGCCCCCGGTGCTGCTCTCTCCGTTTCTGTAAGAGAAAGCATAATCCTGAAGAAACAGAACAATTAAATTGGTTGAATAAATCACTAAAATGTTATACTTCATGTTTGCATATGTTTGATAATGTATCGCTGTAGGTGGCGAGAACTTCTGGAGCCTCGTGCGCCACACCTAGGCACAAAGAGTACAAGTAGCACAGCTTTACGTAGAGACCTGTCCACCTGTCTTTTGGACGGGCTGAGTTTGTTTAGCACTGGGGGAAATTTGACCAGACATGGTGTCCCAATGTTTGTAAAAAATATATTGTTGATTCTCCCCGTTATTTACATGTGCATTATGCTACAAAAATGTATGTAACTATTTGTTTGGACTACTTTGGTTAAATTTAAACTTTGATCCTATTTAAAGGCCTGGTAGTGTTAAGTAGGTGCTGGTGAAGGTCTTACTTGTTGTCATGCCAACTTTTGTTGCGTCTCTCTGCTGATGTCACATGTTTCCTGTCCCCAGGTGCCTCGTCACAATCAAGGATCAACTCACACATTCCTGTATCGTCACTCGTGATGAACGAATTACGAATGTGCGTGATCAAAAATATTTTATCGTCCATCATCGCCATGGTGATGAATACCGTATTTCTGTTACACGTGATTGCCTGAAAGAGAATCATGTACATTATTAAATTAGGGGCAACTGGTAGAGCCTTTGTGACTAATGGCATTTATGGTAACTCGAGCTGCCTGTTTTCTAACATAGGAATGGAGTGATTTATTTTCAGTTTTCCTTCTCTGGAGTTAACAGTATATGCGCACACACCTACTGCTGGACAGTTGTGTCTATGGGTCTGAAACTCTAACCACTTTGTACATAAAATGTCTCACATTAGATGTTATGGATATCACGCAGGGGTTGCACATCCCTGATTGCTGGCATGGGAAGTAGAAGGCAGGGATGGTGTGTAGAAGAGTAGGGGGTTGTCAAAGGCAATGGGGTTGAACAAAATGCCCAAGATTCAAAACAGCAGCTGGTGGAATCAAATGACTGCCCCAGGTCCTTGACAAGAAGTTGGCAAGATATTGAAGGTCATCAAGGATGTGTGTAGGTAGGTAGGTAGGTTTATTAAGGAATTATATAATTCAGAAAATAAATGAAACACAAAGCGTCTAAAAACAAACTACAATTCCTAGTTGGCAGCAGAGCCAAGGCTGTTACCAGTAGATATACAATGTTATAACAGGAAACAATATAACTTGAATCACTGGTCGCTGCCAACCACTGATAATGGTAATGTAGCATTGTTGTAGATACAACGTGCAATTTATAATTACAAGCAGACAGTTAATATACTACCATAAATAATAAGTAACAGTAGTGACGTGGTAGACCCAAAATTTAACAACATTTTTGTCTTTTCACATATATACAACACTAGTGCTAGATTGCAGAAGAACAATCCAGTAATAACAATGTAATATGTACTAGTATTTTTATAAACCATTTAAGACTAATCAAATAATAAAAAACACAAAGTGATAACACATTTAATACAGTATCTTCATAGACATAGTGTTTTAAGACACGACTTTAAAGAAGATACAAAGTTGGTAATATTAGGTTTAGTTTGAATATCAGGCGAAATATATTCCATACTATCGGCCCATTGCATAATAAACTATTTGATGATCGTAGGGTAGAACTGCTGATTGGACGAATGAATATGTCTAAGTTGCCTTGTGTCATGATTGTGAATATCACAGGTTAGAGTAAAAATATTTTATAAAAATGGGCCAAGTGGCCCTGAAGTTGGACTAATACGTCTATATGTGACCCCGGCTGATGAAATGAGTGATAAGTTGAAAAAATTGTAACATTGTTTTCTTACATTCTTGTAAAGGTTGGGTATGGTGCTTTTACGTGGTTTCAAAAATTATGACTGCTACAAAAATTGGCGAAGTTATGGAGCATTGAACATGGTAGGGGTCAAAAAGTGAAAATAAAGAAAACGGCTGTTGAAGTTTTACATTACATATGCAAATGGATTGCATGGAAATATTACATGCATGACATTCAAATGTGGCACACAGTATGTATGTTATGTTGCAACGATACACTGGAAGTATGAATGTGCTGCTACAAACATTTATCAAGTTATGCCAGATTATGTCTTTATGTGTAAAACTAAGAGGACAGATTATTTGAGAGCAAAAGGTAGACTCACTGTTTGACACAGTTTAAAACCTACAGGGAACTGTCCAGCTTAACAGGGGTCTAGTGGCTTAATGCTGTCTGTTGACACAAGCTTGTCTGCTCCAATTACAGATTAGTCACACCAGTCAGGCAGCCACAGTGAGGTGTGACAGATTTTCTGCAAAAGGGATTAGTTGAACAAAAGGATTGTTAGCATGATAGATCATCTGCTGCAGCAGACAGTTTAGTTAGCAAATTTAGCATTTTAGGGGACCTTTGGTGCCCTTAGAATGATTCAATCAAATACAGATTTCTTGTGTACAGCTGCACTGCCACATGAAATGTCTATGCAAAATTAGAGAAAAGTTAATGAAGAGTTTTTGAAAAAATAGGCAAAATGTGAAAATTTACGTTTTGGGGTCTTTTTTTGGAGTCATTAGGTGCCCTTAGAATGATTCAATCAAATACAGATTTCTTGTGTACAGTGACACTAACCTATGGAATGTCTATGAAAAATTAGAAAAAAAGTTGCTGAACAGTTTTTGAAAAAATAGGCCAAATGTTACATTTTTACCAGTTTTGGGGTCCTTGGAGGCCCTAGGGAGCCCTTAAAATGATTCAATCAAATACAGATTTCTCGTGCATAGTGGCAGTGCCCTAAGATATGTCTATGCAAAATTAGAGAAAAAGTTGCTGAACGGTTTCTGAGATACGACAGCTAACGGCGGATGCAGAGTGATGGCAATAGTCCCTTAGACCTTCGGCCAAAGGACTAGAAACACTGGCAGATTGTTATGACAATAATTATACTTAAATTTATATTTCATAAATATCTTTAAATTTTAGTACATTTAACCGTGAGAACAGGGGATGAGTATGCTCATGAAAAGCAGTTTGAAGATTACTACGAAAAAATGTTTTGCATAATGAATAATTTCGTTGTGTAGCTTTTATCTGTAGATCCCCAAAGGATTATTCCATATGTCAAATATGGATAGTAAATCGTCTTTAGGGATACTACAGGAAAAAACCGATTCACTTTATTTATAACATACAGAGCACTTGAAAGTTTTTTCTGCAGACATTTATGTGTTCATGCCAGTCAAGTTTATCATCAATAAGAAGTTTACACAATGGGTAGGCTGAATTATCTGATCTGACATCTTTAATGTTATTTGTTCACTAAGTAGATGTCGTGACCTAGAAAACAACATATATTCTGATTTGGATACATTTAATGAGAGCTTATTAGCAAGAAACCAGTCGACTAATACTTGGAGTTCTTTATTTATGTCATTGTAAAGTTTAGTAATATGATTTCCATTCATATATACCATGGTGTTATCAGCAAATAATATTGCTTTACTTTGTTTCAGACAAAAGGGGAGATAATTTATGTATAAGATAAATAAAAGTGGACCAAGAATAGGCTCACATATGTGGAATAGCTTGCCAAAGTGTGTGCGATCAGTTGGAACATTGGCGGCTTTCCGGAAACAACTTAAAACCCATCTATTTCGCATGCACTACATGCCTTGATGCAAGCACTGCTGCCACACCTAAATGACACTGGTTTCTATTTTATAGTATTGATTTGTTTTTAATTTAATTGTTTGAAATTGTATTTTAATGTATTTATGTTTGAAATTGTATTTTAATTTATTTATTTTTGAAATTGTATTTTAATTTATTTATTTTTGAAATTGTATTTTAATTTTAATCTTAGCTTATTTATTTAAATAATTTATATTTTAACATTTAGTCAACATGTCATTTTAGTATGTGAAGTGCTTTGATTAGTATTTACTTACTTAAAAAGCGCTATATTAAAAAACGGAATTATTATTATTATTAAGAATAGAGCCCTGCGGCACACCGAATGTGATATTTTGTGGAAGTGAAGCACTGTTGCTACATGTTACATATTGTGTTCAATTTGTAAGATAGCTCCTGAACCAATTAAGAGGGGTACCCCTTATTCCATAGTAACCTAACTTATGTAATGAAATCAAGAAATACACTGATGACCGATCTTTTTTTCTAACACATTTAAAACGTCAGAAACTAATGTAGATGCCGCATTAATGGTGGAATGTTTCGATCGGAAACCATACTGGTAATTATTCAAGATGTTGTTATTTGTTAAAAAAAGTATAGGTCATTTTATGCACAATCCTTCCTAATATCTTTGAAATAGCGGGAAGTAAAGATATCGGTCTATAGTTAGAAAATTCATTTTTAACTTTTGATTTATTTTTTATAGACTGGTATAATTTTTAGCAATTTTTAATTTATTTGGTACAATTCCCTCACTTAAAGACTTGTTTATCAGACTAGCTATTGGTAGAGACTCCTTCACCAATTTGTTTTAGAAAGTACGAACTTAAAGTCAGACCCACAACTTTTCTTGGGTTGAAGAGACTATTATTTAGCAGACTTCACTTGCATCAGTGGGATTCATAAACATACTATTTATACTTTTACCATGGCTTAGTGTGAAAACACAATGTACAGGAACTATGGACATGCTTGCCCTTCTAGTTTTAAAAGTGTCCACCATGGCTGCAGACACAACTGTTTTGGATAGTCCATTTCAGTTTTTTACAGATCAGTTGAGAAAGCTGTGTCCTGGTCAGCACCTAACTAAATCATTCACTATGTCTTTGTATGTTGTTAATTGACTCTCCCGGACAAGGTGGTGTGGAAAAGGACGAGCTGTCTTACCACGTAAAGATTTATAAAATGGTCCTAGGCAGCAGCTGATAATACTCGGCAGCAGGCACAGCAGATATTAGACAAAATTACTTTCATTTGGCCTCTGCCCCCTCAGACGAAATATTACCTATGATATCAATATACTATATTAACAGTATTGGTCCGAAGTGTAAAATACCAATGTCCGACGCCAGACGAAACTGCCTCTGACGAGTCTGAGGCTCTGACAGTTTGACCCCCCTCTAGCCTCTAGGTTCCAGCCCAACAAATGAAAGTAATTTTGTCTGATATCAGTCATCGCCGTTCTAAGATTATTCCTAACGATTCACATCCTTCATTCATCCAGAATGTCTATTGTAGGCACATGAAGAATCAATATAGTTATTAATGATCAATCATTCGATTATCAATAGTGAATAGAGGTAATACTGTGTGCCCTAAATTGAATCACCGTATTATCGCCCAAATACATCACAACACAACATTGTCTGTACGGTACAAAAGCCGACGTACGTGCTATTAAATAACTGTCCACCTTGGTGCCGTTTGTAGCATTTCGCAAGTTTGGTGTAGGATCTACTATGAGAAATGTATGTCGATAGATCACTTTGACACTTATTCACTCTTGCTGTAAACTGTATCTCCAAACGTTTCACGTGATCTTCGCTAGGTGGCACTATGAAGGTCCCCTAGCGACTGTGTATGTAATAATTATCAAAATAAATGTCATAATCCGACATAAAACTTGATCAAAGCATTGTTCAAATGCTTTGATATGATCATTAATGAAATACTTTATTATTGGCACCTTTCGTAATAGTGTTATATGTTGTAGTCAATCAGTTTTTGAATGTACGCCGATTATACGTGTGAAAAGTGGTGCAGTCGGCGAAAAAAAATGACCATGCCACGCCCATGCATACACTTCTTCGCATTATAATATTTATGTCTGATTTTACCGTTTTCGTATAGTTTTTGGTAGCCGTAGCCCTAGGAGCGATCGGAAATCAACAATAATAATATTACAATTACGCATGGTGTGCATAGCAGCCCCCGGGTGTTTTAACGTAAAAGTGGCCCCATGCAGCCTTTTCACTGGCCACCTGCCCCCCGTCAGGCCAATGTGCCCCTGCCATTTTGTGAGGGTATTAAAAAACTTACAGTGTGCAGCAATGTCCACATAGGATAAATTCCTAAAAGGGCATTTTCAGTTGTAAAAAGGGAAAACAACTTATTGAGAATAAGATCCTGCATTTGTTCTTATAAAAAGGCAACTACTTTGGATCAAAGTATAGGCTTACATGCTATAAAAAAAACTAGGACAGACTATCGAGGGGCAAGGTCTCAAAAGGGCACTTTCATGGTTAAAAAGGCGAATTATAAGGTCATTTCAGTCGTAAAAAGGACAAGTTACTTGATGCTATATACGACTCAAAACTGCGCATGCGTGATAAAAAAAAACACCTAATTACTGAAACAATGTTCCTATAACTTGCATTTTGACTTACTTAGACTTAGTTCCTCTTGTTCCTTTCGGGACATCGGGCGACGAGCTTTCTCCATCTATTGCGGTCTTAATTGCTCAATTTCTTTGGCCTCATTCCAGGTAATTTCGATTTCTCCCAGATCTGTCTTGCGCCAGGTCTTAGTCGGCCTTCCTCTCCTTCTGTTTCCACCTTCAGGCATCCATTCCATCGCTACATGTGCTATTCTCTCTCTTGGTAGGGGTAGGATATGTCCCGCTAGTCTCCGTCGTCGAGACTTAACTATGTCATGCAGGCTATCCAGACCTGTCCTCCTCGTCACTTCTTCATTGGTGATGTGCTCTCTCCATGATATGCCCATTACTTGCATTTTAATAGTGACAAAATACTTCGCATCCTTGCAGAGTCCGTCACCTGAATTAACTTCAGAATTGACTTCCTCGAAGTGAGAACATATAATTCATTGAAAAGGAGAAATGCATGTCCATAGCTGAGTCTGTCGACCACCCTTAATTGACTACGGAATTTATTTACCTTGCTTACCAGAAATGCTCCGTTTAACAACATTTTGTTCACCAAGACAAATGTATCGATTGACTAAAGGATCATCTCAGAACGTCGATGTCCGATATCAGACGAAATTACTTTCGTCTGGCTTCAGCCCCCTCAGAAAAAAATTTGTAAATCATTGATATGACAGTAAATGTCAATATAATTTACTAACAATATGATGTTCGACGCCAGACGAAACTGCCTCTGAAGCCCCCCCCCCCCAATGAAAGTAATTCGTCTGGTATTGGGCATCGACGTTCGTAGATGATCCGTAAGTCTGATTAACATCGGTTCATGACTAACTAAATAACTAGAATTTTCATTTGTGACTTCTAGGCTCAAAATAGTGAATCCAAAAGTGTGTTTTTCCTGAAAAAATATAATAACCTCATATCCAGCGATCGCTTGTGCGTGCGTGAGTATTAGTTTTTGTCTTCTTGAAAACTGTGCCCTTTTTACTGCTGAAAGGGTCCTTTGGAACATATATAGGCCTATTGCCAGAGTGAAAATTATATTAAAAATGTAGCCCCCATGTGTGCGTGTGTATGTGCCTATGCGTGCGTGCGTGCGAGTGCGTGCGTGCGTGTATGTTCCGCGCGCTTGTGTGTAGGGGAAGGTGGTGCACGATCGCTTACCTCCCATACAGCTGTTATGATATACCTACCAGATTGAGATGAGATTCATCAGCGATTCAGCACGCTTCTCGGATCTTGACATCGGAAGACAGAGGGTTGCTGTTGGAGATTTTTCGCCGGAAATTCTGCGGTTCAGCACGTTTCCCATGGTGCCGCGCTGTCTCGAAGATGGGAAGGATGCTGTTGGAATTTTTCAGCGAAAATCAGGGAGATTTGTCTGTATTCCGGGTGACTGGTAGATACACCCAAAATACACTAGACTCCCGGAAATTCCGGGAGAGTTGGCAAGTATATCATGGTGGGTCAGCATTCAATAATTACAACACACATTACGTACACTTACCATAACATCACCTGCAGTTTCAATAATTTATATAGTAAATGTGAACGTTGTGGTGAAAAATTTGCTTTATCGTAGTTTGAATTAATTAAGTTATTTTGATACTTAGCTATAATGTACAGAATACTAAAACTATCTTAACTTTTGTTATGTGTTTTATGGTAAAATGTTACTGTTTATCCATTAGTTACCTACTTATATAAGCGAGCTTGCGTATGTATTCGGGTAATTTAGCGTATTCCTCTTAGACGGCTTGAACATCGAACGCCAAACTTTCATAGATCGACGACCTGACGAATAGGACGTAAGACGTATATCTTTTCAAAATATCACATACGTGTCACGATTCTCACCTTTTATGTTGTAAATCAGTTGTGCGGAACGTAAAACTTCGGGAAGACGGACCCTGCGTAATAGAAATGTCATGTTAAACCCATTGATCTATTTTTAATGTAAAAGCGTTGTTGTACACATGGCTCAAAGGATCCCACAATTGGGGTCCCTTAAATTGAGCCATGCCTCCAATAATTTGCAAAAATTTCGAAATTGACGTATCCCAGCCTAACAAATTTCATGGCCCTGTTAGAGGACGTACATATTAACACGATAGTGCCATTTAATTTAAAAAACGGTATTACTTTTTGGTTTAACGCTGAAAACGTGAAATTGGCTCACCTTTCCCTAAGCGCGGCGAGGCGCTTGGTTCGGTGTGAGTACCCTTTCGACAGGTTTGCATATCAGACTGGCCCATCCTGCCACATCTCTATGCAAGTCAGCTCGCGCTCCTCGTCTAGCCATTCCGCCATGTTGAAAGCCGGTGTATGGATGACCACGAACAAAAATTGCAACGCTGTCATTGGCCCCTAGAATCGACAGATTTTTATTGACTATACTGACCATCATACACTGCGCGACTCTGCGCGACGTCTCGTCTGACACTTTCGTACATTACGCAACTTTTGTTGCTACGATTCAGTTTTTCAATCGGTTCAACAACTGTTGTGCCTGGTCAAATCAAAACGCGATTCGAGTTTTGTTGAGTTGCGAACCATCGTACATTGCACGACTCGTCAACGTTCGTTGATCAAACACGCAACTCGCAACAAAAGTTGTACAGTGTACGGCCAGCATAACATGTCAATGCCAGGCACAGTTGACAGGCGAGGAGAACACGGCGAGCTGGATAAATAGATGCACAGGGTCAAGGTTAAAACGAATAAACTAATGCAATCCTCGTGTGTATTGGGTTGAGGCCGGTGATATCATATATACCATGGGGTGATATCATATATACCATGGGGTGATATCATATATACCATGGGGTGATCTTGATCTCTGTTTTTATTCCCTTATTCACACACTCCGTAACATCATTTCCCCCTTGCTTAGAACTTCATCGTAGTTGGTTTCAATGACCTATGCACTGGAATGTTTTCAGAACAGCCTACGACGCATCACCAGGATGGAGAGAAGCTCGCCAGACCCGCTGGAAGACAGATCCAGTCGTGTGGAGGTGTCACGTGCTTACAGCAAGCCTTATGCTGCGTTCCAAATCACCTCGTGTATGTCGTGAATACGAATTCGTAACCCCTATTTGACCCAGTTGCATAATTGTACAAGTGGTAAACTCGAGGAGCCCGTGAACTTTCTAGTTTCGAGGTGATTGGAACGCAGCTTAATGCAGCGTTCCAATAGGCTCGTTTATATCATAAACACGATTAGGCGAACTGGAAAGTTCACGATCTCCTCGAGTTTACAACTTGTAAATTTATATGACTGGGTCAAATAGGGGTTACGAAGTCGTATTCACGACATACACGAGGTGATTTGGAACGCAGCATAAGTGCAGAAGAATTGCTGCGAGAACAGCGCCTTCAGTGGATGCATGGGGAACTGCCTGCGGACGAGGAAGGACGACCTCCAATGATGACGCTTTCTTGATGAACTAATAGAACATACTCATTCGAAATGTGCTATTTTATAATAGGGAGGTTCAGTGTGCGAAAGTGTACGAATAAAGAGGAAGGACCGTGTATATGAATATATGTCCTCGAGATGCGCGAGATCTTTCGCCGTTTTACACTTTCGGTACAACTTGCAAGTCCATTGTCATTTTACGCGTAGTTTGCATAAATAAAACATGGCATAACTCAACCTTTGTTGCGATGTTGATAAACGTTAGAAAGCGTTATAGCTGCCGAGGCGAGTCGCTCCCAAATACGCCCGCGCGATATTTTCGAATTACAATGAATGTCTAACGTCGTAGGATGTGCCTGTTAATTTGATTAATATTCGCTTGGCTATATTGTTGCAACAAAACAAATTTCCTGAAAGAAACTACTGGGGACATCACGGACCCAAACGTATGGTCAAACGGGAAGTCACGTGACCGGGAGTTGAAATATCCCCGATATATTGAAAAGGTTCTGTCATCTATCAGAATCTATTCAACACATCGGAGATACTCTGGCCCGTACGTAGCTTGGTTGATGTGGTTTGGGGAGTGCGTTTTTCCATTTCCAACTACATACCGAAAGGCTCATCAAAATATTTCAATTACGTACGATCACACACACCCTGTCGTCTATTCAAGCGGATCTCTTTTCTCTCATGCGGAACTCTTTCCTCACAGGTGTGTGGGGGAGGGATGAGTGCGCATCCTATGAACTCCCTAGCTTACAGGTCTGGAGACTTCTCATGCACTGAGTTCCAACTGACGATTGGGTATATCTGAGCACCCGTTGTCCGTAAACCCAAACAACGATCGCTCCTTCCATTCTATCCCGAGCGCAATGTTTTTGGTGGGGGCATGCCCTTATTTATAAATGTTTTCTTTAACTTTTCCTCTGTAACCGATTATACATTTTAGCAAGAAAAACTAATTGGTGACTAATTTTGGCCTCCCTTTACGACATTCCAGATACGCCACTGGCTAAGCACTACCAAGCAGTGGCTGCTGACGCTCCATGCTACTGCAAGAAATGGATTCAAACATGTAAACAGTATTGGCTCAAAGATGGCAAACCAAGCTACTGTCGTTGTCACTCGTTGTCACCCCGGCAGCAGATCGCGCTTTCGTCAGCAACACACTGTGTCGTTTTGTTAAGTTCTCAGTTATGACATTTTTTGTTCCTATCAGTTTTCGTTTTGCTGCGAAGATCTTTTGTCGTTGTTCGTATCGCGCGAACTTCACAATGATCGGGCGTGGTTTATCGCCTTGTGATTTTCCCAGTCGATGGCTGCGGTCGATGCTTTTGCAGTCTAGCGTGACCCCTAGCGACTTGCTGCACATATCGATCACCGCGTTGGTCGTCGGCTCCTTTTGTTGTTCAGGGATGCCATGAAAGAGCAGGCAATTGCGCCGGCTGTACTGCTCCAAGTCGTCTATCTGGTGCAGCCAACGCCACATTTGCCTGTTCGAGCCTGCGTACTTTATTTTCAACTGCAGTTATTGCCGTGGATGTTTTGGTCATGTCCATGCTGCATGCTTGGTATAACTCTTCCTTGATTTTGTTGAAGTTGTCAGAGTTTAAGATTGACGTGGCGATTGTCTGGATGGTAGTGCCATCCTTCAGGAGATCTATCAAGGCTTTTTTAATTGAGAATTCCTCCTGTGGTCGCGGGCTTTCACACACGCCGTCGATACCGCGGTCACCCGTGGAGGACGTCTTGGCGCGCGCGTTCGTTGTGACATTGTACCGCGTAACGCGCGCGTTCCAGATAGGTGGCCGAGTGTGACTATTTACCTGGCAGGCTTGTGCGCACCAATTCCCGCCAAATTCAGGTGGACAGTGAGCCATATTAAGTTTATCGGTAGTCCTTTTAAACGTTTCTTACTCACATTGTCCAGATGAATACAGAGTGAGACTTTCTCAGAACAGCAGAAGGTATATTCTTACATCATGACGCTTCTGTATAGCAATCGCATCGGTGTGTGTAGTATATAAATTAATATCAAATAGCTCGAGGTGACCGTGCTGACATTCGGCTTAATGTATATGAACTGATAAGTATAAATGGAACCATAAACGTAAGTTTGTACCTATTTACGTATGTATGTGAGGATGTAATTATGTAAGTATGTAAATATGTATATAACTATGTATGTATATATGTAACTATGTATGTATGTATGTAACTATGTACGTATGTAAGTATACATATATGTATGTATGTTTGTACGTAAAAATGTATGTATGTATTTAAGTACATATGCATACATGTAACTATGTGTGTATGTATGCATATATGTCATTATGTATGAATGCAACTAAGTATGCATGTATGGATGTTCTTAGGAAACTATGTTCATGTGTATGTAGCTATGTACGTAAACAAGTACGTATGTATGAAACTATGTACGTATATACGCTACTAGTATGTATGTATGTGTGTATGTATGTATGTATGTATGTATGTATGAATGTATGTATATATGTATGTATGTATGTATCTATGTAAATAAGTATATATGATTGCAAGTATATAGGTATGTATGTATGTATGTTTGTAAGTAAAAATGTGCATAGATATGTAATTATGTACGTATGTAAGTATGAGTGAAAGAATATACGTAAGTATATAAAAATGTACGTGTGTATGCATGTATATGGACAACTATATCCGTATGTGTGTATATATATGTATATATGTATGTATGTTTGTTTGCAGGTAACTCTGTACATATGTATGTAACTATGTACGTATGTAAGTACGTATAAATGAACCCATATACGTATGTTTGTACCTATGTGTGTATGTAAGGATGTAATTATGTATATATGTAAGTATATATATGTATATATGTTACTATGTATGTGTGCCTATATATATATATATATGTATATATATATATATATATAACTGTGTACGTATGTAAGTATACATGTATGTATTTATGTATGTATGTATATTTATTTAAGTAACTATGTATGAATGCAAGTATGTATGTATGCATGTATGTATGTATGTACATTAATGTATGTATGTATGTATGTATTTTGTAGGTAAGAATGTATTTATGTATTTATATTTAACTATATATGTATACATGTAACTATGTATGAATGCAAGTGTGTGTGTATGTATGTATGTATGTATGTATGTATGTATGTATGTATATTTAATTATGTGTGTATGTATGTATGTATTTTGTAGGTAAGAATGTGTGTATGTATTTATATATATATATATATGTATACATGTAACTATGTACGAATGCAAGTGTGTATGTTTCTATGAAACTATGACAGACAGACAGTCATATAGACAGACAGTTGTTTTTATTTTTACCCACATACATATCACTCAATAAGTGAGTATAAAAGCATAACAATCACAAAATAGTATATAAATTATCACGTGTGGGTCTGGGAGATTCCCACTAAGGCATAAAAAGCCGCTCTCGTGGGAGCCACCCAGTTATATTAATGACAAGTCCTGGTGTATAGAAAAGTAGCAATAATCGGTCAACAGACTAAGTCAAGCAAGGCTTATCACACGACACCATACATGATACCGGACGACTGGTTATTCATCCAAAGAGGTACACATAAGATATGTATTCCTATTTGTTAGTCAGTCATTGTGGCAAATATAACAATTGTGTAATGTACTTATATATGGATAAGTCTGCAAATAATAATGTTTAAAATACATTGCAAACCCGTATAAGCTGTGAGTGTAAACTTTATTTTTAATTAAATCAGGTGCATTACTGATAGTATGCGACAAGGTGTATCCGAGGCTTTGTTTCACAAATTCGTGTTGTACCCTGATTGTGTGTATACTTATATTGCCCACGTGTGTTGAAATTGTGAATGGTATTGTTTTAATAAAGCGGTACATTTTGAAGGTAAACAGGAAGTTTGTTATGTACAAATTTATAATATAGTTTTAGTTCTTGTGATTTCAATATGTGTTCTACTTTTAGTAATTTAAGACTTTTAATTAGTGGTTCAGTGTGAGTATTATATTTGCTTACACTAATAATTCGGACAAGTTTCTTTTGAAGTTTCTGAATTATGTTACATTTGTAACCCCAAGCAGTAACGTCGTAGTTTAAGTGTGGCAATATCAGTGTATTGTACAATAGAATCTTTATATTAAGAGGTAATAACTGTTTTAGTCTATTCAATACACCTAACGTCCTTGAAACCCTATTTGAAATTTTGTCAATGTGATTTTTCCAGTTAAATTGTTCATTAAAACTTATTGCAAATTTTTTTTATTCTGCCACTCTATCAATAGCAGTGTTATCTATGGTTAATAATGGGGGAAGTCACATTTTGTTCTTCGGGCTGTTTTGAAAAGCATGTACTTAGTTTTGCTTACGTTTAGAGACGATTTGTTAAGTTTTAGCCATTCACTATTTTTTCCCAGTTCTCTATTTAGAGCAACGTCTACGTTTCCATTTTGTTCATATGTTGAAAATGAGTCAAGAGTACCTGACAGGGTGGTATCATCAGCATATATCATAAAATTTTACTTTTGGCTGGCCTTGGCAAAATCATTAATGTATACAATAAACAACAGAGGGCCTAAAACGAGCCTTGAGGTACGCCAGTTGAAATATTATGCATTTCTGATTTTACATCCTCTATTTCAACATACTGTTTTCTATTTATTAAATAATTTCGAATTAAACTTAATGCTACTCATTTTTACGCCATAATATTCTAATTTGTCTAGTAATATTTTATGATCCAAGGTATCAAAAGCTTTTGAAAGGTCCATATAAATATTTATAGGAATTTAATTTCTATCCACGTGTGTTATTATCCTATCAGTTAATTCAAGGGCAGCAAATTCAGTGCTATATTCCGTTCTAAATCCATATTGGTTTTCGAACAAGACATTTTGGCTTTTGAAAAAGGAATCTAGCTGATTGTAAATTATCGTTTCAACTACTTTTGATAAGTGTGATATTGATCTATAGTTGCTGAATTGGGTATTGTCACCCTTTTAAAAAATTGCGATTACTTACTATTTTAAGTTTATCAGGGAAGACACCTGTAGCTAATATTTGATTTGTAATTAATGTTAATGATTTTATCGCCTTGCATCTAGCAAGAGACACAAAACTCGCAATTAATCTTTATTATAATAATATACCTGAGAATAACAATGACGATGATATTACTTATGTATACTTGCTAATTAATAAAGTATGCTATAACATATCTGACGCAACATCTCACTGGTGCAACATAAGAATCATTTTAAAAGGTGTCCAGGTCTTTGATCACACTGATCTCTTTAATTGCATCACTCAGTGTTTTTACCGATACTCTACCCGACTACGTCCAGCAGTCGGTTATTTTCTTTTCTCGTTTCAGCACCCTCGTCTTGTAGGCCAGTCTTGCTCTGTTCGATGTTAAATCTTCGATTATAAAGATGACCTTGCCTTTATCGTTGTAGACGTTATGCCGTTTCAGCTATGTACATATGTATGTAGTTATGTACGTACGTATATATGAAACTATGCACGTATGTACGCTACTATGTTCGTATGTATGTATGTATGTATGTATGTATGTATGTATGTATGTATGTATGTATGTATGTATGTATGTATGTATGTATGTATGTATGTATGTATGTATGTATGTATGTATGTATGTGTGTGTGTGTGTATGTATGTGTGTGTGTATGTATGTATGTATGTATGTATGTATGTATGTATGTATGTATGTATGTATGTACGTACGTACGTATGCATATATGTATGTATGTATGTATGTATGTATGTATATATGTAAGTACGTATATATGAATGCAATTATGCATGTACGTATGTATGTATGTTTGAAAGTAACAATGCACATATATATATAAGTAACTATGTACGTATGTAAGTAAGTATAAATGAAACCATATACGTAAGTATATAATTATGTACGTATGTACGTATATACGCAACTATGTTCGTATGTACGTGTGTGTGTGTGTGTGTGTGTGTGTGTGTGTGTGTGTGTGTGTGTGTGTGTGTGTGTGTGTGTGTGTGTGTGTGTGTGTTTGCAGGTAACTATGTATATATGTATGTAACTATGTACGTATGTAAGTATATGTAAAAGAAACCATATACGTAAGTTCGTACGTATGTATGTAAGGATGTAATTATGTAAGTATATATGTATGTAACTATGTATGTGTGTGTGTGCGTGTACGTATGTATCTATGTCCGTATGTATACATGTATGTATGTGTGTATGTACGTATGTATGTATGTAATTATGTATGAATGCAAGTATGTATTTTGGAAAAATGGATGTACTGGGTTCAAGTATCCTCTATTAAAGATTTGGAACATGAACGACGACACCAATACCCTGGCAACGGAGTATAGGTGGTGAATGTGAACCGTAGACCCTGACATCTGATCAAAACAGTTTAGCCCTTTATTATGTGAATTAAACCTAAAAGGAGAACATGTATGATTAACGGTACGTCCAAATACGACTATAGGTCTACAACGGAGACGAGAATGCGTGATTATCTAACCTTCGCACAGGAATGCATTCAGCCGTTACATTCCCATGTCAATGGCTCTAATGACCAATTGGACAAGACTGAGGATATCAACCGGTGGTTGTCCTCCTCTGTCCTGTTAAATAAAATAGATGAATACATATTTTTGTTTTTTAACGGGATGTGGGGTGTCTAAATGAACTAGATACGTGGTGAATGGTGTTCATGATATAGGAAGGAAGGAAGGAAGGAAGGAAGGAACATTTTTATTCGACAAATATAATACAAATAAGTATAAAACATGTAAGAACATTTTAATAAAAAAAACTGTCGGGAGACTCTCACTAAGGCTTTCACATGTGCCGTTGAACATGAGAGCCACTCAAACATTTCTCGTACTCCCATTGTGGTGTACAACCACATAGTAAGTTAAAGCTACAAGCTGCTTTAATAGTAAAAAAAAGAGTATATGATGTATGTTGGTAGGCTATAACTGCATATGTAGCAGTTTTTGTCCGTGCAAGTGTCTTTATAAAATGTCAGTAAGTACTTCCTAGTGTATTTAGAGATGCTGCAGAACCTATGAGTGTACATTTTGTCCAAAATGCAGGGTGGCATTTGTCTAAGTAAAACTGGTAGGTGGTATCTATTACATTTTCTGGCTCTCGAAGTATGACTGAATGGGATAATAATTTGATGATTTTGTCTGGTAGGATAATAATGATAAGTAGCATTATGTAAAAATAGCGATTGGAAAAATATAGGAACGCGTGTATGTACAAATTTATGAAAGAAAGTTAAACATTGACAAGTAAAGGTGTCTTCCAGTTTTAGTAGATTTTGGGATTTCATAATAGGTTCGGTGTGTGAGTTATATTTACTGCGGGAAATTATTCGGATTGCCCTTTTCCTGCAATTTAGAAAGTCTATTTGTATTAAAACCCCACAATAAAATGCTGTAGTTGAGATGTGGTAAAATTAATGAATTATACATAGTCTTTAATGTCTGTCTGTCTGCCCGCCCGCCCGGCGGGCGGGCGGGCAGACAGACAGACAGACAGACTGACAGACAGACAGACTGACAGACTGACAGCCGGACAGACAGACAGACCTACACAGAGAACCATATTGTTTTACAATATATATTTTTGCACACAAAAAACACAATGTATATGTATGTATTTGTTGCAATAATTTAATTGTATGTATTTGTTGCAATAACATGAACCTATTTATTATTTTGCATCAGAAACAGGTGTTATTTTACATAAAAAAGAACATAGTGTATTAATATGGCTTTCTCCAGCAACATTAATCGTGTATTAATTATAACCACTAGGAGAGAGTCATATTGATTTCATGGGAATCCACAAATTTATATCTATGGCCTACCACAGAATGGCAAATTCAATAGCAAGGCCAGAGGGCATTTCATTTACGAAAGAAATTACTAAGAGAGAGTCATGGTCAAATACCTTGTTGGCCTTTCTCCCTCCTCTGTGAGGTGCAAACTTCAACGTTTCAGCAATCACTTCTTCAATGTAATTAACTTTTGAAATTTTGTGAATGGGTGTACACGCTTCTGAAATCAATGAGAAAAACTAAATGAGGTAACACATTTCAGACTAAAATATCTTGAAGGGAAACAAAAGGTAGCTTTTGTGGTTATGCACCTAAAAACTTAATACAAGCTAACCATTTGTAACAACAATCAACATCTTCACATCAGTGGTTAACTTGAAATGCGGTCTCAAAATGGAAGATTCTAAAATGTCCGATATCAAGAAAACCAGCCTCTTGTCCATGGCACAGTAAATTACCAGTGGAGGAATAATGGATGACGTCCAGAGTTTTGAGTTTGATCAGTTGCTATGAGGTGGTAATTGTATTCATCGGTGACCAGGTGATATAACAATAAAGAAAAGAGAAACATACTGATCACAACTTGGCAGATGGACAACTCCACGAACTTTCGCTTCAGTGTGTTCCCTTGAGGCTGTATTGTCCAAGAATATCATCCGTTGCCACCTTCCGCAGCATGTGACGAATACTGTCGCCAGTATTCACTCCTCCTATGCTCGAGTACATAACCTTAGGATAAATCAAGAGAAACAATTACAGTCATGTCTCAAAACAACTTCATATGAACACCCTGAGAAAATGTCTATCCACTGATATATTGCATAACAAAACTTTGTATTGATACAATTGGCGTTTTGTTGATTGTTGTCAAAATACACACATGTTTTACATTTATCTTTAAACATACATGTAGCAATATGTTTGATTCACTAAGGGCTTTTCCATTTAAACAGTTGAGGGAGTGGTCATGAACTTGTTTTGGCCCCACTACTCACACATATTGAACTACTTAAACACCCCCTTCCCACACATCTCAATATAAGTTCTGCAAAATACATGTACCTTGAGAAAATGCCCCCTCCTGCTTTTTAATTACTTTTCAACTTTTCAAATACCGATGCCTCATATTTACCCCCACCCACAAACAAATTAATTGATACCCCTACTACACACAATTTGAATGTTATTTTATTTTACCTGGTAACGCATTAAAAAAAATCAGGTCCCCACATTAAAATGTTTAATGCAAAACCCATAATTATGATTGAAAACCACTCCCTACAGTTTTCTTCTGGAATTCCTTGTCCTCAAGTTTCTGGCAAAGACCTTCCAGCTCTCCTAATTGCCCCATAAATTCGAGCCAGCTCCTAATGCTAGGCACACACCAACCGACTAAGGCCGACTTGAGTTGGCAGTCGGCGCAAAAAGCAGTTGGTGCTAAACGCCAATTAGTTCCGCCGACTAGCGCCGACTTCTGCCCGCACACACCAGCCCGCACACCGCCGCCGCCGCCATCGTCGTCGACTACGAACAAAAACAAGGAATGCATGGATGCGTCCACACATAGCGGCGCGAGAGGAGCAAGGGGCCTACATTAATTTAGTAGACGAATTGCGCCAAAACGAACACGATTCGTACACAAATCTCCTGAGGATGTCACCTCGCTTGTAGGCCAAAACGGCTATCAGAAAAACGAAACTTGTAACATAGATATAGTAAGTTGGAGCTTCGCCGTCAGCCTTCACGACGATATGGCTTGATCATATCCTCCAGCAAAGGAACGCATTGCGTCGAGCTATGTTTTATATCACTACGCAGAACGTTATATTTAGCCATTTCAGTTAACACAGACTGTGTAATCAGTCGCACCCAACGAATTCTTCAAAAACGTTTCCCACAGCTAGCGCCGCTTTGCGGATTTTTAAGGCTTAATCTATTATATGCGCCCGGTAGCGGCGCCACCAGAAGTAGCGTTTTTCACAAGACAAAATGGCGATTCCTGTCGGAAGCGGGAAATAAAGTCAGGTGCAAATTAGGTTTATTTGTCGCGCCTGTTTTAAGAACAAGTGATAAAAAACGATGATGGTCAATGACAATAGGATAAAAAGTTATGTACCACTTTCTGAAACTTTGGTTACCCGCCAGCCCAGGTCAGTAAAATATTAAAATAAAAAATTAAACCTTGACCTTGTGGCCCGAATTGGCTTGAAAACTAAAAAAGGACGCCGGGCTTAGCCTTATAATATATCGAGGCCTATCACATGATCGCGCTTTGATTTCTTATTGGCCAAGTTACCGCCGACCGTCGTGTTATGAAAAAAACCTGCACACACCAGCCGATTCGTCATCGGATATGCGCCGACTTGTCACCGGATACCTCCTTATCTAACGCCGACTACCGATTAACGCCGACCGCCGATTCAACATTTGAATCGGCGTTAGTCGGCGCTATAAGGCCGACCGTCGGCCTTAAATTTGGCACACACCAACCGACTGCCGTCGGCCGACGGTTTTTACGCCGACTAGTCGGTTGGTGTGTGCCGAAAATCGGCTGGTGTGTGCCTAGCATAAGGCTTACTTTAGAGATTTGCAGAGGCAATCAAGCCATGATTAACCATCAACCCTTTGACATTACTAGTGGACATTCTATTGTTAAGGACCAGTAGGCGTAGATATGACTTTTTTACATTTGTTTTCACCAGAATGACATACAATTATCATTCTATACCACGGGCGTCCAGTCGTACAACCGGCAACTTGATCACACAGACATGATCCTCTGCCCAGTGACTTGATCACACAGACATGATCCTCTACCCGGTGACTTTATCACACAGACATGATCCTCTACCCGGTGACTTTATCACACAGACATGATCCTCTACCCGGTGACTTTATCACACAGACATGATCCTCTACCCGGTGACTTTATCACACAGACATGATCCTCTACCCGGTGACTTTATCACACAGACATGATCCTCTACCCGGTGACTTTATCACACAGACATGATCCTCTACCCGGTGACTTTATCACACAGACATGATCCTCTACCCGGTGACTTTATCACACGGACATGATCCTCTACCCGGTGACTTTATCACACAGACATGATCCTCTACCCGGTGACTTTATCACACGGACATGATCCTCTACCCGGTGACTTTATCACACAGACATGATCCTCTACCCGGTGACTTTATCACACGGACATGATCCTCTACCCGGTGACTTTATCACACAGACATGATCCTCTACCCGGTGACTTTATCACACGGACATGATCCTCTACCCGGTGACTTTATCACACGGACATGATCCTCTACCCGGTGACTTTATCACACAGACATGATCCTCTACCCGGTGACTTTATCACACGGACATGATCCTCTACCCGGTGACTTTATCACGGACATGATCCTCTACCCGGTGACTTTATCACACGGACATGATCCTCTACCCGGTGACTTTATCACACATGAACATGATCCTCTACCCGGTGACTTTATGAAAACTGTTATTATACCCAGGGCTGGGTCCAATTATGTGATTGTATTTATAATTGATTACAAAAAATGCTGTAATTGATTATGTTTTTGAACATGTCCTGCAATTGTAATATATGTTTCCGTGTAATTGAGTTTAGTTACATCAATTACACAGTTTTCAAAAAACTATTAAAAAACAGCTGTCCTTCAGATTTGTTGCAGTCTACAAAATAGTAAACCATACAAGATACCTAATGCCTGAGTTGTGATACTGTGATCCCAACGTGTCATTAACATAACTGTGCTAATTAATGAGAAGGACACATTTGGCTCGCAGTGTCCAATACTACTGGTTTCTCAGACAGTGGATTACCGTCTGTCACGGTCCAAGGGTCAATAGAGACCATTATAGCTAATGCAATTATGCACTAGTCAGCATGCTTTGTGGAATCTATTTGCTCAATAACATTTTATTTCAATCAATTGTCCTTGTCTAGTTCTGTCAGCAGGGCTGGGTCCAATTACACAAAATCAGTTACAATTACTTTTCATTTGTCATTGCAATTAAAATTACAGATGCGTTAATTGGACCTACGTACTTTTTAGTTAGTGAGTACTAACTACTTTAACATATTCAACATAGACAAAAGTCTATGGAGTTATGTCTTTATTCTAATTAAGTCCTGCTGTCACAAAGTCCTTATGCCAATCCTGTAGTAGATATTACCATTAGTGTAATGGGGACAAGAGAATGGCAGGGGGTGAGTGTAGATGACAGTGAAACTAACAGCTGCAGCACTGTCAGTGTAGCCATAACACCACTGCTGCCCCACAGACCCACTAAGGAGGCTCCTTGGAGACTCATTAGCGAAGTAACCCATGTTTGGGACTTGGAGTTCAACTAAGGTGATTAACTGACCAGATGGAAACTTGTGTTGCCCCTTTGTGGTAAACAGGGGTTGGTAACAGGTCAATTTACTCCTTTGGGAGACATCTACACTGGATAATATAGTTTTGTTTACGTTACTTAGTATATATTAAGGGTCTCTGTGTACTATCTAACTGATTGTTATAATAGTGTTATATAATATTTAATTGCATATCAGTCTTATGAACATATAAGAGTAGTTTACACTATTATTATCATCCAAATGTGTGACTAAGTCAACCAGGTAATCTGTCCCACAACATTGAGATGGCAGATTCACCACTCTTCCCTGTCACTGTTAGCGAGTGACTGAACTGGAATTGGAAATGCTAGTCTAGTTTTCGATGCTCAGTAAACCCGTATCATTTATTTCGGCCGACTATTTGTTTACAGGCCACGATATTAATCGTATATAATATAAGCACTCGTGAATCCGGATCCACCCCGATTTCGCCGTGATAACTTGAGTTTTGCCTAAATTGCATACATTATTGTGTTTTAGCGCACTTTTGAAGCCCAAATAGCAACCCGGTTTGCGCTATTCTACACCGCTGCGGTCGTGCGTTACCGCATCGCTCTCATAAAATGAGCGATATAGTGGCGTATGTTGATGCAAATCGGGGCACTATGTACGCCTCAAAAGTGCACTAAGACGCAATATTCGTAAACGTAAATATGCGTGGGATAAGGTTGAATAATTGAACTAACGACTGATGTGTCAAAGTTAGGCAAAACTCAAGTTATAACGGCGAAATCAAGGTGGATCAGGATTCTACGCAAGTGCATGTAAATTACATTTCCTAAGTAGTTCTTGCGTCGCGCAATTCCGTGACACTGAACTAGACAATGGACGAATTTAGTCACAGATCTAGTTAGAACAACAACGATATACATATATGTAGATAGCATAGTACATACCTCTCAATAAATTCAAACGATGTGTTCCCTTCACTTCCCTAGTTCCCTTTCACAAATGCCTTCGTCTTCCAGACCAGATTATCGGTATTTTGGGCGTTGAACATATGGCATATCGCATGTACACAGCAGCCCAGCGCTTTAGCGTCTATGAAAAATTAACTGCCAAACAATAATGTGGTTGAAGACGATTGGTATGTGGCTGGTCAGTGTTAAAACGATGTCCTTGGCTAGACGAATGACGGAACCACTTTATCGGTGCCACTGCTGTGGCCTTCATCTCGCCAGTGCTTAGTCCTGATTCTAATTTTAGAGATAAACCAGTCTATGTTGTTTTGTGTATATAAATCTGGTTTGATTTGGTTTTAAAACTGCAAATGTGAAATACATAGGCCCACACACCACAAGTTATAACATTGTTGGATTGCAACAAAAATAGCATTGTCACCATTCAACGAATATCCCGTTTACACTTCAACAAACGTGCCCAGCATGTGGACTACTTCTTAATTTCTGTATAATTTATAGATTACATGAAGATCTGCAGATCAAGCGCCTAACAGATATATATATATGTATATATATATATATATTATAATATATATATATATATCATAAAGAAATTATTATAATTGCTTTATGACATCGTCAATAAATTAAAATATAATAGTTCGGTTGAAAATCCCCACACATATTTTCCATAATTCCCCGCGAAGTACTGACCATTTTCTGACGAATCACATTTGAAAGTTACACTGGCGCGCCTGCGCATATGTCACTTGCAGGTGATGGACGTGATCGTTATTTCGCAGGGGACGTTGTGTCAATGGTTGGTGGATGTCATAGATGCAGTTTTTAAACCTAGGGTTCATAGACAAACTCTAGGGTTTCGTTTTTTGACCCAGTGGACCAATCGATACGAAACCAACGCGAGGGGCTAGAATTCGTTTTTAGTGTGAACAAAATTACCTTATTGGTCGTGTGATTGTACTGGTTTTCTGCCGGGACAGTTTTAAATTTGACTGATTAGCAGATTTTGTGCTGGTTTTAACAGGTTTTGATGCTACACTCAGTGTTTACAAGTGTGAAATTTTTTATCGATCATGTAGTGTTTGGATCATTATCATCATAATAATCTGACCATCATATCATCTTCTTCGTTGTTTTCATCTTAATCATATCATCTTCATATGCATCACTGTCATCGATCTCTTCTTCATGTTCATTGTCAATACTATCATTCATCATCACGATTCTACATCATCACCATCCTAATTATTGATAATCATGATTTTCATCACCTTATTCGTCTTTGTGTGTGCGCAAGTGTGTGTGTGTGTGTGTGTGTGTGTGTGTGTGTGTGTGTGTGTGTGTGTGTGTGTGTGTGTGTTCGCGTGTATGTGGGGGTGTGTTTGAATGTGTAATCATATGTACCTATAAAAATATAAGTTCTTATATAGCGCAGTATCCAGTCCTCATGACTGCTCAAAGCGCTTTACACTTTACTCCCTGGCAGACCTGTTCAATCGAACACCATCTCGACTTCTCTGGGAAGCATTCAGCCACGCTACAATTAACGCGCGAAGACTATTCGTACACAAATATCCACCACTGTCTATAGCCAGGTATTCATTCGTACAGCTGAGTGAACTGAAGCAATGTACAGTAAACGAACTTGGTTCGACACCGCCGCACAGGATTCGAACCCGCGTTCCGGAGCTCTTACCGCTGCGCTACTGCGCTCCACGTGACCTATGCTCCACTCCACCCCATCCTATATATATAATATATATTATATATATATAGTGCGTACATATATGTTAGTGTGCGACATGATGCTTAAGTGTCGAGCACCAACCGGACCTGTCACCTAAAATGTTGAAGCCTCGTCATTGACAACTCAATATTTAAGCCTGAATTTCAACAGAATATCCGACAGCTGCTAATGTTCGGCACCCTCATTGACGGATCGACGGACCTTAATTGTTGCTAGGTCAATGGAATGACAATCGATTTTATATCACGATGAGATGGGAAAAGGTAATCTAGCTGTTCACTGTAATTTTCGTATCAATAAAACTATGTATATCAATTCTCCCGTATGACTTTGCTGCCAAAAAAAAAGTATAATATAGACCCCATATTTATGGCAATAAAAATATGTCTAACATATGTGCGTTTACACTCCATTGTGATATGTCATCCGCATGACCAACATAACATTAAACACCTGTAAGAATGTAGGGAGGTAGGTAGGCTTTATTTGGAAATGTATATATCATACATACAAACATAAACAATCAAAAAAATTATATACAATTCCAGGTTGATAGCGGAGCCAATTAAGGCTGTAACCAGTTTGTTTTAATTATTCCAACGTAAGATAATAATGAGTAAGTAAACTGGTCGCCGTCATCCACAAAATAAAAACGTCGTGTGCCGGCCCGCTGGGATTAGACAACATTCGCACGACAAACAGGAAGATAAGAACGGGACGATAATTGTCATCTTTGAATACGAGAAGACGTACAACGATGATATTATAATTATAAAGGATAATATGAAATATTACATATGTATGTATGTATAATGTAATAGTCAAATTAAAGCTTAGCCCTATGTACGTGCCCGACAGAACATGGATTCACTGACTGGCAGTACTGTTGAAAGCTGGGTATCCCATATTACACATTGAATTCACGTGTATATTCTACTGCCGGGATGGGAACCACCCAAAGATTAATCTGTTTTCAAAACAACCCCTCACCCGAAATGGCCATTAGTTGCACGGAGGTTGTTAAACTCCCATCAATGAAGGATTCGCGGGCTTCGGTAGATGCTTTGATCGTGTGTGCATGGATATAGTCAGCGATACATCACAGTACGTTTATTCACGTGGGTCAAGATAACTGAAAGAATGCCAACTAAACATGCTTATAATGTGTTCTGTTTTTACAGTGTTTGAATTTGTCACCTATTTATAAGATTACCTTATAAGTGCAGATCGAGATTCATTAGACTGAATGGTTCAAACGAGTGATCTTTTTACTATTGTTACACAGTAAATTTACCTTTTCACCGTTACGTATGTGTGAGAGTCCGTACCATAAGTTGACCTTTTTCACGTGATCCGTTTAAAGTTTATTGAAGTTACAAAATGATCAGTGCAGGAGTGCAAATGAATAAACACTTTTTCCTAGTTCCGCACATGATGTGAACACGTGTATTCACGTGACTATACGTATGTCTAGGACCGCACCAATTAATTTCTCAAGTTCTGCACGCGAACAAAAAAGAACACGAATTCACGTGAATGTGCATACGAGTAAAACAGTGCCAGTTTCTCCAGTTCCACATCTTAAAAAAATAAGTGAATTAATTATTCACCTGAATCGTATCGGTTTCCCCAGTTCGACACGTGAAATTTTAAAACGTGAATTCACGTGAATACACCTTCCACTACAACCATACCAGTTTTGTTCAGTTCATTACATTACGTCGTGAATTGATGAAGATGCACGTGCATTCACGTGAATACATGTGAATTAATTATACACACACTGGTGGAGCCGTACCAGTTTCGAACAAGAAAGACATTTGTGAAACTGCATGGTTCCAAATTGGTTCCTTGTTTACTGGGTAGTCTGGGGGGGGGGGACAAAACCTCCAATTGCACCCCCCCCTCTTAATTGGGGCTTGCCAAAAAACCTCAAATGGCGTCGGAACGAAATTAATTAAATATAAAGTGCCATGCAAGTGCCAGTATCACGAAACGTTCTCAGAACGTTTTTACAACTTTAGCAATACATCTTACGACAGATTACTAATTTGAAACTCGCAGTCCATGGTATCCCCATGTCTTGACCGAAAATGATTGAGCATGTAGCATAGTATACCATTAATTTACTTGTGTTTTGCAATAAAATGTACATTGTGTCAGAACGTTCTAGTAACGTTCTCATGACGCTATTGAAGCGTTACGTTCCACGAATGTTCTGCGAACGTTCCTGCCATTAACAGATGCAGATATTAAAAAACACAGTCCACAGTATCCCCATGTCTTGACCAAAAATGATCGGGCCTATAGTACACACCATTTATGTACTTACATTTTGTAATAAAGTGTACATTGTGTCAGAACGTTCCAGTAACGTTCTCATAACGTTATTGAAGCGTTACGTTCCACGAACGTTCAACGAACGTTCTTCGAACATTGTGTCAGAACGTTCTAGTAACGTTCTCATGACGTTATTGAAGCGTTACGTTCCACACATGTTCTGCGAACGTTCCTGCCATTAACAGATGCAGATATTTATTAAAAAAACAGTCCACAGTATCCCCATGTCTTGACCAAAAATGATCGGGCATATAGTACACACCATTTACGTACTTACATTTTGTAATAAAATGTACATTGTGTCAGAACGTTCCAGTAACGTTCTCATAACGTTATTGAAGCGTTACGTTCCACGAACGTTCTGCGAACGTTCCTGCTATTAACAGATGCAGATATTAAAAAACACATTCCACGATATCCCCATGCATTGGCCGAAAATGATTGGGTATATAGTATACGCTATTTAATTACTTACATTTTGTAATAAAATGTACATTGTGTCAGAACGTTTCAGTAACGTTCTCATAACGTTATTGAAGCGTTACGTTCCACGAACGTTCTGCGAACGTTCCTGTTATTAGCAGATGCAGATATTAAAAAACACATTCCACGATATCCCCATGCATTGGCCGAAAATGATTGGGTGTATAGTATACGCCATTTAACTACTTACGTTTTGTAATAAAATGTACATTGTGTCAGAACGTTCTAATAACTTTCTCATAACGTTATATGCGTTACGTTCCACGAACGTTCTGCAAACGTTCCTACACTATTAGCACATGCAATTTTTTTAAACATACTGTTTATTTCCCATTACAGCGTTTATATTTTAACACTGATGGTGTAAAAAACCTGTCTACCACCGTGAAACGTCATACATGAAAAACTAAATTCCGTAACCTAAATATAACATTGTGCTAACGTTAGCAGAACGTTATGTGTTTGCTGGGTACATATGTGTGACTATGTACGTATGTAAGTACGTATAAATGAAATCATGAACGTATGTTTGTACGTATATGTGCGTATGTACGTAAGGATGTAATTATGTGTAAGTATGTATGTATATACCTATATATGTATATATTTAACTATGCTTGTGTGTATGTACGTATGTAACTATGTACGTATATAAGTATACAGGTATGTATGTTTGTAGGTAAGAATGTAAGTATACATGTATATGTAATTATGTATGTAACTATGTTTGAATGCAAGTATGTATGTATGTGTGTGTGTGTGTATGTATGTATGTATGCCTGCATGCATGCATATATGTTCGTATGTATGTATGTATATATGTATGCAGGTACGTATGTTTGTGGATAATCATGAGGACGCTTCTGGATGGCCTTTACCGTTAAGTGACGCTAAGAGACATAGGCGCTCGCGCGACCGCTAGAGGCCACTAGTGGTATTTGTTTAGTTAATTAGTTAATTCCTTAATTACTATACAATTGTATATATCAGCAACTGGCAAAATAGTGTTGCATGACCTGTTAATCAAAATGGCAATATCCTTTGATCTTTCGATGCATTCCCAGTGTCAGGACCACATTATAACTACTACCGCTGTTTTAGGCAGACCAAATCCGGTCTTCCTAAAGTTTTGACCCCCAAGTTGCATGGATAATACGTTATAGATTAACATTCGAACTGGTAGTATATGTAGCATAGCCAGAAATATAGAGACGTAGAATTATTTGCACAATAATTAATTTTGAGACCATTATTTTCAGATGGTGTATATCCTATCTCTCATAATGGAGCGGTCTGCCTATGCTGTTTTTAGGAGTAACTATATATATATATATATTATATATATATGTATATATATATATATACATATTCCTAAAAACAGCATATATATGAGGCGCAGTGGCCGAGTGATTAGAGTGCCGGACTCTCGACTGGAGGGAATCCCCTCGCCGGCTGGTCGGTGGTTCGGTACTTGTTCGGCTGCCGTGTCGAAAATTTTACAATTTCGTTCACCCTGCTTCGCACCCCCCCCCCCTTCCAACCCGCACCGGCCAACGTGGAGGGGTGGGCCAATAACACCAGCATGCAAAGTACAATTAAGCTAAGACCTCCAGTTCCCAGCAGCATCGAAAGAGTCTATGACCAAGGAGGCGGTTCAGGCCAACTAGGGCTACGTGCAGGGGGTGCTAAGAATCTCCGGGTCAAGAAGAGCCGCCGAGAGAAGATAAGTAGACTGAAGATAGCAACATATAACGTATGAACACTACTAAGAGATGAATATATACAAGCTAGAACTGGAGGAAGAACTTAGGGAAACTTGGGATGTGATCGGGATCGGAGAAGTCGGAAGAAGATGCTTCACTACCTTACAAAGCGGCCATCTATTGTACCATTCCACGGCGAATAACGGCCAAGCAGGAATAGGCTTTCTCATAAACAAGAAATGGATAGACAATATAGTGAAGATTAACAGCATCAGTCTCAGAGAAGCAGAACTTGTTCTATGCATAACAAAACGCTACAAACTGAAGATAGTACAAGTATCGATCTGCACCAGCAACATCATACTCAGAAGAAGACATAGACAACATCTACAACAACGTGGATGAGACTTTCGAAAACTACTACACGACAGTGATGGGAGACTTTAATGCGCAAGTAGGGAAACGAACAAACATTTCGGAAACGGCAACAGGCAAATTTGGCCTAGGTGTGAAAAACGAAATAGGCGACACCTTGGTAGAATGGGCAACATCAAGAAAGTACAAAATCATGAATACCATGTTCCAGAAGAAAGCAGGGAGGAGATGGACATGGAAAAGCCTAAATGGAGAAACGAAGATCGAAATTGACTATATCCTGACAAACAGGCCAGACATGGTCACTGACGTAACTGTCATAAACCAAGTCAAAGTCGGAAGTGACCACAGAACGGTAATGAGCAACATCAAACTGGACATCAAGGCTAAAAGGAAAAAGTTGATCAACAACAGACTACCAAGTGTAGATACCACACAAACCGGAAGAAAAAGATCGAATTCCAACTCGAACTGCGAAATCGATTCGATACACTACAGGAACTTGACGACATCGACACCATGAGCGAAAATATCACTGAGATGATCCAACTAAGTGCTACAAAAGTAGCCAAAGCAATCAACAGGCATGTAGTGACGAGAATATCGTCACCGACACGAACAGTAATGAAGAAGCGACGAGAAATGGTGGATAACGGCGACCGTAAAAAACAAATAGAGTAAGAAGAAATATGCAAGACCATCAAAAAGAAAGCGAAGGAGGACATCAAGAAATACAAAGAGGAGATCATACGAGAAAAGATTATGCCATCAAGACCAAGATGTAGAATAGCGGAATTCTACACCGAGCTATACGACAGTGAACTGAGTATCCTAATTCACACCGACCCGAAAGAGGTACCAGAGATAACACCATGGGAGAAGGAAGCAACGCTAAGAGATACGAAGAATGGGAAGACAGCAGGCAACGACCATGTAAACATTGAAACATTAAACACAGGAGAAGGTACCATCTCGAAGACATTGGCCAAGATGTATACTAAATGTTTATCAGAAAGACGAATACCCAGAGCATGGAAGAACGCAAAGATGGTGATAATCTTCAAGAAGGGAAATAAGAAAGACTTAAAGAACGTACTACGTACCGATATGTCTATTATCAAATATCTACAAATAACTCATAAAGATACTAACGAATGGGCTAGAGAATTAAGACACTCGACGAAAACATGCAACCACGAGAGCAAGCACGATTCAGAAGCAGGTACTCAACGACAGACCACATACACGACGTAAACCAACTGAAAGAGAAGTGCCGAGAATATAATTAATATCCCGATCTGCATCGCTTTCGTCGACTACGAGAAGACTTTCGACTCGGTGCAAACTCAAGCAATACTGACCTCCCTTTAAGAACACGGGATAGAAGAAGTGTACATCGCACTCCTGAAAGACATCTACACTAACAGCTCGGTGACAGTCCACCTACACAAAAAGAGCAACAAGATCAACACCAAGAGAGGAGTACGACAGGGTGACACCATATCGCCCAAGCTGTTCACGGCAACACTCGAAAGCATATTCCGAAGACTGACCTGGGAAACCAGAGGCTTGAGGATATACGGAGAATATCTCAGCCATCTTCGCTTCGCCTAGAACGTACTCATATGTGCTACTACACCGCAAAAACTATAAAACATGCTGCAGGAGCTATCTGATGAAAGAGAAAAACAAGGTATGAAGATGAACATCTCGAAGATATAAGTGATCCTAGAAAATTACCGACCAATATATATCAACACTACACAGATAGAGAACGTTGAAAACTACGTCTATCTGGGACAGCGATATAGTACCAGAGACAAAAACCAAGACAAGGAGATTCAAAGAAGATTCACCGCCGGCTGGACAGCTTTCGGCAAACATCATCAAGGGTAACTTTGGAACCCGCTTGAAGAGACAAGTCTTCAACTCATGCGTACTTCCAGTGATGACATACGGCGCGGAAACATGGGTACTCACCATCCAAGCAAAGAACAAGCTAGCAGCCGCACAAACGAAGATGGAAAGAAGTAGCTTAAGCATTACATATCGGGAGAGAAAAACAAACATCTGGGTAAGACAGATGACAAAGGTCTTAGATGTGATAGAACAAATCAGAAGTGGACCAACACATCAGCAGACTACGAGATAACTGATGGACATCGTGTATCACAACCTGGAGACCTTACGAATGGAAACGATCTAGAGGAAGACCGGCGAGACGGTGGAGAGACGAATCTGGCAGAGGATAGCGCAAGACAGGCAGATTTGGAAACGACAATTTGAGGCCTTCTTCCAACCACGGGCACTACGGCTGCACAATGATCAATGATGATGATGATATATATGTATATATATATATATTCATATATATATATAGCATATATATATGATATATATATATATATGCATACATATATATATATATGCATACATATATATATATATATATCAGTGTTTGAGCAATGATTTGAAATTTAGGGTACACATGTCCCCCCCTCTTGAAAAAGTGAGACATCCAAATTTAGACAGATATAGATATCATTGGCAAACTAAAATGATCTAACACGCACAGTGACAGTTACACACGCATATATATATATATAAAAAATATATGATTCTGAAATGTATATATGTGTGTGTGTGTGTGTGTGTGTGTGAAATATACATATAGAACACAACTAAGTGTTTCCATATTTTAATTAGTCAGACAGATATCGTCACATAAATTGCACTTGCAAGTTTGCATGTCAGATTGCCTTTATCAAACAGTCTTCTCACACTGTTCTCACACACGTTTGCTGATGACGTTATAAAGTGTATACTCAGTTGCTGTACAGCCACCTGACCCAGAGCAGGTGGGGAGTTCCCTTTCAGTTTCTCCAGCCACTGTAGAAATGTTCAACAAGCGTGCATATATGCAGTTTCTTGTTGACCGCGATGACCGTGCTTTCATCGACTAGGACGATGAAGAAGGGACTGTCTTTCAATCTTTTGTCAATCCTTTTAGTGATCACACTGGCAATGTCATCATGCAATTCCTCCATTATGTGGTGTGATGTGTACGTAGCATTCTTGCCTCTGCTGATACGGGACAGCTCGGCAATTCCCATAATCTAGCCATTCCAAAGTCTCCTAGTATTTGTTGTTTGCAGTATCTTTCTCGGTCATGAAGTACACTGTTTGCATAGCTTTCACTACTGCCTGCTCCTTCTGAGTGCTGTTGCAATGGTTTTCTCCATGTCGAGCTGGGTCTTTTTTGTCCAGAAGTGCAATTTGGTGTGCTTTTGATTTTGCATGACTATCCAGGGTGGTTGTTTAGTAATAGTTTGTGCCTTTTGTGAATGTGTTTACTTTGCCGTGAGACTGACATATGGTACAATACATGGTGTTCTTCTCTATACCATGTGACAACTTTTGTGTATTGATTCCCAAGAACTGCCATTTTGAAATGCAGGCCCATGTTCCAGACTTATTCTCCTCATGATGATCACAATGCTCTCCACATCGGCTATTTCAAGATGTCCTCATTCCTCCGCTGCTCCTGCAGGGTTACATCCATTGTCCATCTAATCATTCTCATCTCCGTCGTTGCCAGTCGTCTTTCCTCTCTTGTCGATGGAGGCCACGTTTCACAGCCGTAGAGAAGTGTCGGCCTGATTACCGTTTTGTAGAGCAGGACCTTCATCTTTTGAAGCACTTTCTTATCACATATCACTCCGGATAGTTCCCTCCACCTAGCCCAACCCTTTGACACTCGGCTTTCAGTTTCCTTACTGACACCTCCCTCTTTGTGTATAACAGAGCCAAGGTACTTAAAAGTATGTACAATTGGGAGGTTTACCTTTTCCTGAGACCCATACTTTTTCATCTTCACCGGCTCTGTTTACCCCGTTGGCGGAAGGTATTCCGTCTTCGTTCTGCTGATCTTTAGCCGACATATCTCCATTCTTTCTCTCCATTTGTCCAATCTCTCTTCTATCCTACCTCCGTCTGAATCACACAACACCAGGTCATCTGCGAACAACATAAGCTCAGGGTGTCTTCTCCTTGATCTTCTCTGTAATCACGTCCAGGATATTGATAAAAAGTAAAGGAATAAGGGCCGACCCCTGGTGTAGACCAACTTCAATCTTGATTTCCTCTGTCTTTCCAGCATTTGTCATGATGCTTGCCGTAAACCCTTCATACATGTCCTTTATGATGGTAATGTAGTATTCTGGTATGCTCTTCTTTCGGAGGCTATACCAGATCAGCTCTCTGGTAACTCTGTCATATGCCTTCTCCAGGTCCACAAACACCATGTGTAGACCTTTTCGGAACTCCCTGTGTTTCTCTTGGAGTATCCTGAGGCAGAACAGCGGTTGCACTTTCGATTTTCCCGGTTGGAATCCATACTGTCTTTCATTTATCTCCATCATTCCGCTCAACCTCCTCTCTATCATCCTCTCCCAGAGCTTCAGAGTGTGGCTAAGAAGTTTGACCCCCCGGAAGTTGTTACAATTTAAAGGCTCTCTTTTGTGTTTGTAGATTGATGTAATCACGCTTTTTCTCCACTCTTCTGGGATACCATCTCTCAAGGCCTGATTTGACACTTCTACCATCCATTTCTCTCCTTCTTGTCCGAGTGCCTTCACTGCCTCCATCGGTAGTTCATCTAGTCCACATGCCTTGTTTTTCTTCATCTTACCCATCTGTGTATGTACCTCCTCGGGTTTGATTTCTTTAATTGGGCCCTGTACTGCCTGGGTCCCTGCCATTTCTTGACTTTCATTCTCGACATTGAAGAGTTCATGGAAATAGTTCTTCCATCTCTCCTGTATCTCTTCGTCCTGGGCGAGTAAGGCCCCATCTTTGTCTTTGACAAAGGCTACCCTTCCTATATCCGCTGATCTCCTCTTCCTGGTATTTGCCAGCAGGTGTATGTTTTGCTTTCCTTCTTTCCCTTCAGTTCCTCGTACAACTACCCGTACGCCTTATCCTTGGCTACTGCAACTATCCGCTTGCTTTCTTTCTTTGCTTCCTTGTATCTCACCCAATCTTCTTCGTCTCTTGATGCCTGCCATGCCTTGTACCTCTTTCTTTTATCTGTGACCGCCTCCTGCACCTTCTCATCCCACCACCACGACTCCTTCTCAAGATATCTGCCTGGTGTTGATTGTCCAAGCACCGGTCTCTTTTGCAAGCTGCATTATCTTTGGGTACACCTCCAACCATGTCGTGGTCCTTTCTTCAGTCTACAAAGCAGCCAGCTGTTTCTTAACATTGCAAATGAATGGATCTCTTACTACCTCCTCCTTCAATTTCCACCATCTTATTCTTTTGGTTATTTTCCTTGGTGTCGTCCTCCTTCTAGTTACTTTCATGTCCATCACTAGTGTTCTGTGCTGCGTTGCTATAGAATCTCCGGGAATTGCCTTGCAGGTTGTCACACGTACCTCTCATGTTGTCTTTCCTTATCAAGATGTAGTCAATCACTGTTTTGGTTCCTGCACTGCTGTATGTCAGGAAATGCTCTCTCCTCTTGTGGAAGAACGTATTTGCTATGGCCATGTCAAACGCCTCTGCCAGATGCAATACTCTCTCTCTCCCTCCTCATTTATATCTCCCACAGAGAATCCTCCATGCCATCTTCCAAACCCCATCCTATCTTCTCCAATGTGGCCATTTAGGTCTCGATCCTGCTAGCACCAGGCACTCCCTAGTTGGTAGTCCTATCAGCAGTGCCTCCAGTTGGTTCCAGAATGCCTCTTTAACCACATCTTCACACCCCACACAACCTCTGCCAGTACCAGCTTGATAGTCATCATTCTATCAGAAATTCTCTGGACTTCCAGTACCTTGTCTTGATGGTTTCTCACACAAATTGCAACTCCGTTCCTTGCTCTAATGGTACCACTGTAGTATAGCTTGAACCCCTCCCCATGTTCCTTTGCCTTGTTTCCTCCCCATCCGGTTTCTTGCACACATAACACGTCCAGTCTCCGAGATTTCACCATGTCCGCAACTTCTCGGCTCTTTCCAGTCAACGTTCCAATGTTCAACGTTGCTATTTTAATCGTCTGTCTACCCCTTCGCAGGCACTGGGCGGTTACACTGCGCGTCGCTTACAGGGAACGCCATAGTTGTAATCTCTCTCCTATTTTGACACTGTACGAAATTGTTGTGGCAGGGTTTTTTACGGCCGGATGCCCTTCCTGACGCCAACCCTCCTCCTTTTTCCGGGCTTGGGACCGGCAGTTGGATGTGCTGGCTTGCACACGAATTGAAGCACTGATATAACACACACACACACACACACACACACACACACACACACACACACACACACACACACACACACACACACACACACACACACACACACACACACACACACAACCCACACACACACACTTGAACTTCGAACGCCAAACTTTCAAGGAAGTAAGAGTCTTACCATTCATGAGGTAAATCAGTTGTTCGGTGCGTAAAACGTAATGTGCGTATACTATGTACACCCTATAACCTAACTTAACAATCATAGGAACCACGCGAAATACTTCGGGAAAACGGCCCCTGCTTCATGGATTTGGCAACATGAAGCAGAAGCTGACACTGTAACGCTTATGTCTACCCTCATGCTAATAGCGTAGCATTGCGAATATTATTTGACAATTCTACACTATCACGACTAGGGCCTGTTGATGGACATGAACTTCACATTCTCTCGAATCTTCGTCATTTTGAACAAACAACGAGTATCTGCGGTCGCGTTATGGTGTATAAGTAACGATGCTATGTGTGTTTTCTAAACTTCGGTAGGCCTATCACGACTGTGAAATACAAAGGCATTCCGTCAGATGACAGGCATTTCTGCTAGTTTATATAAACGAGCTGACATGTTTTCGTTTTTAATTGTTAAGTAGGCATAATTCGTGTCCACCTCATACAACGCGTCGTCACGCTATCCCGGAGCTCCCTTTTTATAAGCATGACGTACTTCCCTCTGGCAAGCGCTATAAAAAGTATTAAGACAAGGACCACTAGACTTTAAAATAGTTTTTATCCGCAGGCTGTGAGTCACTTGAACCGCGAGATGCCATGATACTGTTTTCAGTCGGTTTAGATTTTATGTCGCCATGCAAAATTAGTTATTAATTATTATTATTATTTTTTATTTATTTTTATTTTTTATTAACTTGACTATATGTATGTACATACTTTTTAACTGTCAGCTTAGTTTTTATATCGTCAACTAATTTATTTATTCATGTATTTATTATTTATTTAACTACATGTATACTTTTTTAATTTTTAGGTAATGTTCAGACAGTATTAATATTATGTTATCAAGTTCACTTTATGTCAATAGATGTACGACTGTCTTAAAATATGTTGGCAGTTGGCCTTGGTTTAAATTTATACTAGTTTTAGCATAGTTTCAGTATAATGTTTCTGGTTGTATATTTTCCGTGTGCATGATGGGAAACAAGCATGCATGTATGTTGACGCCACAACGCCAAGAATTCCTCGTACATTTTAAATGCCACTTGGTATTAAACAGTCTGAATCTGAATCTTGTAATATAATTATGGATATTATGTTCGGGTGGTTATGTGCTTTTAAAATGAACACGGCCTAATCCATATTAATATGAGAATGAATGTTTGAAAGCAGTTTGGAATTTCTTACGCGGGTTTCGTTTTCGCACATAACCAAGTAGATTATTTTACGACGGAAATAAATTTACACATTTACACGTATATGGCTAAGTCCACCCGTACTATCACCACATGTCCCCCCAAGAATATTGTCTTAGGAGCAATGACCTGCATGTCTTCGCCTGGGTCAAGTGTCTTTCAGGCGATTGGCGGCTGTAAATATTTTGCTCAACGTGATTGGTGGATAACAGCGAAAGTCAGAGCCGCCATTTTGTGGCTGACTCCGAGACATTGTTTTGTGCTTTCTCGTTGTTTGAGTGGCATCTCGTATTGCCCTCCCAAAACTCTATTGCTGTCCATCACAATACTACAATCGCCAGTGTACGTTGTGTCAACTGGAGTACCCTCTCGGTAACGCTGGCGACGGATTTATATATATATTAACGTTGCAGCAGTATGGATGATCGCTACGGCCAACCGCAGCATTTGGCGGGACATTTACCGCAGCCCCAGGGCGGCTATGGAATGCAGCAACCCCCGGGGCCCCCGAACCAAGACGGAGTTGGCGATCCTGACCAGCGGAAACAAGAAATCGGCGATATTTTGCAACAAATAATGACAATTACAGACCAGAGTCTCGACGAAGCTCAAGCGAGGTAACGATGTGTTTTGACAGGGAAAGTTAAAGGTCCGGCCAGAGGCAGAAAATTAAATTCATGATTCACATTGTGACTGTCAGTATCACTGTGTCGTGATTGTGGGTATTTCTTGTGCCGTGGTTGTGCTGTGCGTTCATGAATAAGAAATGATGATAAACTGGCAGTAACCTATGTGTATGTAATAAATAGTACTACTACTAGTTTGTACAATAAATTACTTTGGACGATGCAACCATTCAATGACAATGGTGGCAGTTGTTTACATTATTTACATGGCTGTCAGTGTCGGTGCTAATTTCTTACATTCATTAGTTATTAATTGAGACAGTGGCAGAGACACAATACTGTCAGGTGTCACTGTCAGGTAAATTATTGGCAATCAAACTAAAAAATGCAGTCGTTGTAAGGCAACACACTTAACATTTTTTTGTGGAACTGAACCAAGTTATATAAATTTTATAAAATACGTTTGTTTGATATTAAGTTTTGCATGATGTGCTAACTAGTGATGGATGCTTCAGGATATCTTTTTGTCAGCGAAATAAAGCCAACAAGTCATTTTTTCTGAAGAATTGCAACATGTATAGGACCTGCTGGAGTTCCCTAATTGTCTGCACCTAAACGCTTATCAATGATATGTTGCACATTCTTAAATAAGATATTGTAACAAATTTCCACTGAGAATGTGTACTCACGTTTAAAAGTCAACCAAATTTTTCTAACTACTAAACTAATTTCGTGAGTTACAGTTAGTTGTAAATGTGACTATTAAATATGGTAACATACCATGGATGTCCTAGCCGTATGTAGCTTGTTGAGTTGCATCTTAAATCCAACCTTGCTAGTGCTGGATAAATTTCTGGCATGCTATTCGAGTGATCCCTCACTCTGGCTCTAAAGATGTTTTTGTCTACCAGGTAGTCAGTCTACTCTAATGACTGTGCTGTCAAGCGCTGTCATGCTGAACTAGATGAAAGTTGGACCAAGGTACTGGTTCCTGGTAAACATTTCAGTGTGTGTTCTTGCAAGGATTCCAACCATGAGTTTTGTGCATTTTTTTAAAACCTTAATTCCGTCATGATCTAATTAACACAGACAGTAAGTACTGAACACAAACAAATATCCAAAAGCAGCATTCACAATGAATGTTGCAATCTTGAAATGTTCATAAATGGTAATCAAAATATTTAGTTTGTAAACAGCAGTTATTTCCACTAATCCTAAAGGTATATGTCCCTACTACCTACCCACATACACATGCCTTTGAAGTTGGTTGGCTCCAACACCTCTGACTGCAAAGTGGGACAGTACAGCCAACTTCCTGCTGCTAATTACCATGCCTGGCTGATCCTGGATAATGGAATTCAGACAATTTTGCTTTAACTAGCAGCTATTGACAGAAAAAACATTCATTATCTTGTTGCTCAGTTGTGTACATGTGTGATACTTTGGTTTCATTCTTCTATATTTTACCAATCATTGTTTACATCCTCTTTCGTTGTTTGTAAAAAAAGTATATTATATATATAATATACATTCATATTAAACTCTGAAAATGATCTTGTTTACAGAAATGGAAAGTATGTCACCGCAATTTACTACATTGTGCCACCTGAACACACGCAGAACAAAATAGTAACATTTGTTCCTGGGTGTTAGCTGTTTTGCTTTTAATGTCATGTTTACACTGGTCACACAAATAATGTCTGCATTCATTCTCAGGGTTGTTACACTTGTGACTGGGGTAATCCCATATGGTCAGTAAAAACTTCTCAATTGATGTTTATCTCATCATAAATAAGCACCCTAAGGTCAAGAAATATAAATTGCAAATTAATCTAGCTGCCTGGTTTTAGGTGTTTATCATAACAAACCCATCATTGCTTCAACCAACGATATAATATTGTCCGAGTCTGAGTGTTCATAAAACAAATTTTAATCGTAAATAATTAGTTTCGATACAGTTTAACCAGATGTATAGTACATTATGCACATAGTCTATGTATATCACATGAATTGAAATCAAGTACTTTAGTTGATGACTTACTACAATCGTGTGTGCTTTTCTGTTTCAGAAAACACACGTTAAACTGCCACCGAATGAAACCGGGTTTATTTAGTGTTTTGTGTGAAATTAAAGAAAAAACAGGTAAGATTTAACACACTTTATCCTTGATGTTTCCACTGCCAAAATGTATGGTGTCATGTGGTTTTGTTTGAATGAATGACAGGTGCAGCTGATGTTTGACTAGTCTTCCCATCTCCGCTCTCCCATCCACTGTCCTAGGCTCCCAAACGCACATCCCGCAGTCGAGTGCTACATTTCTGGGAATCTGAGGAGTGGCTAAAAATAGTGTGGTATCTATCCAGGAATCAAACAGTGGGGCGTTCTCAGAAGCATGGCGAACTGTGAGAATGTTTGTATTTTGTAATATGTGATGTTGGCATGGTCAACTACATGTCTCTGTTAAAGGAAATAAAAATAAGGCATTAGCTAAAATCCTTTTTTCATGTGTACACACAGTTTAACCTTGTATGTAACATTTGACAACACTAAAAAATACAGAAAAATACATTTGTAGCATAAATTCGATTTTAAACCCGTCTGTGTAGCGATTCCCGCGGAAAATAAAATTTAATGAGCTAGGCGATCACGTGGTATCGGGACGTCACTTATGACCCACACTCGCATCAGGCCGACCCTTTCCATGCATTCAGAGCATGTTTACAAGTATAGCTTTTGGGTCGAAACGAGCGTCAGAATGAGTTATTGTGCCATATTCCGATGAAATACAAACACTAGTCATCATAGACGAACAAGCAGTTATCTTACCGTTCCACATGAATCGAATTTTATTCAAAACAATGAATGCGAATGTGCCTACAAGTCGACTAGGTTTCGCCGAGCTTGGGCTCGTTTTCAGAATAATTATATCGAATGCAACCAATGAGAGATAATCTACACCAATAAACATACATAGCAAACATATATCGTATCCAGCTACAGAAATTAACATGTATAATCTCATAATATAACTAGAATATCGATGTATGAAGGAGGAGTTGTTCAATTTATCATAGCAACTTAAATCAGTCGCTCCTATTAGCTCGGTTGGTAAAGGCGTTGTTTCCTTAGCGTTTATTTTGCAATCGGGCGACGCCGGTTCAAACCCCACACCAAACCATTGATTTTGTTACACTATTTTTGGTTTATGTTTTCACGAAGTAATATAAACCAAATAATTGTTATGCTATGATGCACTGTTTATAAATATTTTGGTAGTAATTATTTATTCGCCACAAAAAATGAAAATATGGGAATTATATAATGATTTTTCTAAATTTTATTCATCCAAACAAATACAATGTAATAGATATATAATTTTTTAATTGTATATATATTGTACGGTAATATATTGTAATTATACATGTGAAAACAAATGGTGATCTGTCTGAATAAATAAAATTTTAAAACCGCGTTATATATAATTACCATATTTTTATTTTTGTGGCGAATAAACAATTACTACCAAAATATCATAGTATAAAAAAGATTTGATTTATATTGCTTCGCGAAAACATAAACCAAAAAAAGTGTAAAAAAATCAACGGTTTGGTGTGGCGTTTGAACCGGCGTCACCCGATTGCAAAATAAATGCTAAGAACCAACGCCTTTACTAACTGAGCTAGCAGGGCCGACAGAAATTCGCTCACTGATTTAAGTTGTTATGATACAACTCCTCCTTCATACATCGATATTCTACTGATATTATGAGATTATACACGTTACTTTCTGTAGCTGGATACGATATATGTTTGCTATGTATGTTTATTGGTGTAGATTATCTCTCGTTGGTTGCATTCGATATAATTATTCTGAAAACGAGCCCAAGCTCGGCGAAACCTAGTCGACTTGTAGGCACATTCGCATTTATCGTTTTGAATAAAATTCGATTCATGTGGAACGGTAAGATAACTGCTTGTTCCTCTATGATGACTAGTGTTTGTATTTCATCAGAATATTGCACAATAACTCATTCTGACGCTCGTTTCGACCCAAAAGCTATACTTGTAAACATGCTCTGAATGCATGGAAAGGGTCGGCCTGATGCGAGTGTGGGTCATAAGTGACATCACATCTCGGCATCCCGAAAAGCGTGCCAAAAATATGCATATTCGAAAATGTCCGGATGTACAGCATTAAATGTGGAATTTCTAATTCATTGATTTTTTTGATTGTTTTTGGCTTGGTGGACATGGAAATAGACAGCAGGATGTAATATAACATGAATTCAAGCCATAGATGTTTTTATTCCCTTTAACTAGTGGATTCATTCCAGTTCTACAGAAGAGTGGTTTGTGGATCTGGTCACTAATTGATGTCTCTGGACATCATGATATATTTATTTGTGTCACCATGATAGAATCAAAACAATTGGTGACACTGTACTTGGGCACGTTGTTTTGCCTTTCACTTACTGCTGATGTCACCGCAATCTCATGAATGACGTTGGTGTCTTAGGTGGATTTCGTGAAAGTTCTGAATCTTGACAGATAAATACTTTTCTATATATATATATTATAAAACAGTTCATTCTCTGTTTGTATGTGCACCCACATCTCTGTCAGTTTTGCATGTATTGGGCTGAAATTTTGCATGTGATCTAGCGGGCTCATTGAGATGGTTCATAGATTTAGACATTTTCAAAATTCGTCTGGGGGGATGGAGAACTTAGGGACGAAAATATTTAAAAAGGCTGCACGTGGAGTTCCAGCTGCAGAATTTAATGTTTTTCCACATCATTGTAAAGATAATTATGCCATCTACAAATATGTCACTCAGTCCTCAGCGCTTATCATGCACCAGGTCTACCTGTCGCTGGTCACGTCCACGCGCTTACAAGTAGCGCCCTCTTTCGCATTTCATACATTTCCTACACATGGAACTATGTGTCATAGCATCAAAATTATCACCCGTCAAGTTAGTATATTATAAAAAGGGAATGTCAAAAGTTATTGGATAACTAAAAATATGACATATATTATAAAACAGTTTGTTCTCTGTCTGTGCATCCACATCTCCATTAGTTTTGCATGTATCGGGCTGAGATTTCAACCCAGCATCAACCCTCTGCCTGTTGCTGGTTACGTCAGTTTGAGGGGTGAGCGCATGCAATTTCTAGCAAAAGGTTGTCCTAACAACTAGGCCATTGACCAGTTACAATTTATTATATGTCTGACTGGGAACTTGATAACCATATGTCACCTTTGCAATACAGTATCACAAACTTGTGCTATTTTAGTCCCAGTGTCAAGAACTAAAATAAGTGATGTTCAAAATACAATTTAGACAATATCGATTAAAATATGATACAATAATAATGACAAATGTTTGCAATAAAAGGTCCAGTCAAGTTTCCGTCATTGTGTTATTGAAACACAATTAATTACAAGTTATTCATTACAAGAAGTTTCCTGGCTTTCCTTGTATTGCCCCACTGATTTTTATGTACCCATGCTCGATTCCACACTGAGAACTGCTGCATTGGTCTGCAGTTAGTCTTAACGACCAGATTTGCCAAACTATTATTACCGTTTAGTGTAGACACCACTGATTTAGTTTTAGGACCAACCAGGGAATGCACATGTCAGGTTTATGGAACTTAAGGATGGGCCGTGCTTATGGCAAGTGATTGACCAGATGTTATTGCACTGAAGGCCTTTATGTAGTAGGACACTGTGGAGTTTGTGTACAGTGATTTCTCAGATCTACTGGCTGGTAATTCCAGGGGGGGACTGAAATTGGGGGCCGTAGATGTACAAGTTTCATAGAAGGCATAGATGATTGCGTAGGTTTTGCATACATTGGGGAGGTGGGGTGTAGGTTTTGCGTACCTTATGCAATATGACGAGCGAGACGGGCCCCCTCACCATTTTTCAATGCCATCTCACCTAAAATATGCAAAAATTGCCACCTAATAGCTATTTTGTATGCCCATTTTTTTGTTCTTTCGTGATATATTCAGCATCGGCTAGCGGCACGAAATGACTCCACAAAGTCACTCATATTCCTGCAAAATCGTAGATTTGTAGCAACATCGTTCAGTCGTCTTGACGTCGCTCAGAGCTGGTTAGGATTCACCTCTTGGAATTAACTCCATTGGACAGCATGAATGACATCACTTGTCAGTTGTCCAATCATGGAATATTCCCGCGGGATCCCCGGTGTCTCCAATTGTGACACCTTGCAGAGTTTCGACATACTAGAACATGCAGCCCAAACGATAATTGCGTTTGGGAGACGTGGAACTCGGAGGAAAAAACTAAGAAAATGGTAGCTGAAGTAAGATGTCTTTTGCACTCAATTTTATTATTATAGTATCCACCCACAATAAATCAGAATGCTGGCGTAGCTGGTGTTGAATTTCTGGCTTATGACGGTGGTGGGATTAAAACTGTGCAGGCTAATGACACTATGTCACTAGTCGGCACTTGTATTTCGAATCCAGACCCTTTTGAAGCCCAAACGGCAACCTGGTTTGCGCTAGTCTGCGCTGGTGCGGCTGTGCGTTACCACACTGCGCACGTAAAATGAGCGATATAGCAGTGCACGTTGATATAAACTGGGGCGGGGTGTGATTTCCACTTGCACTTGTTTCTTGTGATGTTTTTCTTGCCTTAACCCTAGGCCTTGTTACCACGCTGACAGGCTCAGTGACAGTGGTATCATCTGAAGACTCTTTCCCCCATCATCACCTTTAAATGATTATCATATCATAATATTATGATGTTAAATTGGTGGTTTCTGGTCCAAAGATTATACTTTATTTGTTGTTAGCATGGTATGCAAGAAATTTAAGAATATTGCGTCTTAACACCCCTTTGAGACAAAAATAGCACCCCGGTTTATATCAACACGCTGTTATATTACTCATTTTACGCGCGCGATGCGGTAACGCATGAATGCAGGCTAGCGCAAACCGGGTCACTATTTGAGCTTCAAATGGGGTCCAGATTTGACACAAACGCTGAAGTGTCATTGGGCAGATAATATAATAACAAAATTGAGTGCAAAAGACATCTTAGTTCAGCTACCGTTTTCTTTGTTTTCTCCGAGTTCCATGTCTCCTGCATGTTACATGAATGTCTAGATTTCTTTACTCTGCAAGGTATCACTATTGGAGACATGGGGGATCCTGCAGGAATATTCCATGATTGGACAACTCGTAAGTGATGTCATTCACACTGTCCAATGGAGTTAATTCCAAGAGGTGAATCCTAACCGGCTCTGAGCGATGTTAAGATGACTAAACAATGTTGCTACAAATCTACGGTCTTGCAGGAATAGTTACTTTGTGGAGTCACATTTCGCACCGCTAGCCGATGCTGAATATATCACGAAAGAACGAAAAAATTTGGCGTACGAAATAGCTACGAGGCGGCAATTTCAGCATATTTTAGGCAAGGCGGCATAGAAAAACGGCGAGGGGGCCGTCTCCCTGGTCATATACCAGGGGAAACACTGCAAAACACCCTATTTGATCCCCTCCACCCCACAGCCTCAGGGCTGAACCCTTGTCAGCAGCAGCCCTCTAAGGAAACCTGACACTGCCAGCCATGATATGGACCCAGTCAAATGGTTTGGGGTCATCATGGAGTGAATTATCCTCACATGCAGTTCAGAGACAGATCAAAGGGAGGTGGGTGCTTGTCATCAGCTCCCAGTCCCCTTTGACACCCATGATTTCCCCAGGGGTGTGAGTGTTATCTACCCTTCCTGCTGTCCAGGTCTTGATGGATTGTTGTGTCTGGCTCAATCTGAGACACTCTGGGCTTCTCTTAACACACAAAAAGGTACCCAAAAAGGGCAAAAAGAATGCCCTGCCTTTTTTTATATGACGCCCTGCTATATTTTGCTCGTAGCCCTATGATCTCGAAACGCATCCCGATAGCGTCACACGCGGTTAGATTGTTCCCAACTGAGCGCATCCCGCAATCAGGAATGGATGTGTCACGAGATCGGGGTGCTTGCAGACACTTGATCGTCTGCAAGCACCCCGATGTCGACTACGTATCCCGATCGCGCCACGCGGTCATTTTGATTGTTCAAGCGCCCCTATCTCGGCTCCTATCCCGGTTGCCATTAAATTCTTAATTGTGTGTGCCAAAAAACATTAAATACGTTGATTTGAGGAGACGCCGACCTTCGAAAGTGGATAAACCAGAGCGACGGACTTTCGCGGAGTGCCTCGACTATACATACCGCCAAGGCCCAAACATTCCTTATCTTGTTCGTATCTTCAAAAGTTAAAGTCTGATCGCCAGGAGACTTCTACCGTTTAGTATAACAATAGTAGTGAATATTTACGTATTGTCTGTGTTCAAAGAACCTGCTCCCCTCAATGTGCAACGGACGACCCACCGGCACATGACGTCGCTCATGCTCGTTGCAAGGCGTGCCGTTTCTAGGTCATGACGCAGCTAACGCCTTCTTTTTCCAAAGCGTTTAGCTGTAGCTACCTGTAATAATTATTATTCGGAGGGGTACCATTAAACAGTGGCTTCAAACTAGTAAAAATTACTTTTTCTGTTTATTTTATGCATAAAAAATTTTATGTCGTGCTGAATATTGTGTTTGCTAAATCTCAAAAAAGTTAAGACATGCCAATTTAATTAAATAAAATATCTTGTATTGACTATATAATCATCCATTTGTCCACATTTTTGTTTATTTAAATGTCCTTTTTCAAAAGTACTATGTTACTTGTACATTTTTTTATATTAACACTATCTAAATTTATATTAAAATCTTAATATGCAGATTGACACAAAATAAAAAGTAATGTAAAGCTAAATATTGTGTTTTGTTCTACAAATAGTTGCCCAAGCCAATATTATAATGCATAAATATACGCCTACACTGTGTACATAATATACTATATGTAAGTAGTATGATATTAAACTACAAGCTGTACACTGCTACTATGTCTTGTTAACTATTTAATTTAGTCGCATGTCACAAGTGCCTTTTTAACCATTGCTTACTGTGCTCTATGTGCCCTTTATTAAAATGGCTTTTAAAAACCTGGGCAAAACACTATTGCTCACCGCGTTCTATGTGCCCCTTTTCAGAAATGGCACCCAGCTGTTTTGAGAACCTAGCCAGAACATTGATTTAATACACTTCAGAGGGGGGTACAATTTACTGCTAGTGAATAGTGACACATTTTTTATTAAAACAATGTTCTGGAATCTAGGCCGATGTGCAGTTGGTAGTCATTTCATCTGTCACCAAATCACAGTTAGTCAGTTTTGTATGGGTAATTGACTGTACATACCCATTCTCTCAGTAGCCACCCTGATTAGTGTCCCTCACCCAACATACCCATTCTCTGAATAGTCACCCTGATTAGTGTGCCTCACCCAACATACCCATTATCTGAGTAGTCACCCTGATTAGTGTCCCTCACCCAACATACCCATTATCTGAGTAGCCACCCTGATTAGTGTCCCTCACCCAACATACCCATTCTCTGAGTAGTCACCCTGATTAGTGTCCCTCACCCAACATACCCATTCTCTGAGTAGTCACCCTGATTAGTGTCCCTCACCCAACATACCCATTCTCTGAGTGGTCACCTTGATTAGTGTCCCTCACCCAACATACCCATTCTCTGAGTAGTCACCTTGATTAGTGTCCCTCACCCAACATACACATTCTCTGAGTAGTCACCCTGATTAGTGTCCCTCACCCAACATACCCATTCTCAAGTAGTCACCTTGATTAGTGTCCCTCACCCAACATACCCATTCTCTGAGTAGTCACCTTGATTAGTGTCCCTCACCCAACATACCCATTCTCTGAGTAGTCACCTTGATTAGTGTCCCTCACCCAACATACCCATTCTCTGAGTAGTCACCCTGATTAGTGTCCCTCACCCAACATACCCATTCTCAAGTAGTCACCTTGATTAGTGTCCCTCACCCAACACACTTTTTAATTGGAATTTGTTTATATAAATGCTAGCAATCATCTTCAATATTACATGTAAAGAATTTTTTAGAAAAAGAAGTGAATGAAAGTTACCATTCTGAATTAAAACATTTAAATTGTTTCTGCCACCACAGATAAGTTGCTTGCTACACGAAAATATATAAATGTACTAATAGGACAGATAACAATGTACTTAACTAAATCTCTGAATTTCTTTCATCTTTACACAGATACTGCTCTGCACTCACTTTGTTGAAATCAGTTTACATTCTAATCAGTCCACCAATGTGCTCCATGAACAAGTTACCTAGCTAACAAGATTGTTATCCAATGTTAAATGCCTGATTACACATGAACAAGAAAGCCAGTGGCTTATCTAGAGATTCTAGCGTCCAATGATTGTTCAGTTACATATAAGCCACGCTTAAATCTTAATAAGCTATCTTGCTTATAAATCTGAATTAATGTATGTTGCCTAAAGTCTAGACGCATTCCATTCTCATGTTTGTTGTATCTGGCTCTCTGCATTTTTACAGGTTTCTAATCCCCCAAGATATAAGTATAACTGTATGTATGCAATAGTTTTCAAGTAATACAAAACTATGGCCGGATTTCCTTATAATCAGGAGTGGATGTGTTGTGGAGAAGGTCACTGACTAATGTGCTGTGATCCATGACATTTATTCAACAACAAACAGGTAATGCTTATCTTGGCAACAAGTCTTAGATTCCTATCAAAGATAGACATCAAAGTGCTCCAATGGTCATATCTGTTATCTAGCAACTTAATGCAGATAACTGTAAAGTTGTATTTGGGAATTTGATGAATTATTACCTTTATAGATACTGGGTCTTGTTATTTCATTAAATGTTTGGCAAGCTTCACACATTTTGCAATAATAATATCTACTATTCCGGGTATTCCCCAACTATCCAAATTGATGGATGCATCTTAATTTTGGCTTCACTTATTTTCAAGTTTGTCCAGTCTTCTTCCTCTTTTCATTCCATCTCATAGACTCATACTTGTCTCTTTGGTTCCTGCAAAGAATCTTCCACCATCATCATATTTCAGTTTACGTTATGTTGGCTTGTAATTTGTCTTGCTGTCATTAGTGTTTCCCAGTGCAAGTGATGTAATAACCCGCAATAACTGAAGTAAAGTAATAACTGTAGTAAAGGTCGTGTCAGTTGACTGTCGGAATTCTATTAACCAGGGCGACACTTGTCACAAATGTTGCGGGGCGTTGTAATAGCCACCTGGGTGAGGGTGAATGAACTCAGGGTGGCGTCACTTAGCGTGTGCGCCCCACCCCTCCCGACCAACATCGCAATTGTACGACTCATTTCTGCACATGTTGTTAGTGTGGTTTTAGAATTTACTTTGCCAGTGCAGCAATTCAGGTGATTTATGGCCGTTAGTGATAAAGGCTTCAATGGTGACTGGCCGAGTCGTCTTGCATGCCAATGTGAATACGCACGCAGTTGCACAGCCTTCGCGCATGCACCGTTTTTTAATCACGAGTAACCACTGCAGCTGTCTCCTGCTCTTTGTCCTGCGGCTGTGGCCCTGGAACATGCATTGTCATCGTCTTAAGGCAGTGTCCTGCAACCTGCATATTGAGCAAGATTATGCAGATACCTGAGTGGACATGTTAAAACGTTCCTAGATGCACAATGGAGAATATGTTACAGATTTGATTTCGACAAATGTTCAAAATATCAGGTGGTGTTATTTTTAATTTTTTTTTTATTTTCAGCAGTGGAAAAAACAGCAATGATGATAAATGGCACTGATGAAACTACCTCCGATGATTCAGTACTGAATTACACATGGCATTGACAACATCAACAAAGATGGTTTCTTTACAATTATGACTAAAAGCATACAGAGGGATATAATGAGTACTTCTAAAAGAAACCCAGCATGCTTCAAGATGTCAGACAGTATTCCTTCTCACAACGCGTCATCCAGGGCTAGAATGTCCTTCTAGAATCAGAAGCTGAAGATGCAGACAGGTTATATTGAGGTTAGAAGTATGGTACAGTTACACTTTACACTCTACAGGTGTTATAACCAGGGCAATACAGGCTGAACCTGGCATAGTTACAGGTGTTATAACCCTGACAATAGACACTGAATCTACCTGTCACAGCAGACAATATGTACTGACTTACTGTCCTCTGTAGGGTCATAAATAAGTAACTGGGGTGTGCAGGTTTATTACCTGTGTGCTATAGACCAGTGTGAGGTCAGCATAGGTCACTCTCCTACTGGATAACTCGCATAAAATGTTTATTTCTGTGCAGCTCTTTGTCTGTCTTAACCATGGCCTTGTGGAAATGACATCAGGGTTGACTCTTGTGTGTCATTGGTACCTGTTCACTAGGACAAGTATTTACAGTATGTACAATAAAATGAGAGATGCATTAGTAGACCTGTTCATTTCTTGGCAATCATAAAAGAAGTAACCTTATAAAACAAGTTGACTCACTGCCTTTGCTAGCTTCGATATCCTGCCTGCCTACATTCATATCAACAAAGCGAGTGATATATTTAACATATTTATGTGTGTTGAAACTGCATTCATCGCCTTTGTTTCGTAGAGAATACCCATCATTTGGCTTTGCCGCTTCTGTCTGATGGTTGTGATTGATTTTTCCACATTAAGTGCGTGGTCTGTTCTACCTGTTAATCTCTGTCTTGCGTGTTGTCTGGTCTTTACTGGGGAAACACATCATCATTACTGGTTATGGCCAGCAGTAAAATTTAGGTGTTAGATCCTTCTGCAAGTGACCATAGCAGCTACCTGTGGAAGTAATGGACACTTCCACTATTGCCCAATCATTGTAATGATAGCTGCTTATTGCAAAGGGAAACTTTCCTATGTCATACAAGTTTTTTGTGACCTGTTTCCCATGAACTAGCTAGCACCTCAGATAACTTCGTTCAGGAACACTAGTATTGGCGATCCCATAGTAACATTAATTTTGTATGTTTATAATGATTATTTTCATCTCTATAATAATAATAATTTTGGTGTCTCGTATGATTTAGGTGGCAACTATTACAAGTTTTGGTTTTAGTAGGAGCCTACTGTCCCACAGCCAGTGTTTTTATTTTTGTTGCAAAATGTATTTTGTTAATTATAATTGTTAATTTGTATTGTATACTTTACACTTTTATATATATGTATGTGTATTCGTACTTTGTACTGCCTTTCAATGATATTAAGACAAGTAATATCCTTAATAATTAATTGTTGTCATTAAAAATATGATGATAAATCATGTGCTGAACAGAGCTTTCTATTTGATGCCTGGTTGAAGACAATCAGTCACACAAGTGGGGCAGTGGTACTGGGGAATGAGTGGCAGTCTCTCTTTGAACAGTCAGTGTTGTATATACATTTCAACATGGATGACTCCAAGCAGAGATAAACAAGACGCCTTTTGCACAGGGTATAAATAGAAGGATCATTACAGGGTTGGGTGGGGTTCAGGGGCTCTGCTAACTGCTCCCTACTGGAGTTCCCCTTTGTGGGGAGTTGTTAGGCTCAGGGTGGCAGCTAATGGGAAATTGTACTGTTTTGGGGAGGTTTGGAATCTATTAAGATGGGCTGTTAATGGGGCATTAGTTAGATTGTGGGCAGCAGTAGAAGGTTGTCTGATTGTCAGTCTGTCTGTTGTGGTGGCTGTCTGGCTGTCAACTACAAGCTGGTATAATACAGCCGGTGTATAGTTGTACACATGTTTGTGTATATATCTAGTGATGTACAGTCACAGTCAAATGTCTACACTAATTACAGTGTTCAGTACAACTTCGGCATTGGACGATTGCTGTTTTTATTTGTGTTTTTATTTCCGAATAATGTTTGTGTTTTTGTTATTTCTTAGACAGATCTATTTTCTTTCTTTGATTTTTAACTACTGGGTGAATTTTTGCACTATTGTAAGAAAAATACATTTCCGATATTTTTACTGCCAGAAGTTGGTTGGCAGAGCTTTCCCTTTTTTCTTGTGCACGTATTTATACAGCGTCATATAAATAAATTTTTCCTATGTCAAATCAGTCCTATGCTCAACTGTATTTACCAGGGTCTGTCTGTCAGAAACACGAATGTTATTCTGAAATCTTGACCTTAATTTAGTGTGCTCACCACTCATTGTTCATTTCTACCTACATTGGGGTAAAACACCTTTCTGCATTCTGACACCCCGCGGTTTGCGAGCCCTGTCTCCACCGGATGTATGAATACTCCGATTTCCCATGAATGAAAGTGCTGGCGTGTAGATATCATTGAAATGTCACAGTCCACGTAAATCACACGCCACATCGGCTCGGTAAGGACAGCTTTTGCCAACTGTCCGATTGCCTAGACGTGACGGCAATTTATGACCATGTTTACTGTCTGCAGGTTGAAAATTGTCATGACGGCTTGCAGTTACGGCAAAAAAATCGCAGCTCTCCATTTGACCTTTTATTACGTACTGTATCTTCTTTTAATTTGTGCATCCACCCAGCGCATGCATCAATCCATCACAGGCTACCATCGCATTACCTGGTCTTCGCCATAACAGATTTGTATTTTCGGAAAGAAGTATTGTATCACATGATCAGTACACGTGTAGTTCGGCAAGGTCAATCGCTTGGATGTGTATAGATGTGTCACCTGTGGAAATGGTGTTAGGAGTCACGTGTGCAAGGCATAACATGGATGTTATTCAACCTCCTGACAGCTGGAAATATAAACTTTCAGCAACAGTCGTCTGGTTAAAACTATTTTATACAAAATCAGCTGTTTGTTTCGATTAAATTTGGTCAATGTAAATTATATCCAAGTAATCAGCCGGTTCTAATTTTCTAAATAATAAACTGATTTCTGATGTCACAGTAACTGTTTTTATTTGTGTGATGACAACAGATTTATCAACTTTCTAGATGATTTTTTTAAAAGCAATCCCTAGTTATCGAACGTCACATTTGGTGTCATAAATGTTGTCAACTTTCTAGACGATTTTTGAGATGGTCCCAGGACACAGATCATCAGGCCAGCATTAACTGCAAGGCTCAGTGCTGCTGGTGTGGGGAAATTAGGAGGGATTTAAAGCAGATTTTTCTGGTAATGCAGTAGGCAAATTGCCTATTTCTTGAGTATACATGTTCCTGTGGTTTCCTGCCTGGCTTGGTGGCTTTGTTTGACTGGTTTCCTGAACACAATTGTCATGAGCTGTCTTCTATTGATTTAATACTAACACTGGCCACCACTGGGAATAGAGCCGGCTGTCGGTTGCTGTTTTTTGTAAAGCCCATTTTCTAAACTGCACATCCGGGAATCGTCGCCTAACGATTGGCATCGTCTTCCATGAAGGTTAATGCTGATTGCATATGTGTGTGTTTGCCTTAGTAGAAAATTTGCATTTTCTAGAAATTGCTTGTTGTCATATGGCGGGGATGATTCGATTGCGATCAGAAATAATTTTTTCTGCGTGGGATTGGATCGGGCGAAACGGGCCTTTGGGTGCTGTTATCATATTAAACGTGGCATCAGAAGAGAGATTGTGCTTATTGAATGGAACACCGGGACAATATCGCAGCATCAACAGCGTTTTGCATGTCTCTGGGACTCTGGTGTCCACATTTGTGCCCACGTGTCTGTCTGTGAGTCTACATCTGGAGTCACTTGCTGTGGAGATGCAGTATTAAGATAGATATTCTATGAGACAGTTGGTATAAGATGTGTGTCTTTATAAATGTTGCCAGTTTTGTGCCACTTTCTGTCAAAATATAGCCATTATTCACTGTGCAAGAGCAGTCTTCACCGTCCAACTATTGCTCTGCCAGTTTTATTGACATTGTGATGAATATTAAGATGTTGGTAAAAATATTTGTTCACAAGAGATAATTTTGTGCTGCAAAGTAGTCTATAAGCTTAAACTAATGATAAGTCCATCATTTTGTAATACAATAACTACTTTTGAAATGACAATTAGCATTTGGGTGTGAGTTTGGAAAAAATAATTATATCGGGAAAGACTTCAAATTGTAAACCAAGACATTCAGGGAGTGGGCGTTGGGAAGATTCCTGATAAAGAAAACTAAAAAAAGTCACTGAAGTAAAATACTTTTGGTAGTCTCCAGAGTGGTGTCCCTGTCTAGGTCTACACAAGTAGCCAGGCAGTCAGGACCAGATGCCTGTCATTATCTCCACATTCCATCTGTCAGTGTCTCTTGCTCTTCTCTGAAACACAGCTTCTTTCTGAGAAACCTTTTCACTCCTGTTGAAGCAGTAGCTTCATTTGTAACAAAGTCTTCCTTCCCTTCACTAGAGTTGTGGTCTGTGCCAATCTGGCTACTGGAATGTTTACCTTGAGGCTGTGGTAAATAGAGGCCTGACCCCCTCCTGTCTCAGGCAGAGATGATTCATGGGAGCAATGATCTAGTCAGATTGGATTGCATTAACCCAGGGTGGGTGCTTGCTGGAGCACCCAGGGGCTTGTTCCACATAGGGTGGGAGGGGTGGCTGGATTGTCTTGCCTGGGTGTCATCTGTAGTTATGAAGGAATACCCTTTACCTTGTGGAGCTTACTGGGTAAAGCATCTCCACCCTCAATCGAGGGAATCGGTGTTCAAATCCTCTGCTGTGGTGTCGAACCTTGGGCAAGTTTGTTCACTCTACATTGCTCAAGTTCAGTCCGCTGTATGAATGAATACCTGACTATAGACAATGGTGGATATTTGTGTACAATAGTGTTCGCATATCAATTGCAGAATGGCTGAATGCTTCACAGAGAAGTCAATATGATGTCTGATTGAACAGGGTCTGCCAGGGAGTAAAGTATAAAATGCGTTCAGCAGTCCTGAGGACTGGATATTGTATAAGAACTGCTTTGAGTGGCAGTCTATCTGAGGGTTTGGCTGACTTGAGCTTTAATGGGTTGAATTGGTCTTCCGAATCACATAACCAACCCTTGGCAGACATCATCCTCATTCCCAGGGACTGTTGATGAGGTTGTTATCTACCCTAGTAAGAAGATTAGGAATGTAGGTTTTTTCCAGCAAATTAGACAGATTTTTGAAGTTCAAATCCTGCACTAGGAAAGTAGAAGAAATGTACATTCGTAAATTTGTTCTACCGCAAGTGCTTCATTTTGTTGATGTATCTCAGTTGTTGAGAATGCTAACATCAAGCACACAAATCAGGTGCGTTTGGCAGGCATTGACATTTTTAATCAGAAATATTACCGCACTTGTAATTGGATACTGTTGATTGGTGTAATCAATAGCCACCAGATGACTGAGTATCATGGCCTCTGATTAAAAACGCTGTATTTGACAATAATGTCAATGTTGCAATTAGTGCAAGATTCTACTTGGAGACATTGGTCATGACAAAGCTGTGGGCAGCAGGATTAGCCTATTGTGTGGAGGAGGGAAGACAGGTTGGGTGGTGCCATATGCATAGCAATGGGGGGAGGTTAGGTGAGATAAAAGTTATTGTAAATTTGTATTAGACAGCTCTGCATCACTGGAAGTGTCTATACTATGTAAGTTGGTGTTAACTTGTTAATAAATTAGAAATATTCATTACCTTCTTTGGGCTTAAAATCTTGCCTTTCTAGGTGTCATTAATCATTGATGTCCCTCCCCTATGGTGCATAGGTGCTTGTGTATCAATGCTGGTGTATTTGTACATGTATTTATACATCCTTGTATCCAGACATAATCCCACAATACAAATATAATACTTATTTTTAATTTAAAAAAGGAAAGTATGTTTCATTAACTATGAAATTGAAAAGTGGACAAAATCCCAACTATCCTACATGCTGATGCATATTGAGGACTTATTGTGGATGCAGCCTACGAATGCACTGCAGTGGACACTCACTACCAGCTACGTCAGCCCCCTCCCTCCCCCCACCCCAAGGTACAAGAACCAGGTCCTGCATTACATTAGTCCAGAAAGGGGAATGAAGGAAACTGTCCAAACAACTGTCAACTGCAAGATGATTTAGTTTCATGGCATATCAACTGAGTGTGACACCACTGCACTCAAACCACCTATTTAGAGCGAGTGTCCATTACCTTGATGAATGCAGCTTCTTAAAAATGTAATTTTCTCATAATTAGGCCACCAATTTTATTGTTAAGATTATGGATTTTTGAGACAGTTTTGTTAGGGAGGAGGGGGGAATAAAAAATAAGTAATTGCACAAGAAAGGTGTTTTGTGTAAATACGTGAATTATCATACGAGACGTACAGTACATTGCTAAAAACATTATTTAGCCAAGTGTATCAAAACTTACTAGACACATACTTTTATGAAAGTTTAATAAAAGTTGAAGACTATTCGAATTTAGAATAACAAGTACTGATAACAAGACTTGGCAGATTATGGTGTGTTAACATTACAGCCATAAACGTGTAGATTAGAGGTAGGATATATTTGCTGTGATAAGATTAATTTGGCGGATTTTATTGTTGTACCTCCAAATATAACTACATTATTCTATTCCGAAGCATGCGATGCTGACTATGCGTTGAAGAGAGTGTCTACAACCCGTTTTCCTAGCATGTTAACTTGATTGGCCAAAATCCGATGTTCAGATTTTTGCATGTAGACAGAATGAGTAGTGCATTAAACATGCGCACGTTACTGGTTTCGCCTGTGTTGTGAGTTGGCAGGTTATTTTCTTTATTGCTATTTTGCATTGTGTCTAAAATGTCAGCCTTCGGGTTGCCTTTTCGCTTCATTTCGGTGGCACTAACATTGTCATCGTTCAAGAAAATAAACGTGTTAAATGTTGAATTGCTGACGTAGCAACTGCGAGGACGCTCGCTGTCATTTCGACAACAATCCGCGCATTCGACGCCAACACGTACCTTCGATATCAGAGCAGTGTCACTACAAACACGGGAAATGACATTGTTGATCATGTTGGATAATTTTAATTTTGTTCCATTTGGGAGGCAGCACCAAACTTAAAAACTTGTCAAAACTTGCCTTTAACTGAAAACAATAATTAGTACTGATGCACGGAATAGCAAACATCACAGATTAAGTGTGCACATCAGCCATTGTACAGCAATGTTTCAAGGCTCCTGGCCATTAGCCAATGCGTAAACATATTCAGCTAGGCAAAACAACCTTTCTCCAGTTTGGATGGGGAAATAGGCTGGGTAAAAAAACAATCACTTTGCCAGATGGCTAAGACAACCGAATATGTGAGAGTCAACTGAGTGTAACACTTTTAACTGGTGTGATGCTTTCACTGTACAGAGACATTTGGCTGGTGTCACACCCAGCCACAGTGAGTTGACAGTCTGCCAGAATCTGCACAATGGAGAAGTAATGATGACAGGCACCTCATCAGAGCTGTGGCTGTGCCCTGTAATGTGACCAGGGCTTCATACCTGCCCAGTGATGACTGTCAACAACCTCACACAAAGACTGGGTGTCAACCCTCTCATTACTGTCTCACTGGGGCAGGATGTGGAGTAGAGAGTGGGGTTGGGAGTGTGATCTCTGGTTGTCCTGGGGGCAGGGTACAGTTGGTGTTGTCTGTGGAAGGGGTGACTGTTTGTTGGGGTTAGTAGGTCAGACTGGACTGGGATCAGGGTGATTAGTTTGGGGTGGATGTTGGGATCAAATTATGTCATTGAGCTGTGGGTGGGTAGGGGAGGTTGTGATTAAATCTGCATGTGGTTTCTAATGTTGGTGGGTTTAGTGGGAAGTAAAAGAAGGTATTCAGGTGAAGTTACTATTATGGGGGAGTCCTACTGAGGTGAACCAAACTAGTGACTTCAAATGTACAGGTGAAACCGGCTCTTTTCAAGTATACTTGAAACAGTGTTCACACAATGGCATGCCAGGCCTAAGTCATGGTCAAGGAAATCTCTCAAGCCAAGGGTGGTGGTTTTGGTAGTGCTGCAGTGAGGGACACTACTCCTGGCACATACAATTTAGAAGCAATATAGTTGTACTTCGTCCCATTTGCTGTCTTTGCTGATCTTGATTGTTGTCTAGTTATTCTGCCAGCAAGCAGTGTTATTATGATTACAAAAATGCCAAAATCTGACAGGTCGACATAACCGATAAATCAACAATTTTCATTAGGTTAATATTTGCTATGGGTACAAATGTAGTCAGAGTCCCTGGCATGCTGCTGCAAGAATGCCTTGACAGGCAGTTTCTTGTTGACATTACTTGTGGGTATGTTTCCAGTTGGACATGGGCATTGTGGACTGTAGACCGGTGTGGACACTGGACATTAAACCAGAGTGGACACTGGACAGTAAACTGGTGTGGACACTGGACAGTAAACTGGTGTGGACACTGGACAGTAAACCAGTGTAGACACTGGACAGTAAAACCAGAGTGGACACTGGACAGTAAACTGGTGTGGACACTGGACAGTAAACTGGTATGGACACTGGACAGTAAACCAGTGTGGACACTGGACAGTAAACCGGTGTGGACAATGGACAGTCAACTGGTGTGGACAATGGACAGTCAACTGGTGTGGACAATGGACAGTAAACCGGTGTGAACAATGGACAGTCAACTGGTGTGGACACTGCACAGTAAACCTGTGTGGACAGTCAACTGGTGTGGACAATAGACAGTAAACCGGTGTGGACAATGGACAGTAAACCAGTGCGGACAGTAAACCGGTGTGGATACTGGACAGTCAACTGGTGTGGACACTGGACAGTAAACCTGTGTGGACAGTGGACAGTCAACTGATGTGGACAGTGGACAGTAAACCTGTGTGGACACTGGACAGTGGGCAGTAAACCGGTGTGGACACTGGACAGTAAGCGGGTGTGGATACTAGACAGTAAACCAGTGTGGACACTCGACAGTAAACTGGTGTGGACACTGGACAGTAAACCGGTGTGAACACTGGACAGTAAACCGGTGTGTAAACGGGTGTGGACACTGGACAGTAAACTGGTGTGGACACTGGACAGTAAACCGGTGTGGACACTGGACAGTAAACCGGTGTGGACACTGGACAGTAAACGGGTGTGGACACTGGACAGTAAACTAGTGTGGACACTGGACAGTAAGCGGGGGTGGACACCGGACAGTAAACCGGTGTGGACACTGGACAGTAAGCGGGTTTGGACACTGGACAGTAAACTGGTGTGGACACTGGAACTTACTGTGGCAGTGGCTTCACTAAAGACCTGTCACTTAGAGTGATGTACAGTAGCAGCAGCCGCAGCAGTCAGGCAACATGTTTTTCTAATGCTCCAGGTGTTGTGGGTAGTTTCAACGTCACACTTCACAGCTGTTGCCTCTCACAACACACATCTCACGTCACAATGAATGATTCACCCACGTCACAATGAATGATTCCTGCAGATAAGCAGAAATTAAGTCATGAAAGGATGTGGTTTTTATCCTTTAAATGTGCCGGTTTATTGAAATGTGATATGTCAAATTTTGTACTTCCTAAAACATGGCATTTTCTTTGGCGGAATATTTTGGCTTTCATTGGCCGATTCTTCCTCTATCTTTTGTAACATATATACCTGGTCATGTGACACATTAGTTCGCCGTTGAAAACAAGTTTGGTTGGAATATTTGGAGAAAGAACTACATCTGCATGTTTAGTGCTAAAAATGTAAATAATGTTTTGAATTATTTACAGCTTAATTGTCTGTGTTAGCCAGCAGGTGTTGTATGGTGAAGTAGTGTTGACACGACAAAAACATCAGTGTAACATTTTTTAGATTATAAAAGCAGGCTTGTGTATCGGCTGACTGAAACACTTAGATTTTAGTATCTAGTGTGACTGTCCTTTTCCTTTCTGTTCTGTCAAAGAGTTAAATGGATACATCGTACCTATTTCTTTTACTACATTTTAAAGTCCAAGTTGAGGCTGCAGTTTACTATCAATTCAGCATTCCGGTTGCCTTGAAAGAAGAGTGACATCTTGGTTGCTGGGCATTCTTTGTGTTTCACATTTCCACATAAAACAGCCGTGACATCTTGATTGATGTTCCTGTCCACTTGCCCTTGTATGCTTGGCTGGAGACGTTATTTGACATCCTATGCGCAGTTGTGTGTATTCTCCTAACGGAGAGGGGGTTCTGCTATTTTTTTCTCTGAGACTCTTATTCTTTCTGAAAACTTCTGTTACTTTGAAGTACTACGATCCAGGCTCACTGCCAAATTTGTCTTTTAGACATATTGCTGTGTGATTGTTTTCCCCAACCAAATGGCCAATTGTCTTCCATTTTGTTTTGCCAAACCTATTTGTTTGTCGTTGGCTAATGGTTACCATGAGCCTATAGGCCCTATACTGTGTACATTATAAATGTGTGACACTGTTGTTGATATAATTATTGTTGATATATTTATAATAAACTGACATGACTAACCCTAACACTTTCACAAATATGCGCTTAGGCTGTCATCCGACACATTTTGCATGGGAAACATGTAAGCTGTTTCAATTTTTGTAACAGTCAGTGGTGTTTGGTGCTTGGCACCCAGCCAGAAATAGCAAACACACACTCTACCTAGACCATTATGATTAGCAAAAGGAGCACAGATAGTTTCTATTGTGCCCAAGATCCTCATACCCTGGGCACAAGGTTTAAAACTCCAAATCTATGATGCACCCTAATGAGCTGGTTACAATGACTAAAAATGTCAGCCCCCATGTGAAACTGACGGAGATATGCTCACCCATACATGCGATAGAAACCCATATATATTCTGTTTTATAATGTAGACGTTCATTTGTCATTAACATACATGTAATGTTTAAGTATATATTGTAGTTGTAATTTCTTGTTCGCAACATTAAAATTTTACGTCAGGATTGCTTTTGGTATGTAAATATGTAGCGGCAGTAGTGGGTAGAGAGAGGCATGGTTGTTACCGACTCCGGTGATATTTTCTTGAGACAGTGGTTAATATCAATAGCTGTCATATTTATGGCTCAACTTACAATTATTAATGTTGCAAACATATCCGTTTTTTTACTTGCTACTTCCTGTCCAGAACTGTGATAAATCAACCGCTGTCCCGCACTCGAGACGGTAGGTGGTAGTGTGGATCTCTTGTGTTTGTATGATTGCGGGTAACATGATAGGGACAAACCACCTCGGATTCACAAATGTCACACGTCTGTGCTGCTTTCATCCGCGCCTTTGATAGCGATCTGGTCATATGGCATTCAACTAACGAATTCATTGTGGTGTGGGCCCAGCCACTTTTGTGTTAATGTGCCGCGGAATAATTTACAGTAATGGCCGAATGCTGTCTATGTTCGGCGCGGACTTTGTGTAATGCTAATACATTACGAGTAGTGTTTCGGAAATGGTTGAACGCACACTCGAGCTGCTTGCTTGACGGACGACCATTTCGTTTTGACCGTCACACTTTTGTGCTGATTACTTAGTAAGAGTAAGCGTGCAGCGGCCGTCATTAATCTATCGCAATACTTTGTGATCGTTTCAAGCTCAAGCGCATCATAAAAGGATCCAGGTGTGGGAGGTTTATATGTGTGCAGATGTTGCACACCGTTTTGCATTATTGAAAAGACAATTTAGCTTGCCAGATCAAAGAAATTCACTTTACGGTTAACTAATTAATGATGACCTCACAAATAAACTTGACATAATAGGTTTGCTGTGGTTTATAAACATCTGCCTTCAAGGTTTTGTGCAAAATTAAATAATGTGACACCATTCTCTTTAAGAGTTTCCTGGGGTTGCCCATTGGGATGTCTTATATTATTTTGAGCCGCCTGCTTTTTTTTCACCTTAAAATTCACCATGCTAAACAGCGAAAAATGTACTCTCCCCGGTTGTTATAGATTAATTGTACTTAAATGTTGTTTGCAAGCAGGTGTCAACATGGCTGAGGATCCATATTAAACTAAGTTCTAAAACATTAAAATGGACTTCCTTTGTTTTGACTCTTCAACAGGGATCGATCTGGAAGAAGACATGCATGTGCCCTTCAGGCACATCAGAGATAGAACTATGTGCCCTTTCAAAATTTGATGTGCCCCAAATCAGTTGATTAAAACTATTAATTATTTTGCATGATAGTATGATCGCTTATGTAACCTGATAAATGTGAATATTACATTTTTTAATATTAGGAATGTAATCATGTTATTCTTTAACTTGTTTTGATTTCTATTCCAGACTGCCTACGCGACATATTTCTGGGTACAAAATATATAAACACCAATATCAAAGTGCTCAGAAATGTTCAGTTTTTTTTTTCTTCAAAATCTAACGTTATAAAACTAGATTCAATCTGAGTAGATGTGCCCCATTTTTCGTGGACTGGTCATGCTACTACAGCCAAGGATAGGGAGATTCTAACTGAGAAATACAATGCAGCAGTTTGTGACATTTAGGGACAACGGTTCACATGCGAGAGAGCACCAACTAAAAATATTCAAAGAACAATGTTGATTAAACATAAAAAAACTCATTGATACACCAATGAACAGATGCATGGAATAGCCTCACTCAGTCTGTGGTTGAGATTGCATCGCGGCAGTCTTTTGAGAGGAAATTAGATTTTAAGTTGTGGGATCACCTAATTAATTTAGCCCAATTAAATTATACTATACAGCAAGCAGTGCTTTATGTTTGAAAAAACCAGGCGAGCCATAAATCGCTCGCCTAAATATGTCAAATAATTTAGCGTGAGTGATTTATTAGTTATATTTTTATCCGCAAGGTGGCGTTCCTGTTTGTCCGTCTGGTGACGCCACTGCCCAGTCATGCCAAAATGCGCAATCAAGGCTAGCCATGCCATAGCGGTATCCATTACGCAAGATTCATTCGATCAGGTCAATTCAGGACATCAAATGTTGGCACAGATTGAAAAGTTGCTGCTGATAAAACATTTGAGTCGGGGAAATACTAGCGATGATGTTACAGAAAGTTGTTTTGTTTATGGGAGGGATGCTAGCTGTCAGCACCGCCGTTATCCCCGCACACCCAATCCCATGACCATGAACCGAGCAGAGATTCACGTGTTATGACTAATGATCTATGACTGTCAAACGACTGCCAGCCGACAAGAATCCCTTTGAGCAATAAGCAAACACCGTTGGCAACTGCTCGCCAATGCAAATTTACGTGACAGGAACAGACTTTCTTTCAAACAAATGGGTGTGTATTTTGCCGCTAGAGGGCACCACGTGCAGCAGGTCTGGTGACGCGAGCGATAATGGCAGTTAGTGCAAGTGATAAACCGCTCCCTAGATGAGCGATTAGCGCGTGCGGTAGAGAGCGAGAGCGATCGCTCGCCTCAACAATAATGCAATGCAGTAAGACTATTATTGCATGTAAGACTAGAACATAGCATTGTCTTTTTTGCAAAGTTTATGACCCTGGGTGACAGAGGCATTTGTAATAAATACTATTTGTGAGCCTTGGTGACGGAGGGCATGATATATAAACATGCTTTAACATTTTTAGTCCTTTGGCTGAAGGTCTTGCCATCACTCTGCGTCCGCCGTTAGCTGCCGTATCTCAGAAACCGTTCAGCAACTTTTTCTCTAATTTTGCAAAGACATATCTTGGGGCACTGCCACTATGCACGAGAAATCTGTACTTGATTGAATCATTTTAAGGGCTCCCTAGGGCCTCCAAGGACCGCGAAACTGGTAAAAATGTAACATTTGGCCTATTTTTTCAAAAACTGTTCAGCAACTTTTTTTTAAATTTGGCATAGATGTATCTTAGGGTGCTGCCGCTATATACAAGAAATCTGTATTTGATTGAATCATTCTAAGGGCACCTAAGGGGCCCCCAAAGTGCAAAAGGTTTACATTATCTAGTGATGTGGTTTTGAGAAGGGCCCTTGAGACCACCCCCAACATTAGATGTTGTGTATTGTGCCACAAAGTCAACAGCTGTGACTAATCTCTACAGCCCAGTCCACTGAGACCTTGACTAATCTTTAATTGGTCACAGCACCCAGGCAGAGTAGACACACTTGACCCCTGTTAGACTGAACAGTTGCCTAACACTTTTAAACTGTATCTTCAAAACTATTGATTTTCTATAATTGCAAGTTGTGTTTATTTTGATGTTCATTGAATTATAAAATGGTGTGACTGTGGTGTATATTGGTTAAAGATGTATTGTCTGTAGAAACCTGTAGGTGACAAACATAGAAAATTAATATTCTGTCACCTGTAGGTGACAAACATAGAAAATTAATATTCTGGACAACTATAGAGTGAAATATCCTACACTTTATTTATATCAAATGCATTCTACTGTTCTGTTTACGCTTGCCATGCCTTGTGTAGACATGGTACTGTATAAATCAATTGTATAAATATAGACTAATAATTACAGATTCACAATATAGTTGACACCTGAAACAACCAAATGTCAACCATTAGAAGAGTTGACATAATTCCGCTATACACAAGCAAGAAATCTGTATTTGATTGAATCATTCTAGTGTCATCAGCATATAGTAGAACATACATTTTCTACATCATCATCACTAAGGTTGTTGTAAATTTCATCAGCTGCCATGTCAAGTCCGTTATAATTGTGACTAACAGCGTTCAAAATTGTTCAGGTAAATATCAAATAACAAAGGACAAGTTTTCTCCTTGCCATACCTCTAGAACATCACATGAGAAGAAGGCTGACACAGCCTGGTCCTGATTTATACATGATTTAGCATTTTTGTACATGTTGTATACAACTTTCAACACATTACCATTAATACCGCATGAAATTATCTTAGACGACAGTGAGGACCGGTCTACTAAATCAGATGCTTTCTTATAATCGATGAAGGCACAATAAAGCCTTTTGCGTCGAGACAAATACAATTCAACCAATACCCATATTTGAACACTGCCTGTTCTTCACCTATTACATTCGCTTTGTTTAGGTATGTGGTCAGTCTGGTGTTCTGAACAATCACTAAGGATCTGGTAGTCTAGCCTAGGCTAGGGTCGCCAAGCTAGGCGTTAATTAACTTCAACAGATAGTGCATCGAGTGATCGACCCGCATGGACCTGGGACTCGGGTCGGGACAGCAGTAAATATCGCAACAAATTTATGTAAAATCTAGAATACACATTAACTTGTTGTGCTAAGGACGTCGCAGTCTTCTACTATTCGTTGTTGTTTTGTCATGCAAGTGTAGATCCTAGAGTGTATATTTCGCAAACTTTTATTATGTTCGTTATTCCGATGACAAATCGTGCCTAAACCAATGCGTACACGAGCAACTAGTTGCCAGACTAATTGAGCAACACAGAATTGGCCAACTAGTCCGCCAACTAGTTGTTCGTGTAAATGGGCCTTTAAACTGGACAGTTGCCTGTAGGTTTTAAACTGTGTCAAACAGTGAGTCTACCTTTTGCTCTCAAATAATCTGTCCTCTTAGTTTTACACATGAAGACATAATCTGGCATAACTTATAACTTGATAAGTCTTTGTAGCAGCACATTTGTACTTCCAGTGTATCATTGCAACATAACATACATATTACATACTGTGTGCCACATTTGAATGTTGTGCATGTAATATTTCCATGCAATCCATTTGCATATATAATGTAAAACTTCAACAGCCGTTTTCTTCATTTTCATTTTTTGATCCCTACCATGTTCAAAGCTCCATAACTTTGCCAATTTTTGTAGCAGTCATATTTTTTGAAACTGTGTAAAGCACCCTACCAAACCTTTACAAGGATGTAAGAAAACAATGTTACAATTTTTCCGACTTATCACTCATTTGATCAGCCGGGGTCACATATAGACATATTAGTCCATATTAGTCCATTTTATTTATTTTTTATAATGTACTCCTATTGTAATATTTAGCAAACATACATGAATTTAAAAACATGCATATAGTGTACATGTATGGATGGATATTATTTTGTATAGATATGAATGGATTGTACATTGTTCGACAACAGTTGAATAATATGGTGTCGACGGCAACAAACGCTGTTCACGGTGCTTGACTAAAGGTTATAAACAATGTCAACGACAGGCAAGGCACAAGGGTTTTGATTAGACTGTTCTCAGTGTCCAGTCGTCAATGTAAGATGTGATTTAAATAACTCCATTCAGGGCATCGTTCTGTTTGTTGTCCGCACAGACTGGAGAAAACCAGAGCGTATTTGGGCCTCAGAATGCACTAAGCCTAATGCTAGGCACACACCAACCGACTAACGCCGACTTGCGTTGCCAGTCGGCGCAAAAAGCAGTCGGTGCTAAACGCCAATTAGTTCCGCCGACTAGCGCCGATTTCTGCCCACACACACCAGCCAGCACACACCAACCGACTCGCGCCGACCGTCGGTGCTCGGCGTGATCCTTGTGGAAAAATCCACTATAAATACGCGTGTTTACTACGGAGTTAACAATGTGTTTCGATACACCTACAATAAACATATGAAACATTTGTAAAAATTAGGCCAAAACGGCTATCAGAAAAACGAAACTTGTTACATAGTAAGTCGGAGCTTCGCCGTCAGCCTTCACGACGATGTGGCTTGAGCATTTAGCATATCCTCCAGCAAAGAAACGCATAGCGTCGAGCTATGTTTTATGACAGTACGCAGAACGTTATATTTAGCCGTTTCAGTTAACGGGTATGTTGAAACTTGAAGTGTAATCAGTCGCACCCAACGAATTCCTCAAAAACGTTTTCCACCGCTAGCGCCGCTTTGCAGATTTTTAAGGCTGAATATATGCGCCGGTAGCGGCGCCACCAGAGGTAGCGTTTTTCACCCAAAAAAATGGCGATTCCTGTCGGAAACATGAAACAGACTTACAAAGTCAGGTGGAAATTAGGTTTATTTGTGGCGCCTGTTTTATGAACAAGCGAAAAAAATGATGATGGTCAATGGCAATAGGATAAAAAATAATCTATCACTCTGAAACGTTGGTTACCCGCCAGGTCAGTAAAATGTGAAATAAAAAAATGAAAGTATGTGGCCCGAAAGCGAAATGGTTTGAAAACTCAAAAAAGACGCCGGGCTTAGCCTTGACTTGTATCGAGGACTATCACATGATCGCGCTATGATTTTTTATTGGCCAAGTTACCGCCGACCGTCGTGTTATGACAAAAATCCTGCACACACCAGCCGACTCGTCATCGGATATGCACCGACTTGTCACCGGATACCTCCTTATATAACGCCGGCTGCCGATTAACGCTGACCGCCGATTCAACATTTGAATCGGCGTTAGTTGGCGCTATAAGGCCGACCATCGGGCTTAAATTCGGGACACACCAACCGACTGCCGTCGGCCGACAGTTTTTACACCGACTAGTCAGTTGGTGTGTGCCGAAAATCGGCTGGTGTGTGCCAAGCATAAGAAACAATATTTTTATGGCGTAAATATTCCTGGGGTGATGTGGAATGATTTAGTTATTGCATCAGTGTGTCAGATTTACACAAAACTATAGTTAATAACAGCAAAATCGAGGTGGATTCTATACAGTGCCCCTCAATTTTCTAAGATTTCTCAGACACGTTTTTTATGTATCTTTTGGGCATGTGCGGCATTCCAACATACAATTGACGTGTTTCCGCGCTCCAAGGGTATCCCTGTTTCAACAACTTACTCCTCTGTCGACGCATTCAGCAATGAACAGTCCACACATTTGAAATGTCAATGCGACATAAATGTTTATAATTATTTCACTTTTGTTACCAAGATATCTGTAATGGTACAAAATACATACCAGACTCACAATTGAGAGATTCTACGTTTGACTCCTCATGTTGCCGTGTCGAACCTTAGGCAAGTTCATTCACTACACGTTGCTCCAGTTCACTCAGCTGTATGAATGAGTACCTGGCTATAGACAGTGGTGCTTGTTTGAGTAAAGTGTGAAGCACTTTGAGTAGTCCTGAGGACTGGCTGCTGCGCTATACAAGAACTTACCTTTAACCGGACACAGGACTAAGAACTTTTACCTGGATATTGCACAATATATAGGAACCTGTCTTAACATCCCTGTGTCTGTGTGTTTCAGTATTAAGTATCCGAGGGGCGCAGGAGGACGAGCCCGCAGACCCTCAAATCATGCGTCTGGACAACATGTTGGTGGCCGAGGGGGTGGCGGGGCCAGAGAAGGGTGGGGGTTCATCCGCGGCCAGCACGGCATCCCAGGCAGTGTCAGGGGGACCCGGCACTCCAGACAATGCGATCGAACACTCAGACTACCGCGCGAAGCTGGCTCAGATCAGGCAGATCTACCATACGGAGCTGGAGAAATATGAACAGGTGGAGACATTAAATAACGATTCTTCTTTCTACGATAAATTTTAAACACACATCAACATTTCGATCGCTGTCGGCAGCCGTCATCAGGAACTGTTCTTCCTCTGCTCACCAGATGGTATGGCGAGCAGGCCGTCCATCTCGTCTCTGTTCATAGTTGGTGTTGTCTTTCTGAGCCAACTGGTGAGCAGAGGAAGAACCGTTCCAGATGAAGACGGCAGGCAGTGGTCGAAACATCGGTGCAAGTTTCAAATTCATTCTTCCAACTTGATAAACATTTTCACGAAAGTGGATATATTACTAGTTTCTCTACTGTCAGAATGACTAACAAGCCAGAGATGAGGCATCTTCATTCTTAAGATGTTACCACTTATGATTAGTGGTCATTGTTAGCCACACGTATGTGGCCAGGGCATTGTCTAGAGTTATTGAGTCCACTGCGGGTTACACATTTACGGCATCTTTTATTTCCCCGGGGCATAGACACTGATAGAAAGAACCAACGGCTTACAGAGTCTCTTCTGGGCAACATGGGGTGAATGAAATTGCCCAAGTTTCGAGATGGCAATTGGTAGTAAGATTCGAACCCTGATCTCCTGACTGACAGTCTGCTACCCACTGAAATTAGAATGCATACACGATAAAGCAGCATTAAATAGTACAAAATATTCATTCTGATTACATATTAAATTGATGCACAGGTTCTCCTAGACTGGTTTCACAGGCTGGCCACCCAGATGGGGCACAGTGGTATAGTTATAAGAACATCACATTTTCAGTCAAGGAAATCTGGGTTCAAATCATCGAAAGTTTGGCAATTTGTTTCACTCCACCTTGCAGGAGTGCACAAAGACTAGTCTTTGTGCAGTGATTGTTGTGTGGCTGAAAGATTTCCATAGCAGTAGAGAAGTTGTTGGAATGAACAGGTTGCTTATGTTGTGGTCTGTCCCCACAGGCATGCAACGAGTTCACGAATCACGTCGTGAATCTGCTTCGTGAACAGAGTCGGTTCCGCCCGATCGCACAGAAGGAGATTGACCAGATGGTCAACATCGTACGCAAGAAGTTCTCCACCATCGAGATGCAACTGAAGCAGAGCACGTGTGAGGCCATCATGATCCTACGATCCCGCTTCCTTGATGCCAGGTAACGTAGCTCTTTCTAGACATCAGCTGCCCAGAGTGACTTTGTAGTTGGAACAAAACTGAACCTTAAACAAGCAAGATTTCTGTGTAAATGTCCCCAAAGCCTGAAACAAACTCCATCAGTTTCAGATCATCTGAAACTAACTGCTGGTATCTTCCATAGAATTGTCCAAAACTGTGACTACTAGTGAAGAACATAGAGTCTGAATACAGACAATGGTTGCTCATCCAGCTCCACATTTCTTGTATGCCCCAATCACTGAATCTCACACTTGACCAAGCTGTCCAAAAACATACAGTGCAGAAACAAATATTTATCTCGTACTAGGGTGTTAGAAAACATACAGTGTTCAAATACACACAGTCATTACAGTACACCAAATACACACAGTCATTACAGTATACAAAACACACATGCATTACAGTACAACAAACACACAGTCATTACAGTACACCAAACACATAGTCATTACAGTATACAAAACACACACATTCATTACGGTACACCAAAACACACATTCATTACAGTACACACCACCAAACACACAGTCATTGCACTACACCAAACACACAGTCATTACAGTACACCAAATACACACATTCATTACAGTACACCAACTACACACAGTCGTTACAGTACACCAAATACACACAGTCATTACGGTACACCAAATACACACATTCATTACAGTACACCAAATACAGTTATTACAGTACACCAAATAAACACAGTCATTACAGTACACCAAATACGCATAATCATTACAGTACACCAAATACACACATTCATTACAATACCCCCAATATGCAGTCATTGCAGTACACCAGATACACACAGTCATTACAGTACACCAAATACGCACAGTCATTACAGTACACAAATACACAGTTATTACTGTACACCAAATACACACAGTCATTACAGTACACCAAATACACAGTCATTACAGTATACCAAATACACACAATGACTACAATATACCAAATACACAGTCATTACAGTACACCAAATCTAAGTCTTGTGAATTCACTAAAATAGTTCAGATTTGTAGCAAGAAATGGTAGCGACAATGTGTTTGAGACGTGCAGTGTGTTTTGTGCAATAGAACGAACTGTGTACCCGTGTACCAAGAAATGGTAGCGACCATGTGTTTGAGACGTGCAGTGTGTTTTGTGCAAGAGAACGAACTGTGTACCCGTGTACCAAGAAATGGTAGCGACCATGTGTTTGAGACGTGCAGTGTGTTTTGTGCAAGAGAACGAACTGTGTACCCGTGTACCAAGAAATGGTAGCGACCATGTGTTTGAGACGTGCAGTGTGTTTTGTGCAAGAGAACGAACTGTGTACCCGTGTACCAAGTAATGGTAGCGACCATGTGTTTGAGACGTGCAGTGTGTTTTGTGCAAGAGAACGAACTGTGTACCAAGAAAGGGTAGCGACCATGTGTTTGAGACGTGCAGTGTGTTTTGTGCAAGAGAACGAACTGTGTACCCGTGTACCAAGAAATGGTAGCGACCATGTGTTTGAGACGTGCAGTGTGTTTTGTGCAAGAGAACGAACTGTGTACCCGTGTACCAAGAAATGGTAGCGACCATGTGTTTGAGATGTGCAGTGGACGGTCATCAGGAGAAAGAATTGTATAGCAAGATGTGGTAGTGACCGTGTGTCACGTTGAGTTGACCGCTGTGTGTGTCTGCGCAGGAGAAAGAATTGTATAGCAAGATGTGGTAGTGACCGTGTGTCACGTTGAGTTGACCGCTGCGTGTGTCTGTGCAGGAGAAAGAGGCGTAACTTCAGCAAGCAGGCAACGGAGGTTCTCAATGAGTACTTCTACTCCCACCTGAGCAACCCCTACCCCAGCGAGGAGGCAAAGGAGGAACTCGCGCGCAAGTGCAGCATCACCGTCTCACAGGCAAGTCTCCTCCCTCTCTACGTCATGTGACAGCTTCTGATCAATCACAACGTAGCTACCATCATAAAGTTTTTTTTAAACGTATTGTTTGATTTTTAAATGTCCGTTTCCGCAAGCGATGAATGGTGCAGTTGTTACTTAACCAACTGGAAGTGTTGTTTCTTGAAATAAGAAACAGAGCATCTGATTGGTCACCTGGCAAAGTGTCACCTGACAGTCGGATTATTAATCACTTATGAAAATTAGCTTTTAATGAACAGTCATTTAGGGAAATTTAATGCTTCGATAGATTTTAATCAGGCCACTGTACAAAACATACAGCTATCAGTACGTAGGATGCTTAATGTAGCATAAATTAAGGATCAGAAATGTACCCGAGCTAATGTTGATCGTATTACTAGGCGGTGTGTAGAATGGTTTTACTGTGGTCGTATTAGTGAAGTATGAAATGTTTTCCAAAAGGAACACCAGGTACTGAATGTGGCAGCAAATTTCTGGGGGTCCATATATGGGGATTCCCAACCTGTGGGGGGCCCAATGGTGTTCTGACCTTCAACAGATTCACATGTCTATATGTGACCTGCAGCAGGAAAGTGGATATTAAATCACACAATTGTGAAATTGAGTTTTGTATCTTTCTAGATTCCACAGATCATGGACTTTAAAATGGTATCTCAGTTGCTGAAATATCTTCAGTAGTTTTTGAATTATTGCTAAAACCGAAGGAAACTTAAAAAAAAGTCATGTTTAGAGAAATTAGGTCATTTTGACACGTATTGTATATTATTTTTTAAATGTCCGGCTTTGTAAATGATTGTATTTGATTGGTTTTGGATTGTTTGTTGGGGAAAATAAACTCGACATTGAAAGATGAGATTATAAAATAAGGTACGTATTTCTGTCAAAATCACAAAATTAATGTAACGTGACGTAGACAATTGTAATTGCGTCATGTGTAAAGTAGGCCTGTGCAACTCAATACCCAGTCACTGTGGCATGTCACATCTGTCACAGATGTTATGAGTGAATGCACATGTGAAATTAGAAAATTGTCCAGTTAATCCTTAGAATGTGACGCGCTCCCCCCTAAAAAACCTGGTTTTGGCGGTGGATCTGTGGTGGGGGCAGGCCGCTGTGCATGGTGACACATGCATTATGCATGCATGTTTACGTGCACGCGAGTGAGCATGCTACTAGGCACCAGCAGTGCATGCACAAGGGTGTTAGATGTAGTTTCCCTAACTGCCTTTCTTTGAATGCCATGCACAATAGTTTTATCTGTGGACAACACTCAGAGTAACTTGCACAAATGATACAATTCAATTTTCTCTGGTTTGGGCTGCCAGAACATGGTTGTATATTCAGTTTTTACACATTTTATCAGAAAATGACAGTCAAGAAAGAACCCAGCTCAACATATTTACAAAAACCGTAAATTGCTCATAATTAAAAATATTTTTGCTTTACTTCCTGCTTTGGCTTTTACATTGTGTGTCTAACGGCAGATTATATCCGCTGTGTTTAGTTAAGTACTAATGTCTTTTTATTACTCAATTGTTGATTTAATCTTGGCAAGGGCGACTTCTTGATCTTCATATTAGTTGCTTCTTAGCCTCTAATGTCAGCTTCATCATTAATGCTTCTTCATGTGTGGAATAAAATAATTCTAGACAGAAAAAGAAGTTACCAAGCATATGTTGTTGGCAATTTCTACCGTCCTGCGTAGATATTCTGGCGGTGTTTCTTTGTTCGTAGCAACACACTGCTGATTGAATTTGGTCTGTGTTTGTAATTTATTGTTCAGTTCGAAATTGTTCCGGATCGGTTAAATTGGTGGGCTCATAACTACACTTGGAACAAACATAATTAAATTGCTTTGCTGATTTGATGGGATTCGTAGTTTCAGTAAGCTGTCTTCTTGAAAATTGTATAATCATGTTTGAGACCATTTGTATGCAGGTCATTTTATAAACGATTCTATATTCAAACTACAGTGGTACATTTCTATGACAGCCACTTGAAATGAACGCTAGTTTTTATCATGTGATTTATGGGGTGTTACAATTTTGTTTAGTTGACATCATTTTGTCTTTTATAAATAGAATTTCAAAGTTATCCCGGTAAAGTAGATTCTTTAAATAAGCCATTCTTCATGTGCCTGATGTGTCACCAAACCAGCTTTCTGAATCCCCTTCTCAACTCGACACTCGATGTTGCTCCGTTCAAATTCGATAGCAACTCGCGAAGAAATCTATCGGTCAGGTTCTCTGATCGTTGGTCATTTCTTTGCTTGCCGTAGCAACTGTCATCTGCTAGCTCTTGCAGTGGACAGTTCCAGTTCGAAGGACTTTTGATTGAGAGAAATTCTGTGCCGAACTGGGCCGGTCGTTACTCATGTGTTGATACGATTTATGTCCTGTAGGTGTCCAACTGGTTTGGTAACAAGCGTATCAGATATAAGAAGAATATCAATAAAGCGCAAGAGGAGGCGAATTTATATGCCGCCAAAACCGCTGCGGCAGCCGTAGTTAACCTGCAATCCCCTCCACCGCCGCCCGAGGCTAATCAAGGTCAGTGAGCGTTGCCACGGCGACCGGCCATTGCGTCGGTCGTCATGGCAACGCTAGCGGTGTTGTGGTGGTTGTGGTGCTTCCGTGCTGCTGTTTGTCGGTGTCTGGCTGTTGTTTACAGTTTCGTTGTTTCTCGGTGTTGGTCTTTGTTTCCGTTGTTCTCTCTCGGTCGACTTGATCTGTGCTTGTCAGGGGTGTTTTTTCCATCGGTTACGTCGCCCTCAGATAGATGGCACATGCTGCGTGTCGTTACTAACACAATATGAACAATTCTGTTGTCTCACTGGTGAAATTGCAAGCCACATTTTATTGAGTTGAATTTATACACATTCAGAACTCTAGCAGAGCTGTGTTTTATTAATTTAGTAACAAACCAACAGATGATCTCGGTAGAGTGACACTAACGGACAGAAGGTGGCCTCCCCTCTCACCACCACTCCCACTGGGGTATCCCTCCTTCCCCATCCAACCCTGGGTGTTCCTTCTGGACGTATTCTGGAAACAAAACCTCCATCCTATGCCCCTGTCCGTGTAACATTGTAGGTGTCTAACTGGTTTGGAAACAAGCGAATTCGCTTCAAGAAGAATGTCGGCAAGGGACAGGAGGAGGCGAACTTGTATGCCACAAAAATGTCACCCACAATGCCCGCCAGTGGTGCCCCGAAGCAAGAAGCAGACACCCAAGGTGAGACGAGCGAGAGAAGTCGTCGACTGTGGGATTGACAGGCTGATGGGATTACACGGTCACGTGATAAGTGTAATCATTGACGTGACTGACAGGTGTCACAAATAGGCATGATTGACAAATGTCACACATCACTGACCTGTCAATTATATGTGGACGTCTACTTTTGGATAACGTGACTGTTAAGTCAGATCAGACTTTATTTTATAAACTCCTTTACCTACTCCAACTTAAGATATTTCTAGTCTGCTGTTCTTTGTGTTTCTTCAGTTTTCACTTGTTATGAATTTTTTTTGTGGACTTTTTTATTTGCACTAGAGTCCGCCGTTTTTTTATTATTAATTTTAAATATACACTAATATACTGGTTGTTTAACAAAGTCACTATTACTTGGTTGCTACGTTAACAATACTCTTCAAAATTGCCTGCATATTTGTAAAACTGGTCGTATAACTTTTTATTTACCGTACAACCGGTACATCTGTATGGAATTTGAGACATCCTATTCCTATAATATAAATGGCACTTGCCTTCAAAAATGTACTATTTTGCAGGTCGTGTACTGCCACCTAGTGAATGCCCCAGTTACTACAATATCCAACGTGTGCTGCCACCGAGTGGCCTAACTGTTTGAAAGTGACCACTGCTACTCTTCTAGATTAATGAATGTCACCACTGCTATACACTTGAACTGTGCTAGATTAAAGAATTGATGTTGTTAAATTTATGTGAAAAAAATAAAATTAATTAAATATTATAAGAAAGTAATACATAGTAACTACTTATTTCAAAATGTCTAATATATTACGAGTAATGTAACAATAAACAAGGTAGAACATGCACTAATATGAAGTTATACAGTGGCAGTGGTGAAACATTGTACATACAGATCCATTTCAACCTAATTAATACACTTCATACACATTTTATTTGGTTTGCATAACTATTGTGGAAACTTTATTTTCATCTTCATCTAATTTTAACAGTACGACTATGAGGCGCACGACCACGAACGACCAAAATGTATGTAGTGTTGGTAACGAAGCGAGCTGTTGGTGGCAGGTAGGAGGTATGTGTGTGCAGCTTGCCAAATTTCAGATATGTTCTTACAAAATTTGTATCTTTTATCAGTTATCATTGCTTGTGGTAACTCGCCAGGTGGCGCTACTGTGCCAAGACTAAATGCTCGTCCGAAAGATCGGATAAAATGCTTAAATTGTGTAACTCCTGGGTGAAATCCAGACTCAAAATTTTTAATAATGCACACAAACCATATATATAGATACCATCAACGGCCAAACTACCTACCAACATATTATATTACATGGTCGTGCGGGAATGCGTGGTTGTGTGCCTTTTAATTAAACCCAATTTTAACCCCAGAGTAATGTTATTTGGTCAGATGCGCTAAACAACATTACAGATTTTTGCAATCAAGCAATAGTCTGCAGTGTGCAGCTTACTGTTTGTTGAATGAGTTCTACGTCTGCCGCCGGATGTTTAGCTGTGCATCATACATTCCACGTAATTCTTTTTAGCATGAGAAGGTGCAAAACCTTGTCTGTGTTTACTGCCGTATCACCTGCAAATAATAAAGACAATAATTAGATTAAGTGTGACATTGTGATACATCCAAGTTTGAAGTTGTAATAGAGTTTATAACTATTCATATCAGGTGTTCTCGTAAAGTGTACATATTCCGTGTCTGCATGAACTATTTATTTTAATTGTTGTTTAGTTACTTATTTTAATACTAATTGATACTGACATGTTATGTAAACTGTTTAGCTATTTGTATCACTGCAACAGCACTGGTATGACATGTATTATAAATGCGACTGGTTTAAGTTTTATTTGGCACATAGCCCAACAGCCACATGCTACATGGTGAATAAGAAACACTAGTATTTATGATGTATAAATCTTATTAGAAATGTCTCCTTTTGAAGTTGATAGTCATTCTTCTTCTACAGTAACTGAATAGAAATCATGTCTCTTTTTAAGGGGAGGCCTAGCAGCTAGATAGGAATTTTTTAACAAAGATTAATTATAACATTTTGTGTGCAAGCTGCAAAGTAGGTCTTATTGAATAAAAAAGATATCTATATCTTCGTTATTGCAAAGAGAGGAAAACACAGGAGCAACATTATTTATAGAGATGTAGTGATTTTTCCAAATTGAAAAAACCGGTTTTGGCAAACAGGTGTAAAACCTTCTGTCAAAGATTGGGTAATGGGGTTTATTACATGACAGAAGCACTCTTTATCCATGAATATAAGTTATTTAGAGGTATGTAAATGTTATAAATGTGATCTTTATTAATAATAAACATAAAATGCTATCGAAATAAAGCAGACACATTTTGAATATTTTTGTCAAAAGTGCATTGTTGTCTTAGAGGGAGTGGTTCCTTTAGAATGGAAAGAAGCAAACATTATACCGTTATATAAAAAAAGGTTTGAGAAACAAGTCAAATAATTATAGACCAGTTAGTTTAACATCGGTGATTTGTAAATTATTAGAAAGACTAATTAAAGATCACATGGTGGATTTTCTTGTTAAACATAACTTGATAAACCCATCTCAACATGGGTTTCTAAAAGCGAGGTCATGCTTAACAAATATGTTACGTTTTTTGGAAGATATCACTAAGTGGGTAGATAATGGATCACCAGTAGATATCATCTACTTAGATTTTTAAAAGCTTTCGACAAAGTGCCACATCAAAGATTACTGCTTAAACTAAAGGCCCATAGCATAGGAAATGGTATAATTAAATGGATAGAAAAATGGCTGATTGACAGAAGACAACGGGTAGTTGTTGATGGGGAGGCTTCAAACTGGAAATCAGTTTTGAGTGGGGTTCCACAGGAATCATTACTGGTACCTATATTATTCTTAATATATATAAACGATTTGGACGATGATATAGCTAGCAAGGTGTTGAAATTTGCAGATGATACAAAAGTGTTTAGAAGGATTAAAAGTGATGGAGATAGACAGCATTTACAAGATGATCTTGACAGGTTGATCAAATGGTCTGAAAAGTGGCAAATGTTGTTCAATTTTGGGAAATGTAAATGCCTTCACACAGGACATGGGAACGAATATGTAGAATATACAATGGGGGGAACTGTACTAAGTACTACTGTAAAAGAAAAAGACTTAGGGCTGACAATTAGTGCTGACATGAAGGTTTCAGAGCAGTGTGGAATTGCAGCTTCAAAAGGAAATCAAATCCTTGGATTGATTAGGCGAAATATAGCATATAAAGAAAAAGAACTAATAATACCGCTGTACAAAACAATAGTTAGGCCTCATTTAGAATATTGTATACAAGCGTGGAGGCCATACCGCAAGAAGAACATAGATATGCTAGAAAGAGTACAGAGGAGAGCGACTAAAATGATACCAAAACTGAGGGATCTTAGTTATGAAAAACGCCTAAAAGAATGTGGTTTAACAACACTAGAGACCAGGAGATTGAGAGGAGATCAGATAGAAGTGTTTAAAATATTGAATGGTTATGAAAATATTGATAGAAATATGTTTTTTTCAGTTAAGAAAGATAGAAAGACTAGAGGACATGAAGTTACATTAGTAAAGGAGCAGTGTAGATTAGACGTGAGAAAGTTCTCATTTTCACAAAGGACTGTGAATGAATGGAACAGATTATCTGATGATTGTGTGGGTGCTAGTAGTGTGAATATGTTTAAAAATAAAATCGACACATACCTCAGAAGGGCTGGATATATGTAGATAAAAGGGTTGGACTCTTGATAAGCCAAAGGGCTTCCTTGTCCACCTGCCATCTAGAGTTAATTCTCTGGATGGCAATCTTGTTGTCAAGGTTGAGAACACCCAACAGGAGGTTGTAGCGAGTGTGTCTTGTTCCAGGTACGTCGCCCTACAGCATGGTTCCTCGGAGTCAAGGTCAACTCGGCAGCGGAGGTCAAGCGATGTACATGAACCTGAACGGTGACAACTACCCGCCGTCAGCGCCCTCTGTGGGGGACAGTGGACCACAGGTCAGTTCGGGGTCAACATTTACGTGGTATGTCAGCAAAAGCATGACGAGGCTTTACAAATGTGTGAACACCAACACTAACGTATAGATTACAGACAAATTATGTATTAGTTACTTACATAAGACGTTTCTCAAAGTTATTGTGGGGGGCAGAATTAAAAAAATACTTTACACAAAAAGTTACAAGCCAAAAAGGTTTTGTTTTTGAAACATCATTCGAATGGTGTGCGAGTAGATCTAAATGATTTAAGACAAATACTTACCCTTTTGCTATGTTTAGACCAACCATGTTTAGATAGCACATATTTAATATGATGTAAACATACAAAATAAAAAATTTGTACTTTTTTAATCGTCAAATGAAATGATTTTGGTCATTAAATCTGGTAACGTCCAACAGCCAGTTGCCCGCCCGGTAAATAATTAATAATCCATTGAACTTGCTGGTTGGTCACGAGACAACAATGAAACATATGCATCATTTTTGTCCACTGGCATTGCACTGTAGCCTTTATAGAATACATCCTCATGATCGACAACTGTATCTGGCTAGATTAAGCTTCATCTTGATTTTAACTGATTTGGTGACATAAGCTTGTTATATAAACAAATAGGCCTGAGTTACAGCCCGGCTGAACTTTAACATGACTGTGTTTGGTGAAATCACCATTCCCCTACTCAACTCCTATAACTTATTTTGAATTGACCATGTCGAAATGAATTTTATAGTTTGTTAATTTTATCAATATGAAATAAAGCAATATGCACAAACTAGCGTGTAATAGTGAATACTTGGCATGTTTGCTTTTTCGTGAAATTAATCTAAAACGTGAGGAGCAAAAATATTGAGTCGAGGGAGTATCTTTAAATGTATTCTCTCTGTTTGTAGAGTCAAAGTGGAGGGTACGGAGGAGAGGGCATGCCGACCTCCACCTCCGGCATGTACGACCCACCGATGCAGCAGCAAGTATAAGCGGCATCTCTGATTGGTCGAAAACATGGCAGCGGTAGCAGACACTACCCGATTAAATAATATATGTGTTCAGATTTGATTTATTATCAGTAACTCGAGGTTACACTGTAAAGTGGGGTGGAGGTCCTCTATTGGGATGGAATGAATTTCATTGGCGTCAAATTTCTGTGCCAAGGGGGTTTCACTGCAGGGAATTTGACAGGGGTTGAGGGGGGCATAACAGGGAGTTGCTCCACACGTAACTCGGAGGAGAAAACCTGTGGGGATTTTCTCAGAAGTTATAACAATTTGTGTGTGGGAAGGGGGTGCAGCCATACTTATGGAAACTGATGGTAACTTGTGATGCGAAATCCATTGTTGTTGAACTTTGCAACTTCTGTAAACTTACCCGTGCTTTAGAGCTAGTGTAGAGCCTTACAGATGAGGCATCCGTGTTAATCAGTGTGTTATAACTTGCAGCTTATGTCGGGTTTGCTGGGGGTATTTAGGGCACCGCAACAGCATTAAGTTAGGTAACCTTAGCGGTGCGGGAAAATATTACGACTTTCATTACACTTTGTAAGCCTAAATGTTGTGGACTGATGCGGAGGTGTATAAAGATGCAAGTGAACCATTGGATTGAGTTTATTGACAGTTGAATCGTGATGACGGTGTTTTAAGCACACCTTGCAGTCCTGTCATTTTAAATATGTAAGTTTTCTCAAGTGCGTACTTTTATGCTTTCTCATTCGGAGACACAATTTCTTGCCAAGACCAACCACTGTACTTTGTAATTGTACTGTTCAAACACTACCTCTACAGGGGTAAAACCCTTGACCTTTACAGGGGTCAAACATTCGACCTCTACTCTTCAAGACACAGCTGCCTATAATAGTTAACATCAGTAGCTCAACTAAGTAATCGATGCTTTTACTGTGGTTGGTCACGTTTGTGTGGAAACCAACTCTGTCCTATTGCAATATCCCAGTCTAATTACTGAAGAGGGTAAATTGGTGTCTAGATTGTGATATGTCGGTAACTGTTTTATATTGTGTGTGGTTTCTGAATAGATCTCGATATTGGTCCATTGTGAGGGGCACGCCCCCATTGATGTTGAATACATAAAGAAATGTAACTGGTATAAAATAATGACATTTTTGCAGATTCCATCTGGGAAAACAAACAAATACTAACATTGATTGACACAGTTTGCTGTGGGTTAAGTCTGCCTAATATTGTCATGATCGCCCTAAAGTTTTGATGCAGTATTGGTTATCTCCTAACCATGGAAGTCCCTAGTATTAAAGAGATGATGATTTTGTCTTAATCATCTAATGGAAATGTAATGTTACATGCCTTTGGGATGTATCAATGTGTTTCACAACAAAGTAAAAGTGTCATAGGTGGCTTGCTCTGTTCTCAATAGCAAAAATTTTACATTTTCTTAACTGCGTTGTATTGCTTTGTGTCGTAGGCATTTTCACAAAGTTATGGGGGATAGAATTTCAGAGATTGCACAAAAGTCCACATTGTTGCGAGCCACCAAAACACTTCTTCTGAAGACATCAAATGGGTGATTTGAGTGGAGGTCATCATTATTTTTTTAATATTCGACCTCTGTTCCTGTCTACAGTTCCTTTCATTCTGTGTATTGATCTTCGGTAATGATGTCCCCCATGGTTCCTGTTTTGTGATCGATTGGAAGCCAAGGTCATTTAGCAAGACTAGAAGTCACTACATATTCTCTGACGTCACTGCTCAGAGCAGTCCGCAGCCGTTAACAACTCGAGTATCAGGAAGTCGGGTGAATCTGCTATAGCTTTATAGACACCGTACGACAACCTGATATTTAAAGTGTTATTTTGTGCCATTGAAAGTTGCCAAACGTTTTTATTTGGAGGGGTAAAGAAATGAAGTCGATGAAAAAAGATTGTATGTTTAAAATAAATCAATCATGTTTTTGATTGTTCTACGTGGCATATGTTGTAGTTTTAGAAACCAGGGATTACTTGGATTGTGGTTGGTGTTTATCCAGTGCAGGTGTAAGTTAGGATGCAGATGGTTCTGCATGCATTTGTCACTGCAGACTGAACTGCTGAACTTAGTTTTTAACCTTGTTGTTGTTTTATTGTTCTGGTGTATTGTAAATGGAAATATCTCGCCGTTTTATGTACACATGCGTAGCGTAGATGCCTTGTGACTTATCACAACGGTCTGTGGATGCGTTTTACTGCTAAAAGGTTTGGATGAAGCTTCTTAGTTTATTTGTACATTGTGGTGTAGGATGATCATGCATCAAGATGCATTTTATTCTTAGTCTGTTTTCATCTAATGATTGTTTGTTAGGTATAGCTGACTTTAATCTGGCAAATCATGCATGACAGAGCAGGTAGATAACTGTGTTACAATCAATCCTTTGTATGAAATAGCATTCAAACGCCCGTCTATGAAATTTATAATTTAGTTCAATAGTACTGAAACTCTATGGTTATATGTAGAATGGCATTGAAACTGCTTGTATCAAATATATTATGGGTTACTAAGAACTAAAACCATTTTTATTGATATTACATTTATAGATTACAAAATCCTAGTTCTGTGTCAAAACATAATTGACATAGTTATGGTTATTGAAAACAATCAGTCCAAATACTTTTCTACGTTTAAGTTTAAATGTTGGCTGGCTTTGTGAGATATTCTTTGAAAAGGTTTACTAGTTTCTCGTTAGAGTATAGTTTATGTCGTTCGTTCTACACGATATTCGTCTCCACTACAGTGTTGGTTGCTACACTGGTGCAAGGAGCATGTGGGATCGCCTGTAGGTCATTGCCTTGGAAACACTGTCTTCCAGTTACATGTGACAATCACTGTTATAATTTGAAGTGTCAGAAGACGGTTATGCTAGCAGCGGTGCTTATGTTTTATGTGAGATTCTTCTGAGGACGAGAAAAATGAGAAATAAATCAAAGAAACGGGGGCAGCCATGACAGCGTGTCACTGATATTTTGTGTTGAGCTTTTCTGTATGACTTTGTAGTGAGCCACTGTGTCGTACGATGTCTGAAAATTACAAGGGAACATGAGTGGTTTCCATTGACACCAATGTACTGACTACATCCGCTGTTTGGTCATCTGTGTCACCTGTCCAGATTGGACAACATGACGAGACTGACCATAAGATGGACAATATGACGAAACTGACCATGAGATGGACAACGTGACGAGACTGACCACAAGATGGACAACGAAACATTAAACAAAATGTTGCCAAATTCCTGCTCATTCTCTACTCCTCGATGGTGTGACGTCAGATTGGCTCTGGGTTTGTGACGTGGATGTATTACGTAGCGGGCAAGGTGTGCCCCGTAGGTGTGATGAGTATTCAATGTTATGTGATTGCTTTTCTGGAAAACTCAATTCTGTGTCATTGTGGTAACTAACTGTAAATAAATAATATTCCAATAAACAATCGTGTGTTTGTGTTTATTTACAAGAGGTGTTACAAGGGATGTGGTAACTTGGCGGCAGAAGCCGGATTATCAGTGGATAGGACAGCGTTTAGAGGCCAACTTCTACACGTTCGAAATGGCTATTTTCTTTAACGCCAGCCAGGAAGAGGGGAAGGCAGTGTTTGTTGGGCCATTTTAAATTATTTTTAATATCTACGACAGCATTATATTCCTATGTCGAAAGTGTGTTTACTCACTTAAACTATGATTATTTTTAGATCTTTTTGCAACAAATAAAATGTGCCTAACATGAGTAGATAGTTATATATAGCTAATTCAACGAGGGCTGGCCAAGTGACTCAACTAGCACTATGTGTGGGGTAAGTTGAGCCACAGTTGGTAAATGCTTTAGTTTACGCATACCTACTAAAACTAATAATAACTTGTTCAACGCAATTAATACATAAACATTGCTGACAAGTCAAAAAGCATTATTAAAGGTGCATAATCAGTTCGTTTGCCCATCGCCAATCCTGTTCTTTTATGTCCATATGTGTGAATAGTTTAACTAGTGCTCACAGTCGGTTTAATAAAAAAATGCGTACTTGTTTTTTTAATCCTAAAAAAAGATTTGTCGTTACACCGGGTATAGCTGGCGAAAGCCAATTGCGCTGTCGACTTACTGCGCTATTTCGGTCACGTGCTTTACGCGAGATCGGCATCTCACGCATTCGAAAACAATAACAACACACACGTGCTTTGGCGTATCAAGACGAAGATTCCAAAAAGGTTGTACGAAGGTACGTATTACACTATCACAGTTAGCAACAAGAACGCGTAGCCGTGTATTAATTCAACGATAATTGCAACTTGCGAAAGTCTACACTCGACTCGAGGCTGACTCTCAGACAGTCACTGGCATTGGCATGCCATATGTCATGATATCAGCCAGAGATTCAGTCAGAGACTGAGAGAGTGACAACGTCAATGAGCTTAATATTTGATATGTATTGTATTTGGTAACGCAGGATCTTGTTATTAAGCTATGCTATTCCGACAATACATATAGAGAGTAGATGGCGTGAGGTGCGTAATGACAAGAAACATTGCTTTGGCAGCAGGCCCCTGTTGTCTTGATCGTGCAAGTAACTTAGTCAGGGAGCATCCGTAATTTCGTGCAACAGAACGTCAAACAGGGGAGTATTATATTGGTGATCGTAATTATTAAAACATTGTTTTGTGACTCATATTTTGATATTATTACTGGTGTATGTTGCAAGAACTCAGCTGGCTGCCACTGACTATCAGCAACACAAAGACAATGAAACCCTACCACTGCAACAATGCTGAATAATTAATGTATTTTTTATGGACACCACTAAATGTTGTAGTTGAATTGAATACAAATACCTTGTATTATTAACTTTTGATAAATGTGTTGTCACGTATAAAAATATCATACATGTCAGAGCCGTGCTAATTGTCACTTTTTCTCCGGTATAGGTAGATGCAGATGTACAGTAAAAAGTCAGGAAGCTGGTATGCAGTACCATCAAAGACAGCAAAAACATACAGTGATGTCATCGATATCTAAACTGATGTAGTTCACCGAAGAATGCTCGACACTGAACCTCTCTCACAGTGTTGAAAGTTGTTGTCCGAAGACTCATGCCATATCTGCCAGACCCTGGCACCCACCGTTCCATCACCAACTGCAGAGCTAGTCATGCGTCACCACATTCTTATGTCAAGCAACCTGCATTCTACATTGGTTTCCAGTCAGTCAAGCTAACTGACTGATCTGGAAGCCAGTGTACACCCCATCGGCACTGGGGAATCTGTCATGGATGCAACTCACGACACAATTGGGATCACTCGGTGGACATTCACATGACAAACTGTTAATATGCAGCATATTGCATGGCTGTAGAATCTTGTCCGAGATCCTGGATATACAACTGCCCAGTATGCCATATTAACTTGGAGAGCTAGTAGTACTAAGCACACTAGTTCAATCTCCTGTAAAGAAAAGCATATATTCAGTAAACAAAAACAGGCATCATAGTAGTGTTGGGAGTAAATAATTATGGAGTTGTTCATCGTCATAATCAGTAAATATAAAATAATGTTTCATGTATGATCTGCAGCATTTCACAAGAAAAGAGGCAGCAAGAAATGTTCTACTACAGCTGCATCTATACATGTTGATATCTTAGGAACAATCAGTGTTTACTGGGGTTGTTCCGGGTGGAGGAAGAGGGTGGGTTGATACAGCATGCAGACATTAGTGGAATATGCTATTTTTCAAAATGGTGAATTTTTTACTATTTTTCTTTACTAGGTGGTAGTAGTCAATATTATAGACTGATTTGAATTCTGCTAATCAGTAAAACTTTGTTTTGTTTTCAGTATACCAATTCATGTCAGTATCTGCCATGTGTAACTACTACACATATTCATGTTTGACATTTTAAGCCTGAGATTTAATGGTCAAGGTGAATGTTGGAAATGACAAAATGAGGTGTTATTGTGAAGCTAACAGTGTATTTTCTTCGTCAAGTATTCATAGGTTCATAATATGTATGTCTACCTTCTTCAAGAATGAATAATTTATTTTATAAATTTATTTCAGAGTCATCGCCATATGCTAAATACTGTTTAAAGGTGTATTAATATGTCTGTTGATACACTGGGTATAATATACAAGTGCAGAAGTCAGCCTAGTTTTTCATGTCTAAGATGTTATTATTAAAATGTGTATGAAAATAAATGTATATTTAAATGTGCACATTAAAATTTGTTGATAACTTATACGTGATTGATTGTTATAAATTTGAAATTACCTGGATTGATCAAATGTGGCCCTCCCGCAGACTATGTATCCTCCCTGTGTCTGCCGGGCCCGGGTGACCGCCTCTAGCCCCTCCTCTGCCTTCTCTCGGTCTCATTCATGGGTTGCAGTGTGGCATCTAGTAATGTAATAATTCAAGTGACGTTTTATGTATTTATATATTGCTGTGTTGAGAATATATACATATATTGGTAAATACAGAATAACAGCTGGCATATGTCGGTTGAAAGATATCACAGGATACCAATTAATGCATACATACACTATAGCCAGGCATCAAGGACCACAATGAAAATAAATGCATGCATTTTCTTGTGTAATCCTTATATATATATGGTGTACTCTAGCTGTATTGATATGTTATGTATTTACACATTTACATTTATATATTGAAGAAAATCACCATCATGGTTGTCATATAAAAATCTTAATTATTGTGCATAAAATACAATGCAAATCAACAATATTCTGCAGTAATAATATCAAAATATGAGTCACAAAACAATGTTTTAAATTAAGATGCACACAAGACAAGACCTTAAACAAGGTCATCGAGGTCATCCGCACAGGTCGTTGGCATGACACAGCTAAAACGAGTCAGCTGACATTGCTGCATTCAGGAAAGTGAGGGATGAACTGACAGTGGGAGAAAATGGAGACTTTCTGCTACGAGATTCTCGCATTGTCATCCCGACAGCACTTCGCAGTCGTGTCATACAGTTGGCACATGAGGGTCATCAGGGCATCTGCAAGACCAAAGCTCTGATCAGAAGCAAAGTGTGGTTTCCAGGCATAGACAAGGAAACGGAAGCAGTCGTCATGGGCTGCATTCCGTGTCTTGCAAACTCCAACCGCCGCCAGATGGAGCCACTAAACATGACTACTCTACCGCGAGGCACGTGGATCAATCTGAGCATTGATTTCTGCGGCCCAATACCGACAGGCGAATATTTACTCTGCGTCACAGATGAATATTCAAGATATCCAGTCGTTCACGTGACCAAAAGCACCAGAGCAGAGACAGTTATACCGATCATGGAGTCCATTTTTGCCATGTTCGGATATCCAAAAACGATAAAGTCGGACAATGGCCCACCATTCCAGAGTAATGCGTGGTCACAGTTTTTGCAGTCGTGTGGCGTCCGTCACCGCAAAATCACACCGCTATGGCCAATGGCGAATGCACAAGTGGAGAACTTCAACAAGCCGATGATGAAGGCAGTACGTTCAGCCATCATTCAACATCGCAACTGGCGTCGCGAACTGCAGCAGTTTCTTCGAAACTATCGATCTACTCCGCATAGTTCTACACTGTTCACACCTCACCGACTACTGTTTGGTCGAGAACCGAGAACTAAGCTACCTGAGCTGCCAACGCTTCAGAGCGTGCACCCAGAAGATGAAGTCGTTCGCAATCAAGACGCTCGTGCAAAAGCGAGAATGAGAGTACTCAGACGATCGTGCACACGCTTCACATGTGAACCTACAAGTGGGAGAGGTTGTGCTTGTACAGCAGCCTAGAGTGAACAAACTCTCTACTCCGTTCGCACCGACACCGCTCATCGTCAGTGCAATTAAAGGACCAATGGTCACCGCCGTGCGTGGTGATGGGTCCACGGTGACGCGAAATGTCTCTAAGTTCCGTCGCGTGCGAGGCTTGTCGCCCGATGAAATCGCACGACGTCATCCCGAGGACACAGCTGCGGACGACGACCCGCCAACAGATGATGAGTCGTCTGAGACCCGTCACGATGACGAAGAGGTGCTTAAGCCACCTGCTCTGCAAGCTGTCCGTCCACAACGAGATCGAAAAAAGCGACAGCGCTTAATCGAGCAAATCTAGAAATTGGGTGTAGGCGGATCGCTGCCCGTTCTAGATATAGTTAGTTACACGATATAAGGGTGTAGGCGGATCGCTGCCCTTCATATCCGTTATCTAGTTAAGTGTTCAGTTAAATAACATGGCATGTTTGTGCATTCATCTGTTTTCACAATGAACACTTTTCACAGCGAACGCTTATTAGGAATCCGTGTCATAAACTTTATTGCAGTTCAATGTTCCAATGTTAATTAACAAATGTGACTAAGTAGTCTAGGTAGAGAGGGATGTAATATAGCCGCTCCCTGCATGTTATATACATACGTAGCCTATGTATTACGGACGGATGCCGTTGACTTCGGTTTTCTCCGGTGCTGTTCGGATTAGATAATAAACGACGGCCATGTTTCGTTCAGTCTGATAAATGGTGTGTTTCATTTAAAAGCAGCAATCATACACATTTTACTAATCTAGATCTATCAAGCCAGTAACTATACTAACATGATTGTATGATTAAGCCTACAGCGGTGTATTTAGGACCGAAGCCATACATGAGCCTCAATTCCATCTCGACAGCTATTACCTTCGCCCACCCCACACGTATTTTGAATACGAACATCCCCCGGACGTTTCCCCATACGCCCCCCGCCGACGATAAGCAATTTAAAATAATAAAATGACGCTATACGAATTCGTGCACTCCATGAACTTATCGCTGACACAACGAAGTTTATTAATAACATCAGTCTGGAGCCAACAGCTTTGTTTTTAATCTTTATGTAAACCTTATTACCAAGACATCCTACCCCATGTAAAGCAATCAATCAGTCAGTCTGTCTGTCTGTCTGTCCATCTATCTATCAGTATGTTAGCGACTCTTGGTCAAATATATAATATTGATGTTTTTCATTCTCTCTATAAAAAAACGGAAATACATAAATGCACAAAGTCAACACCAAATGCTCAATAAACAGCCATTCTTCGGAAATATCCATTCTTCTGCTAGAGAGAATTGTTGACGGAAGCCCAAGGATAGGGAAAGGATTGTAACGGGAATTAGTCGAAAAGCAGCATAGGCTCAAGGTGATGGCGTCAAACAGTAGGCCTACGAGAGACGAAAGGAAGGGTAATGGTTGAACCAATCGTACGTCGGGAGAGTTATTACAAGTTGATCGGTTTGAGGCCCTTGTAAGTAGTTCACAATCATGGACACATTTAGCGGGAAGATCAGTACAGAATAATACAGTTGTTAGGAAGATGTAGCGGGGAAAGTACATGGATCAGAAGAAGCGATGAAGGAGTAAAGGTTGAGCTGATGAGAAGATGAACTTATGGAAGTTTAGACAGCAGCGAGAGAGAGAGATAGCAAAAACAAAGCGAGTCTGGATGTCAGTGAGAACAACTGGAAGCGGGCAATTGTAGAAGCATAGAGGAATGAATACGACCTGAGGAACGATATTAGAATTCAGTTATGAGCTTATCGAAACGGGAAGTATAGCAAGGAGCCCGATGGTTTGTGTGGTGCGACTCTTGTTGCGGATGGAGGCATGCCGACTGCCAGAGAGAGCGGACATTATTTTGAGTGTGAAACTCATAAATGTGCTCTAGTCTCAGTCATGATTCGTTTGTCAACGCCAGTAAAACACAATATGAAAACATGGTGTCAGAGAATACGGGATGTGCGATGATAAGAGACATTGCAGCGAATCTGCGTAAGTAGAAGAAAGACGCATATTGGCTGAAGTGGAGAAGTATTTAGTGCCGGAACTGCTAAGTGACGGGGCAATCTGCCTAAAATGAAAGCACTTCGAACAATTCTTAGTAGTTACCCAGAAAAGTTATGTGCCAGATCCCGTGAAATACTATTGAGAGTGATCGGTGTAAGAGGAAATGACATTTATGAAAATATCCAGTACGCACAATGGGAATTAAGACTAAAACAACTATGCAACAATAATGCAGAAATTTGACAGTTTTTGCAGTAAATCTGCTGGTCATGCGTCACAAACAACTCACCAAGAAGCAAAACCATATATCCATCGACGATTATGTGACGCGGTTAAGAAAACAAGCGCGAGAATGTGAATTCGGCCCATTTTATGAAGATATGGCGCTGCATGCACTGATGTTGGGTCTAGAAGACGATAAACCAAGACGAAGACTGATGGAACATTCATATGGCAAACTAACACTGGATAAAGCATTACACAAATGCCGAATAGCAGAAGATTCAAAAGAGGACACGAAGACACTGAAAAACACCTTATGAAGTGACACTGTGCAAGCTGTGAACACAGGAAGGCCAAGACTGGCAAGAGCAATGCCAGGCAAACCAAAGTATGGAAGGCCAAAACATGAACAACATAAGCCTTCTTGCAAATGCAGGAAATGTGGGTATGTCCATGAAAGACAGGGGTGTCCTACGTTTGGTAATTTGGTAATCGTTTCAATTAGATACTGCAGCAAGATGTAACATCCTTAGTTACACAGACTACCGCAAGCTAAAGAAAACAAACATGACCGAGAGCACTGCAACCCTAACCACGTCTGATGGCAGCGAGTTGACGCCATTGGGCAAATGTAGGCTCACTTTCCACACGACAAAAGGTAAACTTACATATTCGAGATCACCAAAACCAAGAATATGTCACTGCTGTCGCTTCACACTTGTCTTGAATTGGGGCTGCTATCAGTCAATGAGAAGGTACACCTAGGTGACAATACAGCTATCACGAATGACTTCAACAAGACACTCGAACAATACAGTGATGTGTTTAAAGGACTTGGTTGCTTACCTGGTACCTATGACATTGAACTTGACCTATATGTCAGACCGGTCCAGAATCAACTGAGGAAGATTCCACTGTCGATGAAGACAGAAGTGAAAGCGAAACTTGGATCACTAGAGAAACTGGATGTGCTTCAAAAGGTTGAAGAACCAACGCAATGGATCTCAAACATACAGCCAGTGCGTAAGGCAAATAATATGACCATTCGGGTGTGCTTGGATCCTTCTGATTTGAACAAGGCAATCAATTGCAACCACTACCCAATTCCATCAATTGATAATGTGTTGCAACAACTGACAGAAGCCAAAATATTTTCGCTGTGTGACGTAAAAGATGATTTTCTGCAAATGAAGCTTGCAGAACGCAATAGCCAGCTGACAATGTTCTGGACACCATTTGGTTGGTACAAATGGAAGATAATGCCATTTGGACTCAAATCGAACCCAGAACAATTCCAACGCAAGCTCACAAATGCACTTGAAGACTTGAACGGAGTAACTGTCGTAGCAGATGATACTCTGATCTACGGTTGTAGGGTTACTTAAGCAGAAGCTTACAAAGATTATGATGGAAATCTGACCCAACTGCTTGAAAGACCAAGACTGATGAATCTACAGCTCAACAAGTCGAAATGCTGCTTTCACATAACCGAGCTGCCGTACAGAGGACATGTAATATCACCATACAGAATAAAGCCGGACCCATCAAAGGTTGATGTGATCAAAACCATGAGTGCACAAACAAAAGCAGAAGAGTACGCCGCTTTCTAGCAACGTTGGCAAGTTTAACCAGCCCCCCCGGGTTGGACTAAACCTCCATTTTGGGCTAAACTGGGTTAAACCCAGGTTAAACTATTTTTCAGGCACATTTTATCACAATATGAAAGAATAAAGCAGGCAAAGTGTTTCATATGCAGTAGCTTTATTATTAATATGAAACAGAGAAGAATCACAGTTAACTAACACGGTACATAGAAATGCACATACATGTATTATTGTTTTCATGCTTCATTGCTTAGGCCTCACTCTGGACACTGCCACTCACAGTGTTGTGTATTCTCTTAGTTGGTGTGTTGAGCTAATCAACGTTACCATGAATCAGTGGTGGCTCTGGTTACTTTAGAGGATGGAGGATGAATCCAGTTGTTGGCAGTGAACACAAGTGCTGAGAGGGTAGATTACCACCTGCCAGTCTCCAAGGCTCTATATCCAACTAAAGTGGCAAATGCTGTTCAATTTTGGGAAATGTAAATGCCTCCACACAGGACATGGGAACGAAGAAGTAGAATATACAATGGAGGGTACTGTACTAAGTACTACTGTAAAAGAAAAGGACTTAGGGTTAACCATTAGTGCTGATATGAAGGTTTCAGAGCAGTGCGGAATTGCAGCTTCAAAGGGAAATCAAATCCTTGGATTAATTAGGCGAAACATAACGTATAAGGAAAAAGAGCTAATAATATCGCTGTACAAAACAATAGTTAGGCCTCATTTAGAATATTGTATTCAAGCGTGGAGGCCATATCGCAGGAAGGACATAGATATGCTAGAAAGAGTGCAGAGGAGAGCAACTAAAATGATACCAAAACTGAGGGATCTTAGTTACGAAATACGCCTAAAAAAATGCGGTTTAACAACACTAGAGACCAGGAGATTGAGAGGAGATCAGATAGAAGTGTTTAAAATATTGAAGGGTTATGAAAATTTTGATAGAAATATTTTTTTCTTAGTTAAGAAAGATAGAAGGACTAGAGGACATGAACTTACATTGGCAAAGGAGCAGAGTAGATTGGATATAAGAAAGTTTTCATTTTCACAAAGGACTGTAAATGAATGGAACAGATTACCTGCTGATTGTGTGGGTGCTAGTAGCGTGAATATGTTTAAAAATAAAATCAACACATACCTCAGACGGGCGGGATACACATAGATAAAAGGGTCGGACTCTCGATAAGCCAAAGGGCTTCCTTGTCCACCTGCCACCTAGAGTTAATTCTCTGGGTGGCAATCTTGTTAAATCTTGTTAAATCTATCCTCCTGTTCAATAACCTGCAAGCTGACACCAAGCTGTACTGGTGTAGGTTGTCTGACTGGAATCACTGCACTTCTTCAGAAGACTCGGCTAGAAATTAATGGCAGTGTCCAGTGTGAGTGAGACATGAATTTTATGGCTATGGCACACTCATAAAAGTCCCTTCTATATTGGACTTTCTGGCCTGGTTTAAATACATAAAAGGATTTTGGTCTGAACTGAAAGTTGTTTGCATAAGGTGGATATTAACTTGGGGTTTCTACCTGGGGAAAATATTCACATCTGAAGGGAAACCTGTGTAACCTTAATGCAATCAGTGTGCAGAAAGTTATATCAGTCAGTAACAGAATACCCCAATAGCACGATTATCATCTGATTATCATAAAGTGATAAGTAGACACACTGACAGACTTATTTAAAGAGCAGTTGTCATCTTTCATTACATCAATAATATTACAACAGTTTTAAGCCATCATCAATCTACATACCAACTGTATTACTATTGAGAATATTCCTCTGATATCATTCTGAGATCTCAGATAGAGTAAAGCTTAGTTTAACCCAGGTTTAACCCGGGTTAATCTGGTAAAACCCGGGTTTAACCCGCCGGGCTGGGCATAACCAGTTTAACCCGGGTTAAACCCCAACCCTGCTTTCTAGGATACACGAACTATCTTACAAAGTTCATGCCCAGCGTATCCAGCGTAAGTGAACCATTGCGGAAGCTCATTCACAAAGTTGCAGACTTCGTGAGGGGTGACGAACAAGAAAATGCGTTCCGGAAAATGAAGGAACTGACAACGTCTGACCAGGTACTCGGATATTACGACCCAAAGAAACATGTGGTTATCCAGGCAGATGCAAGTACCGTTGGTCTTGGCGCAGCATTGATGCAAAATGGCAAACCGGTGGCCTAAGCTTTCCGCTCATTAACGAAAAACTAAAGCAACTACGCACTCATTGAGCTAGAATGTCTAGCGATCGTATTTGCAGCGCGAAAGTACGATCAGTACATCTTCGGACATGCGGATTAACACAACAGCGCTACTCGCTGAAGATCGAATATCGTCCTGGACGGGAACAGACGGTGACAGACACGTTGCCACGTCTACGAAGTAACAGAGGGAAGAGAGAAGACTTACAAGAGAAGAGGTCTTCCAAACGCAAGTCACCAATGAGCTTCTCCAAAGCTTTGAAGAGTGTGATGCAAGCGCTGACAAACGCGTTTCTAATGTGCGATACCAAGCCATTAAGAAAGCTACTACGCAGGATCCAGAGTTGACAGAACACGCCAGTGTGATCATGAAGGGATGGCCAGACCAAAGAATGATGACTCCTACATCAGCGACACCATACTGGACTTTCCGCATTGTAATTCCGAACACTCTACGTCGAGACCTGCTTAACCGACCATACGCTAATCACTCAGGATGCGCTGCAATGGTATGACGAGCACGTGACAGATCGAAAACGCAGGAATCTACAACATCGGTACAACAGAAACGCACGTGTCTTGCTACCGATCAAGAATGGAACGCCAGTTCTGATCAAAGTCATGGTCGATTCAAACAACAGGTGGAGATAAGGAAGAGTAATCAGGCAGCTGAGTGAGCGATCATATACAGTCGACTATGATGGCAATCGGTGTGTAAAACAGACAAGTTACAAGATCCATACATTTTTGACGCACAGTGAATCAGTCGAATCCTGGTGCTCAACTTCTGAGTGATGTACCCTATGGCAGTTCAGCGGATAGCCACAATTAGTGTTGTCTTATCTGACACGAGCAAACTTTGTACGCTGGAGCCGGTCCATGTGACAAGCAAGAGTTCCTGTAGGGTCGAGATACCTTCAACTCATCCTAGTTCACCGGACATTCTTTTCTCTCGTCCTACCCTAGCTTCCCTGAACTTGGCTCTACGTCGTGGTGTTCTGAAACAACTGTCCCGCACACCCTGGTTTCTGGTGATTCATTCGGATCCCTTACAGTGACAGCCTACACTATCATCGAAACCATCGTTAATAGCATTGACAGTCACTACTATGGCATTTAATTCAAATGGTTTCAGATTCTCGTTTGACTGTGAGAGGATCCATCTGGCTAATTTTGTGAATCGCAGGGTTGAAAGTGTGAAAATAAATAAATACCGTTCCAATGGTCCCAAATAATGTCATAGCAAATGGTTCCTGACTGGCAGACTGAACACCAGCCAAGTTCAAGCTGTGATTGTCACAACCGAAGAGCAGAATGGTGGATTTTTAATATGATGTTATCGGCTTGATGAGTAAGTTGACTGTCGAATCGGCGCCCCCAGACCCGGCGCCAGGTGGCAGTGCGCTCCCTGCCTCCGATTCACTACGCCACTGCCAACCAGAATGTACTGCAATCACATAACTCTAAAAAATTCCAAGAAAGCAAAAGTCATCATGTTCTGCAATAGGCCCATACAGGGGGTAAATGTGTAGCTTGCAGTAGATTCATTAACTTTAGAGAAAGATACTCTGAAAATAAACTAAAGTTAGGACCAAAATGGAAACAAGTGCTTGCATTTTCTTATGTCATCCTCATAATAATGTTATACATACTAGCTGGATAAACAAAATAATTTTGCTTCAGTTTGATGATAGCCAAATCTTTTGGTGAATAAATAATATTTAAATGTAATTTCGAAGGTCACATCCACGAATTGTTTTCTTTTCACATTCGGCATATTTTCATGCTCGGTGAAGGTCAAACCACCGCAAAAACATGTTGTGTCTAGGCGCGAGCGATCACGAGAAACAACGAATACTGACAGTTAGAGTCAAACATTCTCATTTGTGTTAATTATAATACACACCTCCACCTTTTCGTGTTTCAGAGCGACAACAATGTGGGTTGTTCCTTTCACTCTGGTTGCTGTGTTGCTGGTTCTGCCCACAGTATATTCACGCCACCGAAATAAAGCTGCTTAGACGAAACCGTGTACTTTTGAGGCCGATACACGAGACTCCACGAGATGAACCAAACAAGCCGGATCTGAGAGAATGTCACAACGTCGAATCAACTCCACCCGAGTCTCACACAGAACATACTTCACCATCAACATCACTGTCGCTCGAGACATTCGACAACGCGACAGACAGTGCTGATGCAGTCGACATATGGATACTGCTGGTACTGCCTACACCACGGTGTAGTGTTTCTCCGTATCGAACCCTCTCTGGTCGAGAAATCGTGAAACCACCTCTGTGACAATGAACTGATTATGATGAACAATACTAAGTCTAAGTCTGTGACATTGAACTGACGAAGATGAACATTGAACAATGAACACTTAATTTATCATTGTAATTAACATAATCGTAATTAGATGTCTGTGTTAACTATTCGATCAACATCGTATTCGATATACAAGACAAGTGAACAAGACTTGATCATTTAGTTAAACAATTATCCCTCTATAAGTAATGTGCTGTTACTTTCAAAATGGAAAAAGGGATGTTTGTAGAATGATACTTTAGGTGGAGATTATTTTGAGTGTGACACTCACCTCGCACATACACATGTGCTCGAGTCATGATTCGTTTGTCAGCGTAACTAAACGCCAATAAAACACAATATGAAAACAGGGCTGGAAATGTGGCAGGCCACACTTAAGATAGAAATACTACAATGTAAATAAGCTAGAAGAAAAGCGGAAGAGGCCACACAGTGAACTAGGGGTTTACTGGTGCACAATAACAGTGACGCAGAGCAGTTATATCATGAATATTTTTTTGGCTTCACGCATATTTATAAAAAGGATCATCAGTTCGCTTTATAATAAAAGCGAACCAATGATACTTTTTAGAAATATGTAAATCACAAGCTAGTATGATTCTTAGTCAATTATAATATACGCATGTTTCGCATTATGTTACTGTAGGAGTAAATTACCGGAATGCGCAGTTTTAAGAACAAAATATCAAAAACCATCAACGAAACCTGTTTACTGCAGTGTTGTGAGTGTTCAGCTAATTACTGGCGTCTCTCTAAAGACGATCCGTCGCATCCGTTGTCGCTCTACTGTCCGCTTCGCATTAATTGGTCGCTAAGTGCTGACGTACGAGAAGCTAATGTTGTATAATAATAGTGGTTGTGGGTGGACGTGCACGAATCACCTTTGCAGTTGTATTCAGTTGCTTTGTTGGAGCCACTCGCACCTTCGTCTTGATGAATACGCGAGTAAGTTAGTCCTGTAGTTCACACAGACAGTGCCTTCGCCCGACAACTTAAGGTGAGACAAATGTGTGTGTGTGTGTGTGTGTGTGTGTGTATGTGTGTGTGCATGCGCGCGTGCGTGCGTGTGTTTGCAGTGTGTCTACGCATATGTATATGTGTGCGTGCATGCTTGCGTGTGTGTGCGTGTGTGTGTGTACACGAATGTATGGGTGTGCGTGCATGCTTGCGCACGCGCTTCGTCGTCGATTACTTTTCTAGACGGAAACACCTGTCGCTACTGCGAATGCTACCGTCCTCCTCATTGCCTCCAGGTCACCGTAGATCGAGCTTCTCCTTCAGTGGGTGTCCTCTAGCCACGCATACCGTCTGTGGTCATTCTGGAGTGGGTAGTGCGTATAATGATGTTTTAATGAGCATTCTGCAGTCGCAGATCTCTGCGTTGAGTTCGGTTCCATTGAAATCGGTGTGTAAAACAGACAAGTTACAAGATCCATACATTTTTGACGCACAGTGAATCAGTCGAATCCCGGTGCTCAACTTCTGAGGGATGTACCCTGTGGCAGTTCAGCGGATAGCCACAATTAGTGTTGTCTTATCTGACACGAGCAAACTTTTCACGCTGGAGCCGGTCCATGTGACAAGCAAGAGTTCCTGTAGGGTCGAGATACCTTCAACTCATCCTAGTTCACCGGACATTCTTTTCTCTCGTCCTACCCTATAGCTTCCCTTAACTTGGCTCTACGTCGTGGTGTTCTGAAACAACTGTCCCGCACACCCTGGTTTCTGGTGATTCATTCGGATCCCTTACAGTGACAGCCTACACTATCATCGAAACCATCGTTAATAGCATTGACAGTCACTACTATGGCATTTAATTCAAATGGTTTCAGATTCTCGTTTGACTGTGACAGGATCCATCTGGCTAATTTTGCGAATCGCAGGGTTGAAAGTGTGAAAATAAATAAATACCTTTCCAATGGTCCCAAATAATGTCACAGCAAATGGTTCCTGACTGGCAGACTGAACACCAGCCAAGTTCAAGCTGTGATTGTCACAACCGAAGAGCAGAATGGTGGATTTTTAATATGATGTTATCAGCTTGATGAGTAAGTTGACTGTCGAATCGGCGCCCCCAGACCCGGCGCCAGGTGGCAGTGCGCTCCCTGCCTCCGATTCACTACGCCACTGCCAACCAGAATGTACTGCATTCACATAACTCTACACAATTCCAAGAAAGCAAAAGTCATCATGTTCTGCAATAGGCCCATACAGGGGGTAAATGTGTAGCTTGCAGTAGATTCATTAACTTTAGAGAAAGATACTCTGAAAATAAACTAAAGTTAGGACCAAAATGGAAACAAGTGCTTGCATTTTCTTATGTCATCCTCATAATAATGTTATACATACTAGCTGGATAAACAAAATAATTTTGCTTCAATTTGATGATAGTCAAATCATTTGGTGAATAAATAATATTTAAATGTCATTTCGAAGGTCACATCCACCGAATTGTTTTCTTTTCACATTCGGCATATTTTCATGCTCGGTGAAGGTCAAATCACCGCAAAAACATGTTGTGTCTAGGCGCGAGCGATCACGAGAAACAACGAATACTGACAGTTAGAGTCAAACATTCTCATTTGTGTTAATTATAATACACACCTCCACCTTTTCGTGTTTCAGAGCGACAACAATGTGGGTTGTTCCTTTCACTCTGGTTGCTGTGTTGCTGGTTCTGCCCACAGTAAATTCACACCACGGAAATAAAGCCGGTGAGACCGCCATCACACGGACGCCAACATATTCGAGACATGTACAGCTATCGCCAGCCGAACGAATACTCTTGACATTGGTGAACGATAAAGACGTTGTGCGTCGGCCAGCCAGAACAGGGTCCGGCTACATCGGTATGAGAAGAGAACGGCGAAACAGACGCCCGTTCTACCGCTACCGCATTCGGTCAGCCATTCCTGAACTGCTTCCTGTGTTCTACCCGAGGTGGCTTTCAACGGAAACGGCGTCGGCACCGGTTGTGGATAAACCGGCATGGAACCTACGTGTTCACCGCTTTGGCTAATGGTTGTTATCATCACTGTATCGGCGAACTCTGGGGGTTGTTGTGTTTCACGAAAATATACGACGTAGAAAACTGAGATATTTGAAAAAAATACTTTTGTTGTGAATTAAGTGCAATTGACCAGGCGTATTAGCAGTTTAGTGATAACGTGAATGTAATAGCTGTGAAATTATGCACTCTTTGAAATTTATAGGCACCCTGCATGAATGCGTTTTAAAAAGACCTAGACGTACGTGACATTGACGGTACTTGTTCTGCATATCAGTGACAGAATGGCCCGATTGTTCGATTATAAAGACGGGTCTACAAACACGGGCGCCCTCGTTGAGGCCCGCCAAAAAACCCTGGTGGCCGAACAAAAAATAATATTGGGTGGGGTGAGCCGGAGCTTCAGCACGACTCCGCTGTCGTCTGACCTTGACATCGAAAGACGGGGAGGGGGTGCTGTTGAAAATGTTTCGCGGCGACGTTCACAATTTCCGATGGTCTGGGGGCATATTCAACAGGTCTATGGGTCTGGCCACTCTAACGCAGGCATAGCGTGGCCAAATCCCAAAGGTCTAGGGGCACGTGCCCCAATGCAGACCCCACCCTGGAACTGCCTATGGCATAGGCCTACGTGTTTTCTATGAGTAGTATGTTGCACATCTCCAACGTCATTCTCGTTTCTCATATCTTCCTCTCATTTGACCGATGAAATTAACTGCTTTGTCTGTTAAGCAACTGATACAACACATTCGTGATTTACAATTTAAATGTTCACAATAATTATGGAATTGAAAATATCGAAATATCATAAAGGCACCGTCGACAATCAGCAAATTATTTCTTTGTCATCTTGAAGTTCAATATGACCTTCATCTTTGGATGTTACATATGACAGAAATTGATTCCTTGACCCTGGGAATGTTAGGTTAGACATCAAGAACATGTTTCTATGTTGTTTCTGAGAAGCTGAGATATCTGGATAATGGTTTTCCGACGCGGCCATTTTAAAAATCAATATGGCGCCTAGGTACCATGTCGATAGTGATGGGTATTTAGCTTTAAATGAGCCTACATATATAATAAAATACATGTTTGCCAATTTGCATTCTTTTGTAAAAAGGTGCACAATCATATTCCTTAGTCGCTGTGCTAATACGTTTTAAGGCATTATGAATATTCTTCTTACAACGATCTATTATGTCTAGTGTTTGAATGATATGTGTGGTATATTGTTTAACTTATGTATTATTGTAGATGTAAACATATAAATAAACATGTTTTCACTTCTCACTCCTGTTGGTTGGAGCAAGCCCCAACTCCTGTTTATCGATACCGTTCATTCGACCAACTTCCATTGGTTGGACCAACCCCCATTGGTAAGACCAGCCCCCATTTTATAAGATAAGATAATGCATTATTGTCTCAACTATGGAGTTGAGAAATTTGTCTCGGGTGAGAACAGACATGACTGCAATATGTACATAAAACCAGCAGATAAATAATACACGCATACACATTACTTATTCTAAAACGACAAGTGACACTGAGGCAGCAGGTATCATGTTTAATGGACAGTGGCACGAATTAGTGTTTCTATCTATTAAGCCTGCACCGAGGAGTTCTATAACGTCTGCCAGATGGCAGGAGCTGGAATTCATTATGCAGAACATGTTTAGTATCAACATAATATTGACTGACTGTCTTCTTAATTTCTTTTCATAAAATATCGTGAAGAGAGACCATGGGAGATGTGGAACATGTGATTTTCATGGCAGTTCTCATCAATCGAGAAAGCTGTGATTTTAACTGAACAGACATGTTGCCAAACTAAGCAGTAATCCCATAGTGCAGTATGTTTTCAATAATTTTTGGACCAGCCCCCATTCGTTGGGCCAACCATGCCCCCATTAGATGGTCCAGCTCCCATTCGTTGGACAAGCTCCCATTCGTACCCTCATTTTGATTTTCCCTAGACATCTTCCTCGATAAATGTTTCTGTACATTTCTCCCCGTGTGCGTGTTTGTGTGTGCGCTCGCAGTGCGTGTGTGTACGTGCGTGCGTGTGTATATGTATGCGCCCATGCGTGTGTGTATCTTTCCGTCCATATCTCCCTCCTCCCTATAAATACACCTCATCATCTCCCCTATCTCTCTCTCTCCTCCCCCTCTCTTATTTATCTCACCTCTCTCACTCCCTCCGACCCTCCAGCCCCCTCAATTTATTTACTTTATATCCCCTCCCTCCCTCCTTCCTCCCTCCCTCCCTCCTCCCTCCCTCCATCCCTCGCTCGCTCCCTCCTTCCATCCCTCCCTCCATCCCTCGCACCCTCCCTCCCTCCCTCCTCCCTCCCTCCCTCCCTCCTCCCTCCCTCCATCCATCGGTCCCTCCCTCCTTCCATCCCTCCTCCCTCCCTCCATCCCTCGCTCCCTCCCTCCTTCCTCCCTCCCCCATCCCTCGTTCCCTCCCTCCCACCCTCCTTTCGTCCGTCCGTCCGTCAGTCCGTTCTAATTGAATTCTACGCACTCAAATACTCATTGATATTATGTTTGCACCCTTCCTCCTCGTCGTCTCCCTCCCCCCTCTCTCTATCTCTAAATTGAAGCGTCGAATTCACATGTATGCGCTAATTAGTATGCAATTAGTGACGTTAACTGTTAACGTATTAAATACGTCTGATGCACATTCCCGTCATATCCGGCTTCCTGTGTCGAACCCAATCTTTGAAGCGTGTTTTCTTCGTGCTAGAAAAAGATATTCGATATCGCCGAAGTGATAATTGTCGCTACGAGCTACAACTGTGGGTGTTGATGGCGCAGGCTGTTGTTGAGAGTTGTCCTTACTGATGGAATATGACATCAACTGGAGCGACCCGGAGCACCGGCACCGGCAAACTAGCGTAAAGTCGTCAGGTTAGTTAATTTGAAATACGTACTTTCCCTGACTCTAAATGCTGAGTAAGTGGTGTAACAAAGTATCAAACTAACGATGCATCACGATGGCCGACCCGATGTAACGATAATAGTTTACTATCGATAGTAAATGGTGGCTCCTCGATAGCGACTACCATAGTCTTGGAGGAGTCTCCTGACCCTACTTTTGGTTATTTATCATACATTATACCATGTTTACCATAAGGTTATATATTTGTATTATTTTAACTTTTTGACATGGATGTATTGTATGTATTATTTTAAATGTATGGGTCAAATAAAACAAATTCTTCTTCTTCTTCTTCTAAATGTAACTATCGACAGTTAGCCTAACTATCTATTGTAACGATAGTTGGCATATAGATAAAATAATAAAAACAATGTTCATAAAATGCTTTATTTATTTCGTTTTGTAATTTTACTTATTTACAATTACAATTTTACAATTCATTTCTTTATTTCCAATTGAGAATACAACATACAACATATTTGCATATTACAGTTGATACAGTTCAGACTGGAAAGGGGGAAAGTAGAAGTTCATTGTTTATTTTGCATTTTCCCCGACATCATTATAACATGATCATAATCTTAAACACAGTGTTAGTAACATAAAGAATATGCTATTGCTAAAGTGAGGCCACTACTACATTCGTGCTTTCAAATACTTTCTGAATCTTAACAATAACCAAATTAATTACATAACTTATACTCTTCAGTTAAGTAATTCTTATATCGTTTTTTTGAGATTTCTTATAGTAAGTGATCTTTTTATGTGCTTGTCTAAACAATTCCACAATTTAATACCATACACAGATATACACTTAGCCTTTAACGTGGATCGGGCATAAACATGTTTTAGTTTATTTCTTTGGCGTGTTACATAGGGTGCAGTATATTTGGCATTGAAAACACATTGAAGGTTATCAGGTAACAAATTATTGTTAGCTTAAAACGTTACGATAGAAATTTTAAATTTTATTAAGTCATAAAGTTTAAGAATGCCTAGATCATAAATAATGTATTAGTATAACTTATTGTATTCTTATTACATATTATTCGTACAACTTTCTTTTGTAATATATAAACACCGTTAATATATGTTTTATATGCATTTCCCCAAACTTCGCAGCAGTAGTATAAATACAGATAAATGAAATAATGAACAATATAGTATAAAAAGCGACTTTTTATCTAATACATATTTAGCCCGGTATATAATGGCAATAGTTTTTGTTAGTTTGGACTTGATCATATTCATATGATCTTTCCAGCTATTGTCTATTAAGACACCTAAAACTTAGCAACATATACACTATCAATAGTTGTATTATCGATTTTTTATATCAATATTTGTTGTCTTACTATAGTTGGTAAACAACATGTAGTTTGTTTTAGCAACATTTAAGGATAATTTATTAACTGAAAACCAGATATGTAGCTTTTGTAGTTCGTCGCTGACAATTTTGCTTAGCTGGGCTGGATCTTTCCCAGAACAAAATATATTCGTATCATCCGCAAAATAATTAATTTTAGTATATCTGAACAATTACAAATATCATTTATGTATAGTATAAATAATTTTGGACCCAGAATGGAGCCTTGCGGTACTCCACATAACACCTATAATAAATCTGAATTGCAGTCATCTATGCTGACATGCTTACAGTCTGTTAAACACGTAACTTTTCAGCCAGTCGCTGGCCATCCGTCTGATACCACAGGCCTGTAATTTTCGGAGTAATAAATTACGATCAATTGTATCAAATGCTTTTTTTAAATCAATAAATACACCAATTGTGCAATTCTTTTGGTCTAAAGCAGCAGTAATATTTTTAGTTAGTTCTAACAGAGCCATTGAAGTTGACATATTTGTCTTAAACCCATACTGACTGCTGTTTAAAATGTCACATTTTTCTAAACATTTATCTAGCCTAGAATTAAATAATTTTTTCTCAATTTTTTTAAAATTGCGGAAGTAGAGATACTGATCTATAGTTAATAAAAACATTCTTAAATATGGGAATTACCTTGGCAATTTTCAATTCTCAATTTACCGAACTAACATCAACATTATTGTCAACAACAGCGCCAAATCAGACTAACCATTTTATAAATTAATTTTTCTGGCGTCGGAACGAACTTACTAATGAGGGGCTAAGTCCGGAGCTTCAGTTCAGCACTCCTCGCTGTCGTTGTTGGTTTGGTCATACATTACGTCGGAAGACGGGTGGATGTTGATGATTTTTTGTGTGAGCTTTATCTCTTCGCTGGTGTCTTGCTATCGCGCTTTCGCGCTGTCGGTCAACACAACGAAGACGGGGGAGCGGGGGGAGGTGAAGATTTTTTTTGCGGCGGCATTCATAATTTTTAAGCACACCAACAACCTCGATTTGCACCCCCTTGATGCTCGTCGCAGAGACGCCTTCTGGGTCTCTCACCAAAACATCAAATTCCATCCCAAAATGCACCCCTTCCCCAAATAGTAGTGGTAACCCTATCTCCAGCACATGTAAGGGTAGTGCCCCCCCCCCGGGTGTACCCGTAAGTCCCGTAACATATAGTTTGTGAAAGCTTTTCGTTGGTAGTAGTCCTCCCCCTATTCCGTATATACAGCGTTCAATATCTAGATATATGCTATGTATCGAACAATTGATGCTCCCGGGAGTCTGCCATTTTAACTGTAACATTTTAGGTTTGACCATGTGGTCGTTAATAAAGCACGTTTTAAATACATCACATTTGGCGTCGAGGATGAAAGTTAGCCAATATGTACTGTATGAGTATCAGCGGTCTAATTTTGAATTCGTCGGTGTGGGATGCAGGTACTGTATAGCACATGATGTTATTGGTTGTTCGGTGTTGTACAAAGTTTGAGGATACGTGATCTGGGAAATGTTTGCGTCTTATTTATTCTTTGGGGCCGAAAGTATGTTTCTGCGGGGATGGCTGGGATAGATCCCTCAGCTATTTTGTACATGAATTTAAGTCGTAGGTCCCGACGTCTGCTTTGTATGGTATTGAGTTTTATGTCTATTAATATGTTTGTGATCGATCCTTCATGTCTGGAGTGGTAGTCGCCGGTAATGAAGAGAGCAGCACGGTGTTGGATACGTTGTAGTTGATCTGTCTCCCTTATGGTATGGGTCCCACACTATGGCTCCGTACTCTAAGGCAGCGTGCACAAGGGCAATATATGCGGTCTGTTTGCTGTTTATAGGACAGTGTCACTTGTTACGCCTTAGGAAACCAAGTGTGGAGTTTGCTTTTTTAGTTAGTGTTGCGATGTGGGAGTGCCATTTAAGGTCGTCGGAGATAGAGATACCAATATAGGGATTGCAGTTTACACGTTCTAGGGTGGCGTTATTTAGGGTGTAGAAATAGTCAGTTTTATGTTTTACACTGAGGATGTAGCACTTGTTTGTATTGAAGTTCATACCCTAGTTCTTTGCCCATTTTTGGAGTTGCTTTAGGTCGTGTTGTAGTGCAATGTGATCGTTGAATGTTTTAATTTCTCTGTATAGTAGGCAGTCATCTGCAAATAAATAGGCGGGCTTTAGATTTTACTGATGCTGGTAGGTCGTTTATATGACAGAGGAATAGTAGAGGGGGGGGGGCAAGTACAGTGCCTTGCACTTGCCTTGCTTGATTTGACGGGTACTTCTCGCGAAGTTTCGCCGTCTAGCACAACTTTCATAGATCTGTCAGTGAGGAAATTTTCTAGCCACTTGAGCGTGGTTCTGGTTATGTCATGGTGGGATAGTTTATGGAGGAGTTTTGTGCGGGGGACTGTGTTGAAAGCCTAGCTAAAGTCTAATATTGCTGTCTACTTGAGTTCCAGAGTCGAAAGAAGAGAATAGGTCATGCGTGATGGTTAGGAGTTATGTTTCGCAGGAGAAGCCTGCTCTGAAACCATGGTTTAGGTGTGTTAGGATGTTGTGCTCTGCTAGGTAGGTCATGATGTGGCGGTAGATTACGTGTTCGAGAATTTTGCATGGGACCGATATCAAGGTAGTTTTCTGGTAGGTGCTTACCTCCTTTTTTAAAGACAGTTGACACATTTTATGTGCGCCAGTCTGACGGTAGGTTGTCTGTGTCTATGGATCTCTGGAAGATGTCTCGGAGTGCAGGGGATAGAGTGTTGACACAGTTCTTAAGGACAGCATTGGGATCTGGTCAGGGCCACATGCTTTATGCGGTTTAATGGACTTGAGTAATTTACATACTCCGGTGGTGTCAATTTTAATGTCACATGTTTTGGGGTGTTGTGGGGGATCAAGATGTGGGGGAGGGCGGATCTGTCTTCTTTCGTGAATACACTCTGGAACTGGTCCAAGAGGATCTCAGCCTTCTCCTTACTGTTACACACCAGTGATCCATTCTTTTTTAGGGGAGCTACTCCGATGTTGTCTTGTTTTCTACCTTTGATATAGCGCCAGAATGGCTTTGAGTTTTTTGTTTGGAGACCTGTGGTGATGGTATTATTAATAAAGTCCCATTCTGCTTTACGCAAACTTCGTCTACGTGTTTTCTGTACGAATTTATAATTTTCCCAGTTGTTTGTTTTCTTAGCTTTATTGTACAGTCTTCTCTTTCGCTTTAGTAGTCTTTGTAGCTTTCTGTTTAAGTGAGATTGCACCGACTGGAGCTGAGCTTTGATGGGATATGTTTGTTGATAGATTTTACTAGTGCGTGTTTGAAGATTGTCCAAAGAGTTTCAGTGCATGCACCTAAAGTGTATTGAGTCTTTATTTCATTAGACAGGGTGATGAAATCAGCATTTAGATTATCCCAGTCAGCGCGAGCAAATTGGTAAATTTTTCTGCGTTGTTTGTTTTGGTGTTGGACTCTTATATCAAAATCCGTGACGATGATGTCATGGTCTGATATCCCTGGCACAGAAGCAGAGTTTGTCACTACTGTGGGATTTGTTGTAAAGATTAGGTCTAGTAGCTTGCCCTTTCTAGTTGAGCTAGTGTGGATTTGTGTAAGCTGCGCACTTTCTGTTGTGTCAATGAGGGCTTGTTGAACGGATCGCTCTGGGGCGCACGTTTTCACAGTGCTTGTGTCCCATAGTATATCGGGACAGTTGAAGTCTCCACAGAGGATTATTTGTTTTTGCTTCGAGTTTGTTGTGATCTTTGTCAGGGATTTATTTAGTTCACGTATGGTTTTGTTGCAGCGTTGCGGCATGTAGAATGAGCTATATTAGTAGGTATTTTTGTTTTGGAGTTGTACTTTGACCCACATGATTTCGCAGTCGCTATTCAGGTCTGGTTCAGTAGAGGATATGAGGTCTTTCCGTACTAGCACAAAGACACCGCCTCCTACTGCGTTGCGGTCTTTCCTGTAGGTGGTGTAGTTATCTGGGAACACTTCATTGGATTTTATTTTGTTACTAAGCCAGGACTCACAGCCACAGATAACGTCTGGTTTTATGTAGTCATCCTGAATGCACAAGGTTAGAAATTCTGAAGCCACGTCGAAGCGAAGACCAACTTTGGAAGCGCAACGAACTTTTCTCGTAAACATGTCACGGCACGGAAATTTACCAGAGTTTACAGGAAAAGACTGGTCGTCTTATCAGGACAGGTTAGGATTTTATTTTGAAGCAAATGACATTGCCGACGACGCCATAGGCAAGCGCAGAGCAATCTTACTAACATTACTGGGTGACGAAACATATAGTATATACGTTGTTACATGCAGCCTGGCATCGCCACGAACGCCGGCTGATTTCTTCTACGTTGAACTGTGTAAATTGTTACAGAACCAAACCAACCGAAACCAAAACAAAACCAACCGAAACCAAAACACGCTTTTGCAACGCTACAACTACTATTCGACCTACAGGAAGAAGGATTAGTCAGTAGATGACTTTGTTGCTAAACTGAAAAATTTGGCCAGAAACTGTGATTTTGGTAAAACATAGGCTGGTGCGCAGCTGACTGCCGAGTTGATCTGGAAGAAAATCTAAGGGACCGGTTAGTTCATGGGGTAGCAGATCCGGTTATCCAGCGACGATTGTTGAGGAAAACCGACCTTGATTTCAAAAAGGCTCTACAAATGGCCCTTGCCATGGAAACCGCTGCTGCTAACACCGCACGGTTAAACTCGCCTGCGTACGACAGTACACCGACTGTATACAAAGTGACCACTTACAAGCAAGCAACGAGGTAGTGGGAGAAGAAACCACCCTCTCATAAACGCCAGAAGACATGATGCAGATGTAACAAAATATCTCATTCGGCGGAAGAGGGTCACTACAAGGACGCCCAGTGCCGCTTTTGCCACAAAGAAGGACACATCATGAGTAATTGTTTCACAAAACAGAAATAGGAAAAGGGAAACAGAAACAGCACTCATCAGCTGACGGCACCTAGACAGAACTGTGTTCCATCTTAACAGTCAGGAGAGACAAGGAATCTCGTGACACATAAGAGATGCGCCTTATCAGAAAAAAAACCAACAGGTAGCGAGTGCAGAATGGTGTCACATGCTGCGGCGCCCAAGCAGCGAGAAGATAACAACTGTGCGAGCCTGCCTTATGAGAAACAACCGTCAATTAGTGAGAACATAACCCCGTCCTTATTACGAGTCTAACGACGTGTCACGCACGCGCAGCCCTGTATAGTTAGTCACACCTAGCTACACCCCTCTCCACCCACACATCCGACAGTGGAGTCACTGTGCTATTATAGAAACGTGCAAAGAAGCCTCACCGTCAGATGTAGATATATACATACCATGAGTCGCAAATTCTTGCCAGTGTAGTGAATTGTTAGCGTATGAATGCGTGAAAGTCGTAAATTCTTGTCACTTTAGTACATTACTGAGGTCACTTTGTAAAACTTTAGCTGTCCAACAGGCTGGACTTGTAAAATTTTCTTACTTTAATGCATATGTGTCGTAAATTCTTGCCAGTGTAGTGAATTTTTAGTGTATGAACGCTAGAAAGTCGTAAATTCTCGTCACATTAGTACATTACCGAGGTACCTTTGTAAAAATTTAGCTGACCAACACGCTGGACTTGTAAAATTGTCTTACTTTAACGCGTATGTGTCGTAAGTTCGTGCCAGTGTAATGAATTGTTAGTGTATGAACGCGTGAACGTCGTAAATGTTTGTCACTTTAGTACATTACCCCGCCCTCGCCGGCCGGCTTTCCCGAAGGGTGGGGACGGCGACGGTGGCAGCTCCCGCACAGTTTCTTAGTGGGTGCGTGCATGTGTGTAAGACTAGGACGGGCTGGTGGACAGCTAGTGACTGTCTCTGATCCGGTATATCACTGTGCGTGTGTGAAGGTACATACGCATTAAAGTAAGAAACTTGCACAAGTATAACGTGTTGAAACGCTAAAGAATTTTCCTCGGTAATATACTAAAATGTTACGAATTTACGACGTTCACGCGTTAAGATTCTAAGAAGTTACCTTGGTAATGCACTAAAGTGACAAAAATTGACGACGTTCACGCGTTCATACACTAAACATTCACTACACTGGCACGAATTTACGACACATACGCGTTAAAGTAAGAACATTGTACAAGTTTAATGTGTTGGACAGCTAAAGTTTTACAAAGTTACCTCGGTAATGTACTAAAGTGACAAGAATTTACGACTTACGCGCGTTTATACACTAAAAATTCACTACACTGGCAAGAATTTACGACACATACGCATTAAAGTAAACAAATTGTATAAGTTTAGTGTGTTGGACAGCTAAAGTTTTACCACGTTACCTCGGTAATGTACTAATGTGACGAGAATTTATTACTTTCACGCATTCATACACTAAAAATTCACTACACTGGCAAGAATTACATGTACCTTTATTATACTTCTACGATACTAACAATTACAATATTCAAATCGAAAACTGTAATAGCAATAACGATACGCAACTAATATACTGATAAGTACGTGTAGGCTTACGACTACTACTGTGTGACAGCTCGAGGCGCCTCTAACCCCAACTGACGTAGGGGCGCATTTCCTCTTTGTGTCACCGCCTTACGACAGATACTTTACAACTGCATATCATTATCGTTCATATTTCTATGGAGTGTAGCGACAACGTATTCAATGTGTTGATCGCAGATGACATTCCGCGCAAGTTCATGACATGTATGACGTACGGCCTCTTCTATAGTACTTGGTGTGGAGACATATATAACGTTGGCTAATCGACCTATCACTCGCTCTATGTCCCGCATGCATTCGAAGGGCGCTGCATAACCCAAAGCTATAACATCAAGGAAACTGGCCCAGATGATATGTCCGTCGGGACTTAGAGCGAGTGATGACATGTTACTCCGGAGGGCTGAGCAGTCCGATATTGGGACGCTGTCGTCGTCGCACGTCATATGTAGGGGTGTGTCAGACAATGGAGGTGTCGTGACGTCTTCACACGACATGTCCAGTGTCGGAGCGCTGGTGCGAGGACGTGATGGCGGTGGTGATGCCGTATGCTGCTGCTGCTCGTGCAGTCTGGTCAGGAGCGTGCGGCGTAGTGATGTCGGTGCTCAGCTACGTGATAGACGCGCTACCTTTTTCTTCGGTGCCCACGTCTCCTCCTTGTAGGCATCACGGGTTCGTCCTAACCCACTAGCAGCAGCAGCACCATCGGACTGTCAAACACAACAACAATACACGGTGAATACAATTTTAAATTAACATTTAATGGATTGATAGTTAAATGATAATTAGTCAATTACATTAGCATCTTTTTAAAGTTAATTAACTAAATTACACTACTTTCTGGTAATGTTAATTGATTAAATGAACTTAAGTGCATTAATAAGTTGAAAATAATCCCTATTGATTCAGCGTTAGGGCATTATAAAGTTGTTAAAATACCTTATAGCTATTGTATAGCATTTATAATGATTTCAGAGTAAACACCATTCTTCACACTGGTAGTTTGAGGTGTAACAGCATTGAAACCAGTAGCAATGTGTATGTGTAAGACAGTGGTATGGTTAGAAATCACGATAATGCACTATACAATGATTACACACACACACACACACACACACACACACACACACACACACACACACACACACACACACACACACACACACACACACACACACACACACACACACACATACACACACACACACATACACACACACACGACAGGTTTATCGTGTTGGTTATATAATAATAATAATGACAAACTTCTATAGCGCCTAAACCCCCACGAATCTGAGCTCAGAGGCGCAACATACAAAAATCATTGGGCAAAATCATTGGGCGTTAACAGGGACAAGCAAGAGTCGTCACTAGAGCAAGGGACCGCCGAAGGTTAGGGTGGGAATGCAATTTCAAATAAATAAGTCTTTAGTTTTTTACGGAAGCTATTTATAGTCTCAGATGATTTTAAAGCGATAGGGAGTTGATTCCAGATTGTGGGTGCAGCTACAGAAAAAGCACGTTTGCCGATATTAAGCTTGGTTTTCGGAACAAAAAGTCGTTGTGAAACAGGTGATCTAAGATTCCTGGGGATATCGGAAAAACGAAGGAGACTAAACAAATGGATGGGTGTTGCGTAGAAAGGGTACGATATGTGATTGTGGCTAATTTGAATTGTATTCGATATGTAACTGGAAGCCAATGCAACTGTCTTAGTAGGGGCAGAGATGGTGAGAAACGAGGTGCTTTTAGTACTACACGTGCTAAACAATTCTGTATACGTTGGTATTTAGCTAAGTCCTTTTTAGCAATATCGTTTAGGAGAGAGTTTATGACTTCAAGGCGACTGCCAATTAGAGATACTGATATTGCTTTAGCAGTAGATAAAGACAAATGATGCCGAATTCGGCGAAAATCACGTATATTGTAGAAACAGGATTTACATACTTGAGAAATGTTCTGCTTAAAGCTTAAATCACTGTCAAAGATAACACCTAGATTACGAACAGTATCTGATGGTGATGTATCATTACCAAGCAATTTAACTAGAAAGTAGTTAACAACCTTGTTTCGTTGTTGTTTTGTGCCAATAATAATTAGATCAGTTTTATCTGGATTTAGTTTCAATTTACTTGCTTCCATCCACAGCAAGATGTCATTGAGACAGTCATTTAAAGTTGATAGAGATGTATGTGTGTCAGTTGGTGAAAGTGACATACACCTGTGTGTCGTCAGCATACAACTGATGATTTATATTATGATTAGTTATGACTCGACTAAGGGATGTAGTGTATAAGCTAAACAGAACAGGGCCAAGGACAGAACCTTGTGGGACACCAAATGGAAGATTTTCTGGACAAGACAGTGAGCCAGATATGTTAATGCTTTGGTATCTGTCTGAAAAATATGAACTAAACCACTGAAGAGCCATGCCAGATATACCAAATGTCTATTAAGGCGATGTAAAAGAATGTCGTGATCTATTGTATCAAAAGCAGCTGATAGATCTAGTAAGGTGAGAGCAGTTCATTTCCTATTATCCATATTGCATACAATGTCATTGTGTATTTTAAGAAGAGCCGTGTCAGTCGAATGAAATCGCTTATATGCAGATTGTAAATTATTTGATAAATGCTGTGAATAAATATGTTCATGGAGTCGATTTGCAACAACCTTCTCCAATACTTTCGACATAAAATTAATATTTGAGATAGGACGGTAATTTTTAAGGGCATTTTTGCACAGACTTTGTTTTTTAATAAGAGGATTGACAAGAGCTTGCTTGAATTCGCGTGGAACAACACCATCCTGCATTGACATATTTATAATATGTGTAATAGAATAAACCAATTGATCAATGCAACTCTTCAGTAGAAATGTTGGAAAAGGGTCAAGACCACACGATTTGTTAGGACACTTTTGTATGATAGTGCGAACTTCACTTGTAGTTGCAGGTGTAAAACATTGCAATGTATTATCAACAATCGGCTGTTCAGTAAACTTGTAATCAATGTCATTAATAACAAAACGTGATCGAATGTAAGCAATCTTATCCGTGAAATATTTGGAAAACATGCTGCATAATGTATCCAATGAAGAGGTATCAGCCTATCAGGCAATCATTTTTGTTTCTCCCGATGAAGGACACTATTTATGGTTTTCTACATTTGGCAAGGTTTTTCAGAATTTGTTTATATTAAATTCGTATAATAGTCTGATTTTGCTTTTGACATCATGTGGTTGCACAGATGTAACTGCTTAGTATAGCGGATCCGATCAAGGGATGAACGGGTACGTCGCCAAATTCTTTCAAGATATCGACGATGACGTTTTGTTTATACTATGTCTAGTGACATCCATGGTGACGGTGGACGAACTTTTACTTTTTTGTTTGTTTGGGGGCAGCATGTTTATCAAGAAGATTACTTAGTGTAACGTAGAACTGGTTTACTAGCTTACACAGTGTAGTTTTTGGCTGAATTTAGAGATCTGAATTTGCAAAGAATGTCTACATTAATGTCATGTATCGGTCGGAAAGTAATAAATTGTTGTGCTGGTCTTGACTCGACTCTGAGACACAGATCAATAATTACAGTATGAGGATCTGATAATCCATCAGTAACATATACCGCCTTGATGTTATTGCAGTTTGACCTAGTGATAAACAAGTCAAGCCAATGCCCATGGATATGAGTAGGGAATGTGACATGCTGTTGTAAGTCAAATGTTTGAAGTGCATCCATAACCTAATATGAAGGATAGGTAAATCAACATGGATATTGAAATCACCTAGAATATATAATTCTTCATGTAATTGTAATGTTGTTTCAAGAAAATCTTGAAATTCATCAAAAAATGTACTTGTGTTTCCAGGAGGACGATATTTGCAAATAAAATTAGCAAACATAGATGAACCTTTTATAAGAATACATAATGCCTCGAAGCTGTGGTATACAGGTGAATGAAGGATTTCTACCTTGAACAAATCAGAAACTAGAAATGCGACACAACCACCCCTACATGACTGGCGTGGATGATGGTGTATAGAAAAGCCAGGAGGAGTGATGTCAGCAAGACAGGAGACTGTATGTCTCAGTCATTGCTAAAATATCAATATGTTTTGATGATATTGAATCAGAAAGGGCAGCAGATTTGTGACGAACAGATCTAAGATTGATAGTCGCACAGCATATATTATTAAACGTTTTTGGATCAGGATTAATTGACACATCACCTGCCAGAAGGAGAATAATACATAATTTAAAAGATGGATTACAACCTGATGTTTTCACTAAGTTTTTGTGCGTACATAGACCAAGACAGGAAATATGTAACGCAGGGGTTTATGTACAAGAAATACGTTCTAACATAAATAAAAACACGTCTTCTTCAAATATATAATAGTTAATAACTCTACTAACAAGACATAATTCATTACTTAGTTCCTTCTACAGACGTGAAACATTCATGGTCGACTGTAGTGTATCATGTTATTGTAGTGTCTTTGTTGTCTGGACACACAATTCAAATGTTTCAATGACAGCACAGCAGTTTGTTGACAATCACCTGAATTTGTGACGTATTGTCTTCAGAACGAGTGTGTGGATGTCACGGCTACATATGGACGACTATTCCAGAGTGGTACAGGAAACTGCCGGTGGACTGTTAACAGTACCGGATGCCGATGGAGTATGTGGCAATGCCAAAATTATACGACCATGGCCAGATAGGTGCCTGGATTTAACAGACAGCTATCTTCAAGCAGACAAAAACCATGAAGATTCTGAGATGCGTCTCCTGAATGTGAAGAAAACCGCTGATATGTGGAATGACTGCTACTAACGTGGCACTGCACGTCGGTCTACATGATTCAACGAACGACAGGACCAACAAAGCTCCGTCACATTGTAGCTGCGACGAATACGCCACACCAAGTCAGTAGGGGTTACAAAGAAATGCAAACAAAGTTGCAACTCTCACTGCCCAGGCAACAACGGATGACTTACATGAGAGAAGACGGAAAACTAAAGCAACTAACATCCTCCGTGGTCTGCCAAAAGACGTCCCCATTAACATAAGCGTCGATGTTAGATACAACTCGACAAATCCAAAAAACAGTTATAGTTGTGGTGGACAAAATGCATCACGGGTGTGGGAACTGCAGTCAGTTAGCAAACCGGCAATCGAGAAATCATAGCGTTCCACCTGGACAACAAGCTCTGCAAATTAGGATCTTCACTTCGCAATCAAGGCATCGATGTAACCTGTCCTGGGCATGCCGGTTGCACAGCCAGTGTGCAAGCAACAGAACCACTGTCTGAGTACATAATTGGAAAAAAGATTGGTGGCAGTCTTATACAAGACAGTGTTGCAATAAAATACGTTGCTACCGATGGAGATGCATTAGCATCTCGGGGTATACAGGATGCCATGCCAGCAGGTACACAGACAGAGAGACAATCAGATACGATACATCTGTCTCAAACGCAAGTTCTTCACATCATGAAAGCGTCATTCTCCTCCAGAATGTTTCCAGGAGAGACTGCTGCCGTGCAAACGGAAAACAGAAGAATGTTTGCGGAAGACATGAAGACCAGGTGCCAGAAGATTTACACAAGCGTACATATGCTTCACAACAGCGACGCGACAGTCATAGCTAGTCGTATGCCGGACATCATTCAAGCCACATTAGACTGCTATCCTGGCACGTGCAAAAACTGCAACCAAGCAGGAAGTCTAACTAGATCATGACCCCGTATGGTGTACTGGCAACATGTCCTAAGGACACATCACGCCACATGATAACAGTGTTGTTCCCTTTCTGTATTGCACACTGCATGTTTTGTCCTAGTGTTATTGTTATAATTCTGAACAAAAGAGTGTATTATTATTTATTTTATGACTCACGCATTGTTTCTATTAATTATTGCTTAAATGACAAACACCATTAATAAACTTGACACATATCAAGTAATTTAACTTTAGCTTCATTTTAATTTGTATATTACGTCTAGTAGCCTCGTGACATGAGGTAGATGCATCTTATCACAAAAAAACAGGCAACAATTAGAGAGTACAGAATCCCCGTCACATGATGCGTCGCGGAGTCTCGTGACAGTTGGGAGATGCGCTTTATCAGAAAATGACAATGACCGAGTACACAAGATGATTACATGGTGCGTCGTGTTTCATTGTTCCACTGTTTATGGTGGAATAGCTTACAAACGACATGTGCATGCCTACACCTTATTTGAAATTAATATACATAATCGAAAATCTAACAATATACTTATTTGTTAATAAGTGGACGAACATTTTAGTAAACAAATTTAAATGAACTTTTAATTAATAGTTAAATGACTCCATCTTTGGAACGTCTTGTTATTGTGTTTAATTGTATGATGATGTTGCACGCACTACAATCTATAGCGATCATATCATCTTTAATGCGGATAATTCCGTTCTTACACAGTAGACCTTCGTTAAACTACACGCTTGTGATACAGTTATTACCATAGTTTTTTTTTTTAAATTATGATATATATCGTTCGTTTGTTACGTTCAAATCATTCCGTACACACCGCAAACAATGACTTCACCAATACCTTGGGATGAGCTCCGAGAGCAGTGGCACCAACGAGACGAATGAAGTGTCATAATGTAAGTAAATACACTTTCACAAAGTATATATATATATATTTCTCTCTTTGCTTTATGTCATTCGTTTTACACGACCAGGCACTTACTTCATGTGGATAATTACACAGTGTTCTTAGAAGTTAAACTACCTGTGACGTGCGTCGTATCTTGATATCATGAATGTTTAACCGAGAGTTATATCATCTTTTTCTTTGCTTTATATCATACGTTTTACACGTTCAGGTACATCTAACTGTTGTCTATATCATTTTTTTTTAGCAATCAAGACGATACCTGCAGTGACATAAGCACCAGCGGTGACAGCACTGCATCGGAGTGGACGTAAGTGTTCAACCATTGTATAACTACTTTTAATAATACCTAATATATACTAATACATGACCTACTTCGAAGCGTGCTCATTCTACACTTCCCGACATAGCTGTTTGTATGACGTTCCAGAGTCCTTTCTTATCGGTCTCCGTCTGTTGCCCTGGCTTAACCGCTTATCGTGTCGCCTAGCAACGTGGTGTCTGGTTACATCATCCGCCTGAATGTGATGTTGGACTGGATCGACATCTGTGTTGCAATACCTCTCCTATATGTACGATTTAACATACAGTCCGTTTTCAATGTTTTTATATATGTCCAGAGAAGAAGATATATGCAATGAGCACGAGGCAGTCTTCCATGCCGTCCTGCAGGAGCTGCTTGCTAATTGACCAGTCTTTGACCCACCTTCTCCTTCGTACGACCCCGATAACGCCCCAGCCATTGAAACTGGAGATAAAGACGCTTGCTGGGGATGGGATTGCGACTCAGACGATGATGGTTTCTGCTGTAATGATATATAAATTAAATAGTTTTCAACTTTTGAAAATATGTTGTTTTGTTGGTTATTAATTATACACGTTAGGAATCATTCTTTCACACATACACCGCACATACGCTATGTCTATTACTCCTTCATTACTCCCTTCATACACGTGACCAACCTTCCAACAGGTTTTAAACTTGGATATATGCTCTTTCGATCATTCCTCGTTATACACGATATGAATTCAAGGGATAGTCACTCCACTCTCTTCCACCAGGAGGTACACTATATCCGGTCACGTGACTACACACACACACACCTACACAAATAGATACACCTGAGACAGGCGCCATCTTAGAAATTCTCCATGGGTCCCCCCCCCGGTACGTACGTATCGAAATAGCCTCTCTCACTACTCGCACAGCTTGGGAAAGGTAGCACGTACACAAAGTTCGACATACGTCACGCCTACGAACAAATCGAACTACATCCGGACAGTCGCTTATACGTCACGATCAACACGCCGCAAGAACTCTTCATGTACAAACGGCTGCCGTACGGTGTGTTATCAGCACCAGGGATTTTTCAAAGAGTCATGGACCCCCTCGTACAGGAAATACCCAACACAATGATGTACCTAGATGACATTTTAGTGACTGGATCAATTGAAGATGAACACTTACGTTCAAGCCGGTTTCCGAATGAAAGCATAAAAATGCAATTTCTTGAGTGACGAAGTAGAACACTTAGGTCACCGGATAGATGCGGAAGGAATCCACTCTTCCGATACAATTCTTTCAGCAATCCGCAACTCTCCGGTGCCAACCAGCATTACCGAGTTACGATCCTACCTTGGTATGCATGGTAAAACCATAACGGTAATTTCTTGCCCAAGTTAGCGATGATCCTGGCGCCCATGCATCAGTTGCTTAGAAAGGACACGAAGGGCACCATCCAGGCAAAGAACAAGGTAGCAGCCGCACAAACAAAGATGGAAAGAAGTATGTTAAACATCACATATCGGGAGAGAAAAACAAACATCTGGGTAAGACAGATCGAAGACAAAGGTCATAGACGCGTTAAAACAAATCAGAAGACAGAAGTGAACCTGGGCAAGGCACATCAGCAGACTACGAGATAACCGATGGACATCGTGTATCACAACCTGGAGACTTTACGAAGGGAAGCGATCTAGAGGAAGACCAGCGAGACGGTGGAGAGACGAACTAGACGAGTACTGGAAGGACACCATCTGGCAGAGGATAGCGCAAGACAGGCAGATTTGGAAACGACATGCTGAGGCCTTCGCCCAACCACGGGACACTACGGCTGCACAATGATGATGATGATTATTATTATTAATGATTACCTGGCTGTAGACAGTGGTGGATATTGGTGTACGAATAGTCTTCGCGCATTAATTGCAACATGACTGAATGGTTCACAGAGAAGTCGAGGTGATGTTCGATTGAACAGATCTGCCAGGGATTAAAGTGTAAAGCGCTTTTACTGCGCTATATAAGAGCCTGGGCTTAAATTCTAGTTTGCAGGCCTGGGCGAGGCCTAGCTTCAGATATTTATTTGGGCCTGAACAGGGCTTGAACTGGGTCTGGACAGTAACTACTAAGTGCGGGCCGTGCTTGGCCTAAAATTCTAGACCCGCCCAAGCCACTAGTAGTGTGAGTTTCCACCTGTGCACTAGCTCGATTAGTGCGTGCACTGTGGACGTTCCCTTTATTGAACCGTATTGTTGAGGATCATCTTGGTCTTCAGCAATGGCCTTTATCCAACCACAAATGAATTGCTCCAGGCACTAGGACACTACCGGCGTGAATGATATTGGGTGCAGGTCTTTATGGATGAGCTTCGGCGGTCGTACTTTCGGTATAGGTGTGATGTCAGCGCATTTCCAAAGCGGTGGTACAGTTCCTTCCCGCAGGCTGCTGTTGAAGATCGCGCACACGGGGGGAGCAAGTATGGTGGCGTAGTCATGTAGGATCTAGTTAGGTATTTCGTAGGGGCCGACAGCTTTGTCTGTTCTAACCCGTGATAGAGAATTGGCTAGTTCTGCGACGCTGATGATGTATGTATCAGCTCCTACCGGAAGGAATGTATCGTCCGGTGACAGCGGCGGAGTTTGATCGTTCGTCACGGATTGGAAGAAATCGCATATGTCGTTGGCGAGAACATCTAAATTTCCGGAGCAATGCGCGTTAGCGAGTCCCTGCAGATTGTCGCGGTTTACTTTGACACCAGCAATGTCTTTAACGTTGCTCCACCATCGTTTCGGGTGATCTTTCTGAAGAGCCTGGATTTTCCGTTCGTAGTATCTCCGTTGCAATGACTTTCTCTCGCGTTTGACTTTATTTCTACATAACTTGTACAGTAGTTGGTTTCCATCAAGAAGTGCACTCTGGCGGCGGCGAATTAGATAGCGAAAATTATCATCTATCCAAGGTCTGTCACTTGAGCATCGTCTGATTTGGCGCTCTGTTTCAAGTCGTAATTTCGTTTCAACTGAGAATCCTTCATCTTGTTGAAGTCGCCCATGACGATACCTGTATATGGGTGGTGTCGGCGTCTGTAGTCTAGCGACTGGTCGAAGTGATTTAGCATTGCCCAATCATCTGACCCGGGAGGATGATATATGGTTCCAACTGTCATTTGCTGGTGGTCGCGAGGTATCTTTGGTGGGAGTATTGTATCCACAATGTTTCTAGCTCGGGTTGATTTAGTTCGGGCCAATATTTACTTGGAATTGAGTCTCGAACGTAGCAGGCTATACCTCCGAGTTGACTTGTCTGTCTCTCCGGTAGATATTGAACCTGGACAGCGAGAGCGGGCCGTCTGGTATGCTGCTGGTACACCTCGTTTTGTTATAGCTATAACGTCTACCCCGTAGTTGTCCTTTGTTACTTTATTTTCAGTTTACTAGACAGCGCTCCGCGAATGTTTGTATTGATTATCGTCGGTAGGTCCCATTTGTTTGTTTGAACACATATCAGATTTCTATTTTTATTTATATAAAGCACAGGAAAACGGATCTCGGCGGAGTTGCACCCTTGAGGTCTGACGGCAAACTCGTTACGTCAGCAGCATAAAAAGCTACAGTTCTTAATGAACTATTTAAATCAGGATTTTCAACTGGGGTTCAATTGTCTCGGGAAGAATTTGTGCAGCAGTGTGAATTTGACACAAACGGCAGCAGCTATACCAAGCTTGAAGACATTGACATCACGGAATAAGGGGTAGCCAAACTGCTGCAGTCCATAAAACCCACAAGGCGCCCGGCCCTGACAACATACACCCTCAAGTTCTTAAAGAACTGGCTCAAGAGCTGGCGCCCATCCTTACCTTCATATTCAGAAGACCACTTGCCCTGGGCGAAGTCCCATCTGACTGGCGTAGAGCACACGTGACCCCTATCTACAAGAATGGGCAAAAGTGCAAGACTGAGAACTATAGGCCAGTATCACTTACTTCAATAGTGTGTAAGTTAATGGAACATGTCCTGGTGAGCAACCTCATTGAAGCACGCTGAAGTAAACAACATTTTCTATCCACTCCAACGTGAATTCCGGCAAGGTCTGTCTTGTGAAACGCAGCTCCTTGAGTTCCAAGGCTTTTGACAAAGTCAGCCGTAGGCGTTTGATATACAAACTTCAATATTACGGGGTGCAGGGCAAAGTGAACGCCTGGATTCAAGCTTTTCTGTCAAACAGAACCCAAGCTGTCATCATAGATGGAGATCGATCAAGTTTCATTAGAGTAGAATCCGGAGTCCCGCAAGGCTCGGTGTTGGAACCAGCCTTGTTCTTATTCTACATCAATGACCTTCCGAGGGGACTGAGTACTACCGTGAGGATGTTTGCAGATGACACTGCGTCATATCTGACTGTCAGATCGCAGGATGACGCTGCCACACTCTAGTCTGACCTTGATATGATGGCTACTTGGGAATCCAAGTGGGCCATGCCATCACTCGGAGTCGTCACCCAAAGCAGTACCAGTATATGCTTCACGGTCATGTCCTCCAACACGTAACATCTGTCAAGTATTTAGGTGTCACCATCAGCTCTGGCACTCATCAGACCATCAGTAGAATTTGACCGAACGGTATAGGACCGAACGCTCTTTTATAACTTATGGATTGTATCACTGGCAGTAACCGGACATTTTATTTCCTACGAATTACTCGCAATTAACAGTGAATCTTGTTTTAGTTATTTATTCTATTTACTTATTTATACACAAAATATACATTTCAGTTAGTTATAATTTAACGTATTCAGGTTGTATACTTTATTTAATTGTTTTATCAATTTTAATGAACCTATTGTACTTTTCAGCCTCTATGGCTGCCAAAAAAATAAACTTATTATTAGTAGTAGTACCAAAATGCGCGATGCACATAGTAAATAATATTATATAATATTATAATTTTATATTTAGCGCTACAAACGGCTACAAATGCGATGACTACATCGGATCATTTACTAGCGACAAATTGTAAGTCGACATTTTAGTTATATCGTGATACGGTGGACCAAAGTACCAAATCTGGTACAGTAGTACCATGGGACCACACGAAACTGTTGACAAGGCTCGATTTGAAAGGTCATGGTGAAAATTCATCATGATTGTGCAGCCGCAATGTCGAGTGACTGGCGTCGTTACCAGATATGTCTGTCTTGCGCTATCCTCTGCCAGATGGTGCCCATCTTGTACTTTTCTAGTTCGCATCTCCACCATCTCGCCGGTCTTCATCTAGATCGTTTCCCTTCATAAGGTCTCCAGGTGGTGATACGCATTGTCCGTCGGTTATTTCGTTGTGTACTGGTGTGCCCTGTCCAGGTCCACTTCTGTCTTCGGATTTGTTATATCACGTCTATGACCTTTGTCTTCTCTCTTACCCAGATGTTTGTATTTTCTCTCTCGATATGTGATGTTTAACATACTTCTTTCCATCTTTGTTTTTGCCGCTGCACGATCAATTGTAGACTTGTCTCTTCAAGCAGGTTCCAAAGTTACCCTTGAAGATGTCGCGGTGCTTGGAGAATGCTGTTCACCCGGCAGTGATTCTTATTTGAATCTTGTTGTCTTTGTTCTTGGTGTTGCCCATTGTACCAAGGTGTCGCCTCTTTCGTTTCTCACCCCTAGGCAAAATTGCTTGTTGCCCTTTCCATTGTGTTTGTTCGTTTTCCTACTTGTGCATTTAAGTTTCCCATCACTATCGTGTAGTAGTTTGGTTTTACTAACGTTTCATCCATGCCATTATAGAAACTGTTTATGTACGTGGCTCATGCCATCAAAGAGCAAAACAAATATTATCCTATTGTATCCAGCAATAATGATTCTATCATAACCATTATCTCCAAATTAAGTTGCATTTACGAGCGATTCTAAATTCCATTTAGTTTCTGGATGCTTAAGAACTGTACGACTACAACAAGTGCTATGATTGGGCATTTATTATTTATTTGCATATCTGTAGGCAGATTGTTCAATATGAATTGTTATAGGAAACAATAAATTGCTGAAAATTGGCTTTTCTATATTGATTCCTAAATCGTTACTTGTCTGGTCACAATGTTAATGTTTTCATGGTGGTTCTTGACCATACACTCGGCCTTTCTAGAATTGACCTTCAAACCAATATTTGCACAGGACGTTTCCACTCTTGTTAAGAGTGCGATGTCGTCGGCAAATTTCAAATTCTGTGATTACCGCGACATTGTTTCTTATGAATTAAAGTCCGGTTCCTCTTCCCGTCTATCTGTGGCATGTTCAGTACATAGCAAAGGACTAGTACACATTGAAGCGAAAAGAAACGGTGCGAGCGTATCTCCCTGCAGAACTCCTGCCGGGATCCAGATAGTTCTGTTTCTCCATCTAGTGACAATACACTACATTTCTCATGACCTCATACAAATAAGATAAAGACAATCGTTTAATTTAAAATGTAAGCACACAAGAAGAAGAAATGGAATTATAACATTATTTGATTTTGACATTGACCTTTGAAATAGAGCAACCTCTTGTCATTAGTTGTGAACGGTCCCAAGGTAAAAATTTGCAAATTTTTTTGTTTGGAGCCTGTGGTGAAAATACGCTGATACTAAGAAGGCAACGTATACACGTACTTGCTCTTTCGGCGGTCATTTTGAATTGATGTTAAAACATTAAATTATCTATTGGAAAAGAGTGTTTACAAAACAAAAAGTAGCCTTTAAAAACATTGGAATTATGATATTATTAATATTTGACCTGCACAACCTTTAAAATCGGGTAGACCCCACTCAGAAGTTTCGTATAGTACCACAGTACAAATGTGCCAAAATTGGTCCTTTGCACCATCGTGCCATAAACATTTCTTTTAGGCACTCCACTATACCGTCAAACCTTTGGTGTAGTTCATATATATCCCATCTAACATTACATAAACGACAATGTCATTGATATTTGCAATTATAGGTTAGACTAACTGCGTAAAGGGCGCCCAACAAAAATGTTCAAGCGGGCGCAATAGTTTTGTTTTTAGAGGGACCAAGGATCAGCAAATAAGATGTGGCAAAACAGTTCCTTGTAGCTTTTCCCATGATGAATCGCACACGTGCGACCATGACGCCGCCGCACCAGCGCGGAGGCGGACTCTGAAAGCGACCTGTGACGTCATGTCTACATCAGAATTTAGTCTACAGGAATGGTTCAATGTTGTTGATGTGTAAAGAAATCGTTGATTAATTGTGCTCCAGATGGCGTCACTCGACAAATCACGAAGATGTCAACCATCTCAACCACGGTCCACGGTGACGAGCGCTAGCTAATAATTAACAATTTTACACAATTGCGTACACGAGGGAATAGGCGTATTGTTGATCAGGTAAAAAGAGAAATGCACTCCGGGCTCGTGGTATTGGTCCCGGCTATTGTACTCATCTACTGCAAAACGTCTAAAGCTCAGTGTGCGAGCAATCCGTGCGACAATGGAGGAGCATGTGTTATCACTGGAGCGACTTATACGTGTAACTGTTTAGCGGATCGGACTGGACCACGCTGCGAAGGAAGGAACTGGGCACTTGAAAAAACCCGCAACTCAATAATCAACATATCTAGCAAGTACTACATTCGCTGAGCTTGCTGTTGATGGAAGTATGTTATGTGGTTATTCTTCGCGCACCAAACGAATGCTGGGTCCTTGGTGGAGGGTATATTTAGGAAGAGTGATAAACGTTGAAAAGGTGGTCATAGAAAACTACACTGGCCCCACTGGAAATATGCATCACGCAACTATTGTACTTGGTATCTACGATGGCATTTACAAAACATGTGGACCTCGAAGATTTAACATGGGAACGAACACTGTTAGCCAAAGTTTATTTTGCTCATCTGGTGTCAAGGGAAGTATTTTGTTCATAACGAATCACGGTAATCAAGCTACGTATATAGCTATACAAGAAATCTGTGTATGGAAAACTACATTTCCAAGAACAATGTTTGAGCAATCCGTGCGATAACGGGTGAAGCTGCCAGCCGAATGGTACCTTTTATAACTGTGTCTGCCCAATACGATGGCCTGGATCAAATTGCAAGGGAACGAACTGGGCACGAGGACAAATTGCAACAACGTCGTCATTACTCCATCCTTGGTATCCAGCTTCAAATGCTGTTGATGGAAATACAGAAGATTTGATGACGCATAATCTTCTGTACCTATGTTCACACACCAGGAATGACACTAATCCTTGGTGGAAGGTTGAATTTGGAAACGTGATAGAAGTTCAAAAGGTTGTTATAGTGAATCGCCAAGATTGTTGTTCGTGGTTTCTGGATGATTTCGATATTGTTGTTGGTCCACGTGGTGGCGTATACAGGACATGTGGTACTCAACGAAATAATATGTCAGGTGTTGCAAGCACACGTTTCTATTGTTCTCCTGGTATCATAGGAAACACTGTGACTACTACACGCCAAGCAGCACCTTGTTTTGTGTGAAGTGGAAGTCTATGGAACTTTGAAACCATATTCGAGCAATCCGTGTTTTAATGGAGAAACGTGTCAACGGATTGGAAGTGGAACGTCTTATGCCTGTTTGTGCCCACCGAGTTCCACCAGAGCGCAATGCGAAAATGTTGGAGTAATCCGTGCGACAAAGGCGGAACTTGCGATGGAAATATGACGCCTTATAAGTGTTTGTGCCGAGCGAAATAGATAGGGCCTGTAATATAGCCGCTCCCTGCATGTTATATACATACGTAGCCTATGTATTACGGACGGATCCCGTTGACTTCGGATTTCTCCGGTGCTGGTCGGATCAGATAATAAACGACGGCCATGTTTCGTTCAGTTTGATAAATGGTGTTTCATTTAAAAGCAGCAATCATACAATGGCGACGAGAATTAAGCGAACCTGCTAAGCCTACAAGTAAGCAACCGCCTACCGTACCGAATCACCATGACTGTTCCGATCAATGTGGCCCAACTACCGCCCTTCGATGCACAAAACGAGCCTTCAACAACGGCTGAACGTTGGAAAAAGTGGATACGAAACTTTGACAGGATGGCCAGTGTGTCAGGATGCACCGATGACAAGCAAAAACGTGATTTGCTGTTACACACCGCGGGCGAAGGCGTACAGGACATTTATGATACATTCCCCGAAACAGAAACAGGTACGTCGTCGTCGTTTCAAAAGACAAAAGAACTACTGACGGACTATTTCACGCCTAAATCAAACGTCCCGTACAACAGGCACATGTTTCATCGCGCTGAACAGCATGAAGGCGAAACCGTCGGGCAGTTCGTAACACGGTTACGACAGCTGGCATCGTCATGCGATTACGGGAACAATGTCGATGAGTACATCAGAGATCAAGTAATCGATCGGTGTCGCTCTGATTCGTTGCGTACCAAACTCCTGGCCGCAGGAAAGGATCTCACGCTAAACAGGGCGATCGAGATAGCGCAAACGAGAGAATCGTCAGAACGCCAGGCTAAAGACATGGCTCGTGGCACAGCAAACAACACAGTGTATGCTGCATTCAACAGGTCAGCACGCATACCATTCAAAACGCACACTCGTAAACCGGTCAACAGACATTCCAACACTCAGCAACGTCACGATCGGTGTACTCGCTGTGGCTTAAAGGGCCATACAAGTGTCGAATGCAAGTGCACACGTGATAAAGAGTGTCACAAATGTGGAGTGCGTGGACATTTCGCTGTCATGTGCCGAAGCAAACCAAGGTAGCAGTCACAGCGCAGCTCACAGACGTGGCAAAAGAAACGTGCACAGCCAGTCAATCCATTATGGTACATGGCAGAATCGGCTGCCCAAAGCGACAACAGCGAAAATGAGTACGCATTTACTTTGACGCCTCACTCTGGCATGATCACAGCAATCATTGCAGATGGACCGATTGACATGATCATTGACTCGGGTGCATCATGCAACATAATCAATTCTACTGTAGCCGCGCAGCTGCGAGAGCGAGGCGAGCAGTTTGAAGCATGCAAACGGACCATACATCCGTATGGATCGCCGCCAATCGTGGCGCGTAAGCTTGTCACGTGTGACGCGCAAATTGGTGACAAGTCGACAATCGCAGAATTTCTTCTCGTTCATAGAGATTCGCCTTCACTTCTGGGCAGGGCTACTGCTAAACAGCTTGGGGCCCTGAGAGTTGGAGTCAATTTTGTGTCCGACCGACAAACAGCAGACTACCTGTCTAGACATCCAGCAACAAAAGTTAGCCAAGCGCAGCGTATGGCTGAGGACTTCATCAATCAAATTGCTGACAGATCTACGCCAAATGCCATCACCCTTGACGAAATTAAGGTGCACACAAGACAAGACGCGACCTTAAACAAGGTCATCGAGGTCATCCGCACAGGCCGTTGGCATGACACAGCTAACAACGAATCAGCTGACATTGCTGCATTCAGGAAAGTGAGGGATGAACTGACAGTGGGAGAAAATGGAGACTTTCTGCTACGAGATTCTCGCATTGTCATCCCGACAGCACTTCGCAGTCGTGTCATACAGTTGGCACATGAGGGTCATCAGGGCATCTGCAAGACCAAAGCTCTGATCAGAAGCAAAGTGTGGTTTCCAGGCATAGACAAGGAAACGGAAGCAGTCGTCATGGGTTGCATTCCGTGTCTTGCAAACTCCAACCGCCGCCAGATGGAGCCATTAAACATGACTACTCTACCGCGAGGCCCGTTGATCAATCTGAGCATTAATTTCTGCGGCCCAATACCGACAGGCGAATATTTACTCTGCGTCACAGATGAATATTCAAGATATCCAGTCGTTCACGTGACCAGAAGCACCAGTGCAGAGACAGTTATGCCGATCAAGGAGTCCATTTTTGCCATGTTCGAATATCCAGAAACGATAAAGTCGGACAATGGCCCACCATTCCAGAGTAATACGTGGTCACAGTTTTTGCAGTCGTGTGGCGTCCGTCACCGCAAAATCACACCGCTATGGCCAATGGCGAATGCACAAGTGGAGAACTTCAACAAGCCGATGATGAAGGCAGTACGTTTAGCCATCATTCAACATCGCAACTGGCGTCGCGAACTGCAGCAGTTTCTTCGAAACTATCGATCTACTCCGTATAGTTCTACGCTGTTCACACCTCACCGACTACTGTTTGGTCGAGAACCGAGAACTAAGCTACCTGAGCTGCCAACGCTTCAGAGCGTGCACCCAGAAGATGAAGTCGTTCGCAGACAAGACGCTCGTGCAAAAGCGAGAATGAAAGAGTACTCAGACGATCGTGCACACGCTTCACGTGTGAACCTACAAGTGGGAGAGGTTGTGCTTGTACAGCAGCCTAGAGTGAACAAACTCTCTACTCCGTTCGCACCGACACCGCTCATCGTCAGTGCAATTAAAGGACCAATGGTCACCGCCGTGCGTGGTGATGGGTCCACGGTGACGCGAAATGTCGTCGCGTGCGAGGCTTGTCGCCCGATGAAATCGCACGACGTCATCCCGAGGACACAGCTGCGGACGACGACCCGCCAACAGAGATGAGTCTTCTGAGACCCGTCACGATGACGAAGAGGTGCTTAAGCCACCTGCTCTGCAAGCTGTCCGTCCACAACGAGCTCGAAAAAAGCGACAGGGCTTAATCGAGCAAATCTAGAAATTAGGTGTAGGCGGATCGCTGCCCGTTCTACATATAGTTAATTACACGATATAAGGGTGTAGGCGGATCGCTGCCCTTCATATCCGTTATCTAGTTATGTATTCAGTTAAATAACATGGCATGTTTGTGCATTCATCTGTTTTCACAACGAACACTTTTCACAACGAACACTTATTAGGAATCCGTGTCACAAACTTTATTGCAGTTCAATGTTCCTTTAATTAACAAATGTGACTAAGTAATCAAGGTAGAGAGGGATGTAATATAGCCACTCCCTGCATGTTATATACATACGTAGCCTATGTATTACGGACGGATCCCGTTGACTTCGGATTTCTCCGGTGCTGATCGGATCAGATAATAAACGACGGCCATGTTTCGTTCAGTTTGATAAATTGTGTGTTTCATTTAAAAGCAGCAATCATACAGGGCCAAATTGCGAATATTTGTTTTTATGTGTGAGCAGTCCGTGCGGCAATGGCGGAACTTGCGGTGTGAACGAGAATGGAACGTCTTATAAATGTTTTGCTCAGCGGAATGGATAGGGCGAAATTACGAAGATTTATTTTCATGTGTGAGCAATCCGTGCGGCAATGGCGGGACTTACGTCCGGACTCTTCAAGAAGGAGTGGTCCGGTCGAGGGATGATCTGTACAGCAAAACATGCTATTGTTTCGGCTCGGTCGACAAGTACAGCACGACGGGGTTGAGCAAGTGCCAGACCGACGTCGACAAAGACTCCTTCCACGCCGTGCTGATGGACCGACAGAATGGTAGCAGCCAGAACCTGGGCTTTCAAGTGAAAGACCCGAATGAGCTCACGTATGTCCAGGAACGAGCCGCGCTGACGTACTTCTACGCCAAACGCTGCGTACTCGACGACGGCCCCTCTACTCGTGTAGGACGACACGGCGACGAATGACTAGCGCTCCCCGTCGTCGTCGACCTTGCTATCGAAGAAGGACTTGGTGCGACTAGCGTCCCTGTTATTTGTTTGGTTGTTTGCTGTAACGAACGAACAGTGCTAGTCGACCGTACTTATCGGTTTTTCGTTGATATGACGTTTAAGAATGTGAATACTTAGTATCTTAGCTTAGGTCGTTCGTAATGGAATAGTGTTTTTAAGCACTATTTTTGTATATATTATGTATATAATTATGTATAAAGAAGTCGTTCTCTTATAGTGTACGCTTTGTAATCGTGACTAAAACGTTGCAAAATATATTCCTACTTATTCATTAAGCTTACTATACGGTCCTGTCTTCCCACCCCCGGTTATCAAAAATATATTGGTGCAAATTATGCGAAGAGCGGGTAAACGCCGTGAGTGACGCTCTTTGAGATGGCCGATCCGACGTAGACGAACTGACATATATCGGTGCAAATTATAAAACTATACGAAGCGCGGATAAAAGCCTCCTACCCCAACAAAACCGGTAGGCGGCGCCAACAAACTCACGTCATCGCCACGCGCGTCAGATGACGACGCTACAGTTCTAACTTAGCTGGGAAATTCCCACGCGTGTGCGCGAGTTTGAGAAAATAAGGCATTTCTTGTTTTATTAAATTCGCTTATGATTATTGCTTTTTCCCCCTCACAATAACAACGACACTCTATAGTCATTTAGAAACACGTCAAACATCCAAGCACTTCTAAATAACGATATAACAGCCGATTTCGCTATTTTTTCACTCAACAAATAGCACATTTCTTGTTTCGTTAAATTCTCTGATAATTATCGTTTTTTTTCGCAATAACATTCACACCGCAGAGTTACTCAGCCCGAAACGATCATACAGGATCATCGAAAATAAGGATATCATTGCCGATTTATGTTTATTTCACGCCTGCTCGACCACTTAAAGCCACCGGCCGCCATCACGAACGATAGACACGTCGGCGTCGGCCAGCGCGCGCTCAGGCGACGAGCACCGCTTACCCAAAAAAATAACAAGGCATCGATTCCTTTACTTAGCAGGGGATTTTCCATACCACTATAATACAGCCCTATACGTACTCCAGCTCCTTCATATTCCACCTCAGATAGATACCGATTCTTCGAATTCCTAAACCTTGCATTCGTCGCGCCTTATTATAACACCTCATTCTACACTCGGCTCCAACCATAAAATCGCTCGCTCTGTTTGCTAAACACCGTTGGAATCTCAACTGTCCTATGTCGATAGGCGACGCCACCACTCCATATAAGTCTCACAAAATAAACATCATACCATCGGTAGGCGAGACACCGCCAAAACTAATCAAATACCTCGGCCCCCTTCGCTAAGCCTCCAAATGTTAACCCAACAATACTGATAGTATTAAAATAATGGGCAATCAAGGATGTGGTACCATAAATGAGAATGGTGAGATGTTATGTGACTTTTGTGGCTTGAACAGTATGGTGATAGGAGGAACCCTGTTCTCACACAGTCATCAACAAACTGACCTGGATTTCCCCAAATGCACGGGACCAGAACCAAATCGACCACATTATGATCAACAACAAATGGCGACGATCATTACTAGATGTCTGCGTAAGAAGAGGTGCCGATGTTGGCAGTGATCATCATCTACTTCAGGCAACAGTCAAGCTGAAGCTCAGAAAAACAAGCTACTGTAAACAGACAGGCCAAGGACGATTTAATGTACACCTGCTAAAGAATACAACACAAGCTAGAGCTTTCACTGTTAAGCTACAAAACAGATTTGAAGTGTTGGAAGAAGAAACAGATACATCTGATCACGTACAAGAGTAGTGGTAAATCATCAAGAAAACGTGCTATAAAACCAGCAAACAGACACTGGGCATTAAAACCCGACAACACAAAGAGTAGATCAGTACGGAAAGATGGGAGTGCATACAAGAGGGAAAGCAACTGAAAATCGTAATTGGACAAACCAAATCTGAAAGACTGAAAGAAAGATTGCGAATACAATACAGTGAGGTGAACAAACTTGTTAAAAAGTCAGCTAGAAGAGACAAAAGAAAGCATTTAGAAGAACTTGCAAACAAAGCTGAAACAGCCGCTTGCAGCATGAGATGAGCACTGTGTACACGATAACTAAACAGATTTGTGGAAACACCAACTACAAGGTCAACCCCCTAGTCATGGACAAAGACAGACGGCTGTTGACCAATGAAGAGGAACAAGAAAGAAGATGGATAGACCACTTCAATGAAATACTTAACAGAATAGACCTACAACAGCCAGCAGACATCCAGCCTACAGAAAGAGACCTGGAATTAGAAGTGACCCCACCAACGAAGGCTGAGATTAAAGCAGCAATAGCCACACTGGGGAACAACAAGGCTCCAGGAACAGATGCATTATGTGCAGAAGTTTTCAAGACAGACCCAGAAATGGCAGCCGAGATACTACACCCTCTCTTCATCAGCATATGAAAAAAAGAAGAACTGCCCGATGACTGGTCTCAAGGGTGAATAATCAAGTTACCAAAGAAGGGAAATTGAGCAGACTGCAGCAATTGGAGGGAATTACTCTACTCTCCATACCAAGCAAAATGTTGTCTAAGATCATCATGACACGAATGAAAACAACAGTAGACAAGCTTCTCCGTCCAGAACAAGCAGGCTTCAGAAAAGGGAGGAACAACCGAACACATCTTCACTTTGCGGAACATTCTAGAACAATGTAATGAATGGCAGAGAAAAATATATGTCAATTTTGTAGATTTTGAAAAAAGCATTCGACAGTGTGCACAGAGAGAGCCTTTGGAAAATCCTGAGGCACTATGGAATTCCAGAAAAGCTGGTGAAACTCATCCAGATCTTCTACAGGAATTTCTCCTGCAGTGTCGGAAACTCAGCAAAAAAATTCACTGTGAACTCCGGTGTCCGCCAAGGGTGTGTCATGTCTTCATTTCTTTTCACCCTAGCCATCGATTGGACTGCAAAAATCATGACCAACCAACAGCGGACTGGAATCAGATAATAATAATAATCTTTATTGATACATAATGTTAAGTATATCACAGATGTAGCAGTAATATGAAACATGTATACATTATGTATCAAATGGAACGAAGCAACACATTGCTTGTGTTCCTTATTCATGTCATATATGCAATGAAATCTATGATTCGTGTAAAAAAAAAAAAAAAAAACATCTCATGGATGGAACCTGTGCTCTTCACTCGAAGATCTAATCTATGCAGATGATCTTGCTCTGCCTTCTCACACTCGAGATCAAGTACAAAAGAAAGTAACCTAGAACAACAAGCCCGTTCCATTGGTATTTCAATTAATGCAAAAAGACACAACAACCTATCATGATTAACAATCATGCACTCGAATATGTGAACAAATTCACCTACCTGGGCAGCATCATCAGTCTCCAAGGAGGTGCAGAAGAAGACATTAAAACACGATTGGGAAAAGCCAGATCAGCATGTGCAAATCTTCAACGGCTATGGAAATATTCGGTATACTCCAGAAAAACAAAAGTAAGAATCTACAAGAGCAATGTCCTCTCTGTGCTCCTGTACGGCTCAGAGTGCTGGCGCATGACACAGTAAGACACCAATAGACTCTCCAGCTTCCATAACACCTGCCTAAGGAAGATAATGAAAGTATACTGGCCCGATACCATTTCTAACACAAGACTCCACCAAGCAACAAAACAACAACAGATCTGCCTCGCCCTAAAAAAGAGGAGGTGGAGGTGGCTCGGCCATGTCTACAGGATGAGCAGCTACATTCCAGCAAAGACAGCATTGACCTGGACGCCAGAAGGAAATAGGAAAAGAGGCAGACCGAAAACAACTTGGCGACGAACAATTGAAGAAGAACTAAAGAATGCTTGGCTGACCTGGGGCACAGCAGCAAGGAAAGCCCAAGACAGAGGGGTCTGGCGAGATCTTGTGCGAGCCTTATGTGCCACACGACACGAAGAGGATAAGTAAGTAAGTAATACTGATAGGCTCTCCAAACCCTAGATGCAACGATAGTGGTGCATCTACTGGGTAACTCGTCAATCCCCCACTATCTTACCACGCTCCAACTTCTCCGCCTACTGATTGGTCAGTCTACGAATTCCAACAAGACGTTTTACCCCACACAGGCATCAACGCGGAAAAACTACCCTATCCAACAGACACACACACACACACACACACACACACACACACACACACACACACACACACACACACACACACAGTACTAACTCGGAATACACCAATATTATAGGGTAGGACGAGCAAACGACAAGTTGGATAAAATTAAATCAGCTAAAATTGCGTCATGCTAAAAGATAGAAAATATGACGTAATTTTGCTCAATTTGGCTGATGTACATATTAATAAACTCATTACTTAATACTGGCGAAGCAATTTGGTTTTAAAATTTAATTTTAGTCGAGGTAAGCCAAGCTGACGACTGACAAAACGTAGGTGTAGCTGCGATTTATTCACTAATCTACACCATATTTTGCATGGATGAGATACTTGAGCCATTGGAAGGTTGTGTGGGAATAGCAGACGACATAGTGTCTTTGGAGCAACCGAAGAAGAGCACGATGAACGTCTCATAGCTCTCATGAAAGTTACCAAATCGTCAGGACTTGTCTTCAATTCGGAGAAATGCACAGTAAAACAGGAATCAATATAATTCTTCGGAAATATCTACAGTGCAACGGGTGTCTTTCCATATCCGTCCAAGGTCAAAGATATCCACGAGATGCCTGTACCGCAAGACAAAGAAGACCTCCAACGTTTCCTTGGTCTCATGACACACATGGGGTCCTACATCACTAATCTAAGCAAAGTTGCAGGCATCTTACGTGACTTGCTGATGTTCCATTTGAGTGGTCTGAAGACCACCAGAATGCATTCAGTGAGCTGAAGAAGGCCATCACAACGCAGGCATGCTTGGCCTACTGTGGTGTGAAGAAGCCAATCACGCTAGAAGTGGACGCGTCCATGAAAGGGCTAGGTGCTGCATTGGTTCAAGATGGTAAACCGATTATGTTCGCTTCAAAAACCCTAACGAAGACACAGTCCAACTACAGCAACATAGAAAGAGAAATGTTGGCTGTTGCTTAAGGAGTTGATAGATTCCACTCATACCTCTATGGTAGGTCCTTTACAATCACAACGGACCACAAACCCCTGGAGATGATATACAACAAACCAATCGCGGCAGAACCACCTCAGCTTCAGAGAATGATGGACAGAATTCAGGGATATGACTATAGAATCATATATAGTCCTGGAAATGAAATGGTCATTTCAGACACGATGTCACGACTACCAAACCCAAAAGAAACATCAGAGGTTCAACTTGATGTAAGAGTAGATGAACTGTCAGTTTATTTAGTCAACTTCAGCCCTGCGAAACAACAAGCACTACGCGAGGAAACACACAAATGCGCTGTTCTGAATGCATTGGCTGAAGTCATCTTCCAAGGATGGCCGGAAAAGATGAGAGATTTACCACGTCCCTTGCGCTCATTCTGGTCATACCGAGATGAACTCGGGATAGAAGATGGGATCTTGTTCAAAGGGAAACAAGTACTCCTACCTTAGAACATGCGCGGTGACATCCTAAGACAACTACACCAAGGTCACCAAGGAATCGAAACCAAAAACAAGAATGCTTGCAAGTGAATCAGTATACTGGCCAAAAATCAGCGAATAATTGAGAAACTGACAAAAAGCTAAGAAATGCAAGACATGAACAACAAAGAACCGTTAATTCCAACTGATATGGCATCAGATGCATGGAAAATCCTCGGCACCGGCCTCCTCGAAATCAAGGGAAGGAACTTCATCGTACTGTTGTAACATCCTGGACTATAATGTCATATTATCGAACTCTATAATATTGTTGGGCTGATTCTTTCCTGCGACACGGTCACGGATAAATAAGTTACGTTTATGATCAGTCGATCACGAGTCTTGTTGTTTTGTCATTACGTGTAATTGTTTCATGGTGGCAGCGGTTCGAAACGAATTAACGAAGAAACCACACAACGTAAGGACATTGCTGGCCCACTACCTAACGAATTGGCAGTACATTGATGTGTTTATCGCACCACCAACGTGGCAACAATAGTGAAGCCGAACTACTTTCGCGTACATCACTGGGCCCACGAACGTTTACGTTGACAAGCACATGTGAATACATACGAAGCCATTCAAGTGAAGCGGCGCATCTACTAGAAAATCCGTGAAGACATCGACGAATCGACTCAACAACGCCCCTTAGCCGTTGAAAACCTACGCGAGGCACGAACCTACGACCGTACGACGACGTACGCAGCGCAGCAGTGACGACGGAACAAGACGTCGGCGATTCTATCAGCTCGAGTGACCCAACTCTAGTGTCATCTAATTCGCCAGACGGCGGCACGTGTACTGCGAGTGTCATCGCGGCACGCTCGTATGAACTCATCCGCTAGGGTGTAGCACTGTACCTCGTGCTAGCCGCAAGTCGTTGCGTGTCTGAATTGTGTGACTGTCAATAAAAAGATTGAATGTCGTAATACTAGCCAACACACTACACAACGTAATGTCTGATCACCCAAGGATGGACTGGACTAGTGCAGACGTGCCAGGAACATTTAGGCTGTTTAAGCAGAAATGCCAAATCTACTTCACCGTAAAGGACACCAAGAAAGAAATGATGGTGAACCACATACTACTATACGCGGGAGATGATGGCATTAAAATGTACAATTCCTGGGCACTAACAGACACTGAGAAAAATGACCCAGACGTAGTGTGGGGGAAATTCCAGGATCATATTGAACCAAAAGTCAACTTTCGCCTACAGAGGTTCTACCTGCAGAAGTACAACCAGGCGGCCGGAGAGTCCATTGATGATTACGTCACGCGATGTACGCTACAGGCTCAGAAGTGCAGATTCAGCCCGGCAGAGGCCGACGAACGGTTGATTGAACAGTTGATTATTGGAACTAAGATACCTGAAGTACAGAAACAACTATTAGCCCATGACGAAACGCTAACACTGGAAAAGGCAGTCAACATAGGCCGAACAACTGAGGCTTCGATTAATCACATGACTCAGTTGCAGGGAGTGCAAGATAACACCGCCGTGCACTATGTGAACAGAGCTAATAGTAATTCTGCTAGACGAAGCGACGGCTGTGGATACTGTGGACGGTCTCATCAAAAAGGGGACCAATGCCCCGCCTTCGGTTCTACGTGCAGGAAGTGCGGTGGCAGAAACCACTGGGAGTCAGTATGCAGGAAACCGTCATCAGGGGGCCAAGGAGGACGGCACGGCCGATCCAAGTCACGTGACACGCGTCCACGACGTCACTATGACGGCCCATCCCGCGGACGACGTGGCAGACGCGGCAGGCGCGACACGCCAGTCCATGCAGTAGGCTTAGAGCGCGAGCCACGCGATGAAGCAGCTGACCAGTTCGAACACCTCAGTTTCGCATCGATGACGACACTTAACAGCACCAAGGATACACGTGACGAAGTATTTGCGACACTAGACGTCAAGCTACCTAGTGCACGCAACGGCCAGACAGCCGATCTACAGGTCAAAGTAGACACTGGGGCACAAGGAAACATACTTCCACTCAGAATCTTCATGAAGATGTTTCCCTAAGCTATGACGGAACAACACCCGACCCCCGGAGCGCTCACGCTAAAAAACAACACCATCCTATCTGCGTACAACGGGACGCACATACCACAGTACGGGACGATCAAGCTACCATGTCGGTACCACCAAGGCGTCTGGGTAGATGCTGAGTTCTACGTGGCAGAGACAGACGGTCCAGCGATCCTAGGACTCCCAAACTCTCGCCAACTCAGACTGGTAACCTTACACTGCGCGATTGAGAAGTTAACTGTCGAACAAACCGGCACACGTGACACAGATGCAATCGACTCGACGCAAACGTTGAAGCAGAAATACCCAGACCGATTCGACTCGTTGGGCAACTTCCCAGGAAAGTACCACATCGTCACTGATCCCGATGCGCAACCGGTCATACACGCGCCAAGAAAGTGTCCTATTCAGATGAAGGAGGAACTTCTGGCAGCGCTCAACAAGATGGAGAAAGAGAATGTCATCAGGAAAGTCACTGAACCGACCGACTGGGTCTCGAGTCTGGCATTTTCTCGCAAGAAAGACGGTACGCTGAGGATATGTCTGGATCCCAAAGATCTCAACAGAGCCATAAAGCGATGTCACCACAAGACACCCACATTGGAGGAGATCACACACAAGTTCACGGGCGCGAAACACTTCTCGAAGCTCGATGCCAAAAATGGCTACTGGTCCGTAACACTTGACGAGGAGAGCAGCCTGTTGACGACTTTCAACAGTCCGTTTGGGAGGTACTGCTTCATTCGGATGCCGTTCGGGCTCATCATGTCGCAAGATGTCTTCCAACAGAAAATGGACATGATCCTCGAGAGCTGCCCAGGCACCGTAGGCATCGCGGACGACGTCGCTGTATTCGGACGCACCGAGGCGGAACACGACGACCACCTACATAACTTGATGAGAGTATCGCGAGAACACGGCCTGGTGTTCAATAGTAAGAAGTGTACGATAAAGGCGCCACACATCACCTTTTTTGGTACTGTATACGACAACAAAGGTGTCCATCCTGACCCGAAGAAGGTCGAGGATATTCACATGATTCCAACTCCAACCAACGCAACAGAACTGCAAGAGTTCCTAGGCATCGTCACCTACATGGGTCCGTTCATACCCAACTTGTCACAGAGTACGGCAAACCTGAGAGACCTGCTCAAGAAGGACGTCGACTTCCAATGGTCACAGGCACATCAGGAAGTCTTCGAGAAGGTCAAGTCAGCAATCTGCACGGAGACAACACTGGCTTACTTCGACCGTGACAAGGACACAGTCATACAAGTTGATGCGTCATGGAGAGGATTGGGAGCTGTCCTGCTTCAAGAAGGATGACCCATTGCGTATGCATCCAAGAGTCTGACAGACGCTGAGAGAAGATACGCAAACATAGAGAGAGAACTACTCGCTGTTGTGTTTGGAGCCGAAAGATTCCGAACATACGTCTACGGCAAGCACTTTGTGATCGAAAGCGACCACAAACCTTTGGAAAGATCCAGCTAAAGAACCTGACAGCAGCTCCTCCTAGACTGCAAAGAATGCTTTTGAGAATCCAACACTACAACGTCACAATCAAGTACAGGCCGGGAAAGGAGTTGCTCCTGGCAGACGGTTTATCGAGACTACCAAACCCTCAAAGCAGAGACGAAATCGACCTCGATGTCATGGTCAGCATGGTACAGTTCTCGAACAACAAGATCCACGAACTACGGAGCGAAAAATCAAAAGACACGGTACTCGGCGATCTGCTGAACGTCATCGTCAAAGGGTGGCCACAGAAACGCGACGAAATCCCGAGAAACTTGCGGCCATACTGGTGTTATCGCGACGAGCTGTCCGTAGAGGACGGGATAATCCTGAAAGGTGATCGCGCTCTGATACCCGACAGTATGAGGGCCGATGTGATGCAGAGATTACACGCGGGACACCAGGGCGTAGAGAAATGCAAACTGAGAGCCAAAAGCAGTGTCTTCTGGGATGGTATAAACAAGAACATCGAGGAGGTCAACAAGAGATGCGACGTGTGCCAGACACATCAACGGACAAACCCCAGAGAAACACTGCTACCACACGTACTGCCGACACGACCGTGGCAGATTCTAGGGACCGATCTGTTTCACTACAACATCTCCGAGTACTTGATCATCGTCGACTACTACTCAAAGTTTCCGTTTATACGCAAGATGCCGACACCGTGTACCAGCCACGCAGTAGTGACGGCCACGGCGGACATCCTCTCGGAACACGGCGCCCCGGAGAAGGTCATGAGCGACAACGGGCCGCACTACGACTGTATCAACTACCGGAAGTTTGCAGAGGAATGGGGATTTGAGCATGTAACGAGCTCTCCTCACTTCCCGCAGTCGAATGGTTTCGTCGAGCGTAATATTCAGTCAGTGAAACGCACTCTTCTCAAGGCCAGGGAGAGCGGAGTCAATCCGCACAAGGCGATGCTTTGCCTGAGAACGACGCCAATAGACCATCACTTGCCATCACCGGGCGAGCTGCTCTACACGCGCAAGATGAAAGGCGACCTCCCGATTCAGCTAAGAAACGTCCTGACGCACCGAGACGAGATACACACACGACTACAGGAGCGTCAGGACACGCAGAAATCGTATCACGACACGCGTGCACACGACTTGCCTCCACTCACAACAGGGCAGCAAGTGCGCATGCAAGACCACGTGTCAGGCCGGTGGCAGCCAGCCACTGTGACGGCAACCTGCGACGAACCGCGCTCCTACCTCATCGAGGCGCAGAACGGTCGCATCCTGCGGCGCAACCGACGTCAACTACAAACGACGGGGTCACCGCGACGAGTACACTTCGCTGACGAGACTCCGACAGCAGAAGGCGGTGAAGTCACATCACAAGTTCAGCCGGCGCAGCAGCAGGCGACATCACGTCAGCAACACGAACGCGCACGAAGAACAGACGACGCGACGCAGCTGTCCTATCGAACGAGGTCGGGACGAGCAATCACACAACCCGACAGGCTCGTCTTATAGCCTAACACTGAATAATTAATTGAGTTGCCATATTACCTTAGTAAAATATGTGCCACAGTAGATTAGTTGCGATATTAAATTAGAATAATATGCGCCATACATAATCCATAGTTGTAGTTAATGTTCTCGTTACTTAGTAAAAAAGGGGGATGTAACATCCTGGACTATAATGTCATATTATCGAACTCTATAATATTGTTGGGCTGATTCTTTCCTGCGACACGGTCACGGATAAATAAGTTAAGTTTATAATCAGTCGATCACGAGTCTTGTTGTTTTGTCATTACGTGTAATTGTTTCAACTGTCAGACTACTATTCAAAGTATCCAGTAGTGAAATAACTGAATGCACCAGTTACGTTAGTCGCTGTAACAGAGGTGATAGAAGAAGCCTGTTCTATGGTTGGTCGCCCTGATCAGATCAGATCAGACAATGGCCGCAGTATGCGAGCGAGCACTTCAGGAAGTTCTGCATGAAGTGGGGAATCCAACATGTTACATCATCTCCTCACTAGGCACAATCAAATGGATTTGCAGAAAGGCAGGTCAGATGGATCAAATCCATAGTGAAGAAATGCATCAAGACATCAGAAAGCATCCAACAAGTGCTGCTACATGTCGGTGCTACGCCAATCGATGCAAAGCTATCTTCACCTGCCTAAATGCTGATGAAGAGACAAATCGCCACCAGCCTACCGTCGCATCCTAACAACATGTCTGATGAGACTGTCAAGAACAGACTGGAAGACCGATGTGCCTCAATGAAGAAGTACTATGATCGCAATGCTAGAAAAGAACAACATGTCAGGATCCTTAACAAACCATCCAAGACATGGTGCCGAGTCACCGTGATTAAAAAATGCAAAGAGCCACGATCATACATCGTCAAGACAGCAGGCGGCACTGATGTGCGCCGCAACAGAAGACACCTTCGTGAGACGGATTCTTAGAATGCAGACAGTAACCCGAATAATGTGCATCGTGTCACACCGACGTACACCACAACACCTACTCTAGGTTCGGGGAATCAGGAGGAGGTCTTAGATAAGGGAGATGTAGTAATATTGGACTAGGCCGTAGGCGGCCAGCGGGTGAATGTTGTATGGGGCATGGTCGGCTACGAAGCTGGGTTCTGGATGAGTGATTACGTAAGTAACTCAATAAATACGTTATACTTATGTTCTGTGTCTGGATGAGTATCACTGGAATCTACACCATACATTGCTTTGTCTTGTTCTACATTGATCAATTCTACTTGATATATATATATATACAGATGTATATATATATATAGTAGAATTGTTTTATGAAGTTCATTATCCGTTCGTTATAACCTCTTTATTATGCTCTACATTTCATCTCTGGCTTCTAACACCTTTATGAGAATTACATGTTACTTTGATGACACAAATATCAAATTTATGAATGCATACAATGCAACGAGGCAATCAATTATCGTGTTTCCAATAAACTGTTACGGATGAAAGCACAGCTACTTGCACAAAATATCAAAGTGTGTATTGATGATTTATGCCTTATCACCCCGTAGCATCTTGTTTATGCCTATTCATATCATCGATTATTAACTGTGAAACATGTACTTAATTTACCCAGTTCTTTGCTTACATCATCTTTAGGGCGGGATACATGTAGATAAAAAAGTTGTACTCTCGATAAGCCAAAGGGCTTCCTTGTCCAACTGCCACCTAGAGTTAATTCTCTGGGTGGGAATCTTGTTAAATCTAAAAATCATTACTGAGCTGAATTAGGTAATTTCCTGAGCAAACAAATATTCAGGTCATCAGCAAAATGAATAATTTGTTTAAATTGGTGACGTATTATATATCATTTACGTATAGTATAAACATCTCAGGACTCAGTATTGACCCTTGTGGAACTCCACGTAGTATATTTGATAAACCTAAATCATGGTCTTCAATATGACATACTGTTGTCTGTTTTGAAGACAGGTAGTAAGTCAGGTGGCTAGTGAGGTGGGTTTTTGGAAAGCCTCAAGGGGGAGGAAATCAAGCTTTTTAGTGAACCTGAAGGTGGGGTTTGGTGAGCCTCAAGAGGGTGTGCAAATCGAGGTAGTCGGCGAGCTTCCAAAACTCTGAACGTCGCCACAAAAAATCTTCAACAACACCCCCTCCCTCGTGATGAACCGACAGCGACAGCGGTGGAGTGCAGAACAGAAGTTCGAGGCTGGCTCAGCCCCCTTGATATTAATTTCGTTCCAATGCCAGTGGTATATTGAAATGATTTAAATTGCAAACAAGTTTGTAAGTTTGTTCACCCATGTGGACAACTTGAATGTCCACGTTGGCATGGTAACATTTGCTTGGTGTGCCACGTGAGCACAGAGCAAACTAAAAAATGTTCCGTGAAATTAAAAAGGTTGAGAAGCACTGCTCTAAAAAGTGTAAAAGTTCTTGTATAGCACAGTATCCAGTACTTTGGACTTCTCAAACCGCTTTACACTTTATTCCCTGGCAAACCTGTCTAATCAAAGACCATCTCAACTTCTCTGGGAAGCATTCAGCCATGCTGCAATTAATTCGGGAAAGACTATTCATACACAAATATCCACCACTGTCTATAGCCAGTTACTCATTCATACAGCAGAGTGAACTGAAGCAATGTAGAGTAAACGAACTTGCCCAAGGTTCGATATCACAGCACAATTCAAACCCGCATTCTCTCAGTTGAGAGTCCGAAGCTCTTACCACTGCACTGCTGGGCTCTACACTACGTAACCCTGTTACTATAAAAGGAAGCCAACGCATTCTCATTGTTAAGTATCAAATTTATTTTGTCATTTTCCTAATACTGTCCTCATCAGGGTCACAAGATCAACCCTTGCAAAGACTCCACTTTGTTGTATTAAATAAGATGTATTGTGCACAAGAATTACTTTACGTCATACACATTCCTCACACACAGTGACACTGGATACAGTAGGGACAACGACGAACAGAATCCAACATGATGGTGGAAGAAGACATTACCCGCAAAGGACGCTTTCATAATAACAACATATACATAAACATGACTCGTGTCCAACATGCCACGCTGAACACACAACTTAGTAAGTTTCCCTCACGCACGGGTCACTGAAACAAGACACTGCAAAATTAATTACACAACGACTGGTACTTTAACTTAAACTTTAGCTTTAACTTAAATGTCCTTCCATATTTAAATGCTTTTATTGTTGTAATTGAGCAAAAAACGGCACATACCTAGTATCCACTATAACACACTAGCATGTTTGTACAAAGTTGTCACTTAGTCTTTGTAAAATTCGCAAACAAATTACAGAAGTTGACCAACTTTATAAACAGCATTATTCATACTTTCACAAATAATCTCATCTAAGAAACAAAGTCATTTCCTTTTATGACTTTTCACAAAAATACTCTCTTATTAAATCGATGCACATCAATCTTCACGACCTAAACTTCACAGAACTAATCCATACTTGGATAAACCAATGGTGGGAGATTCTAATGTGCACAATAACTTGCACACTTCAACAAGATTACAACATATCTGTACGGCAGTCGTACAATGTTTTATGAAGGTTTCCTAATGCGCTCTCTTCTTGGAGTATGAAATCACATTTACAGTACGTCATATTCAGTGGAAACTCAGTGTAATACCTCGCTGCATAGTTTGTACAATTAGGAATGTTAGAAGGGAAGATGTTAGTTTCACTGTATCCGTGCGGGATATAAATAAAGAGAAATAAAATAGTTACAAAGAGGCTGCAAAATGATTTTGATGAGATAATAAAATGTTGCAAGCCAAGACCATTGATGTGAAACATGAGTATAAACGATGCAACACTCCTCTGTGGCAGTGGCTAAACAGTAAACATGGTGTCCATCGTCCAGTTTTCCTGACAAAGGAGAAACTCCACCAAGCAACAACATATTTTCGAACCAGTCTTCACTTTTTGACTTTACATGCTGCAAATTAAGTGTTTTTGTGATCACCCTTGCTTGAGAACTAAAAGAAGAACAATACAACTACATAGAGGCTTGCTGGGGTAATAATCAAATCGGGGCACATAAGACTTCTATGGTAAATGTACTATAGAAATGTCATCTAGGCGTTAACACTGATCACAAACATTACTGGTTCTACTGACTGGTCAGTTGCGTAAAACAACGTTTTCGTGAATTGTGTTTGTGAACGAATAAATAAAATATCGAAAAATGCAGTAAATCCACCATGACCATTTTCCAGAACAGAAAATTAAAGCACATTTTCTGTGAACATTTCTTCAGCTGAAAACAGTGCTCTTCATTGCACATACAGAGCAAACATTCTGTCGAACTTTGGGTTTCTACTAAAGTTTTTACACTTATTTTAGTACAATTGGTGGAAAAATAACCATACTCGTTTACGTGATCTGCAAAACACAACCTAGATGACCAATCCTAGATTGTTCTGTCATAGATTCATTGGTCTTACTAAATATCCCGACGGTGTAGCCATGCAGCACCACCTGGTGGTCGGCGATGGAACTACCTGTGGCCAAAGAGTAGTTGTAGGAAACGGTCGATGACGTAGGCTCCAAGAGCATCGGCTACAAACACCATCAGGATGGTCTGTCTGAACTGAAACCAACAAACAACATTACACATTACATAATTGATTTATACTCGTACGGAAATTACATAAACACCGATGTTGTCATTGTGGCTTAAAGGGTGAGGCTGGTCTGTAAATGGATAATACAAACCTTAGATTTAATATCTTAAACTTACTCGTCTTGCCAAGATTTACACTGTATTATGTTTATATGAAAATAAGATCACCCGTTACAAAATAAACAATTTACATGAATGTAACCATGGTGTAACCAAACAGTCTTAGAAATGTTGATGGCAGGAGTTGCAGGAAAATACAATTTTTGTTTAATTTTCTTATATATTCTAATGACCAATGCATCACATGGTGCAATAAATCATTATGGTTGAACAATAGTAACATTTTAACGTTGGGTGTGGGTCGAGGGGTGGTGGATCGAGGGGGTGTGGGTCGAGGGGATGTGGATCGAGGGGATGTGGGTCGAGGGGGTATGGGTTGGGGGGTGTTGGTTGAGGGGTTGTGGGTCGAGGGGTGGTGGATCGAGGGGGTGTGGGTTGAAGGGATGTGGTTTAGAGTGGAGGGGGTGTAGGTCGAGGGTTGGGGATGGAGGGGTTGTGGTTTGGGGTCGAGGGGGAGGGGGTGGTTGTTGAGAGAGGGTGGGGATTGAGGGGTGGGATGTTGAACTACTCACCTCTGTTGTCATGTCGACTATCTCAAAGTAGGTGGCCATGTTGGGCAGGAGACCACTGGCCAGGGCGACCATCGCCGCACTGGAGGACAGGAGACTGTAGAGCAGCGCCCGGTTCTCTCGCAAACTCTCCATGAACGGATGACCCTGAAAGAACGTAGTTCCACTCAAACAGTGTATATGTGACACGTCTTCTTCTATTTAATGACCACTTTCATTTGATTAAAGATGGTGTAATTCAGGGGGTAATCTTTGACAACAGGAAAGAGAAGAAATGTAGTGTGTTTAGTGGGATGTAGAAAGGGAGGAATGGGATGGGAGGGGTGTTTATACAAAGGGATGGGAGGGGTGTTTATACAAAGGGATGGGAGGGGTGTTTATACAATGGGATGGGAGGGGTGTTTATACAAACGGATGGGAGGGGTTTTTATACAAAGGGATGGGAGGGGTGTTTATACAATGGGATGGGAGGGGTGGTTATACAAAGGGATGGGAGGGGTGTTTATACAAAGGGATGGGAGGGTGTTTATACAAAGAGATGGGAGGGGTGTTTATACAATTGGATAGGAGTGTTTATACAAAGGAATGGGAGGGATGTTTATACAATGTGATAGGAGGGGTGTTTATACAAGTCATAGATAGGGCTCAAGCCAGGACTAAAAATTTCAGGGTGGTCGTAGATACCACTTCTTGGGGCATGCTATTCCACTTGGCTGTTTTTTTCGTGGGAAAGACAACATCTTCCTGTTTTCATATGATGGTGGGGAAGTTTATACCTGACATTGCAACTGTTCATACCTTCAGATATATGTGTATCCCGCCCGTCTGAGGTATGTGTCGATTTTATTTTTAAACATATTCACGATTTTTAAACATATTCACGCACCCACACAATAAGCAGGTAATCTATTCCATTCATTTACAGTCCTTTGTGAAAATGAAAACTTTCTTATATCTAATCTACTCTGCTCCTTTGCTAATGTAACTTCATGTCCTCTAGTCCTTCTATCTTTCTTAACTGAGAAAAAAATATTTCTATCAATATTTTCATAACCCTTCAATATTTTAAACACTTCTATCTGATCTCCTCTCAATCTCCAGGTCTCTAGTGTTGTTAAACCGCATTTTTTTAGGCGTATTTCGTAACTAAGATCCCTCAGTTTTGGTATCATTTTAGTTGCTCTCCTCTGCACTCTTTCTAGCATATCTATGTCCTTCCTGCGATATGGCCTCCACGCTTGAATACAACATTCTAAATGAGGCCTAACTATTGTTTTGTACAGCGGTATTATTAGCTCTTTTTCCTTATACGTTATGTTTCGCCTAATTAATCCAAGGATTTGATTTCCCTTTGAAGCTGCAATTCCGCACTGCTCTGAAACCTTCATATCAGCACTAATGGTTAACCCTAAGTCCTTTTCTTTTACAGTAGTACTTAGTACAGTACCCCCCATTGTATATTCTACTTCTTCGTTCCCATGTCCTGTGTGGAGGCATTTACATTTCCCAAAATTGAACAGCATTTGCCACTTTTCAGACCATTTGATCAACCTGTCAAGATCATCTTGTAAATGCTGTCTATCTCCATCACTTTTAATCCTTCTAAACACTTTTGTATCATCCGCAAATTTCAACACCTTGCTTGTTATTTCATCATCCAAATCGTTGATATATATTAAGAATTATATAGGTCCTAATACTGATCCCTGTGGTACCCCACTCAATACCGATTTCCAGTTTGAAGCCTCCCCATCAACTACTACACGTTGTCTTCTGTCAATCAGCCATTGTTCTATCCAGTTTATGATACCATTTCCTATGCCATTGGCCTTTAGTTTAAGCAGTAATCTTTGATGTGGTACTTTGTCGAAAGCTTTTTGAAAATCTAAGTAGACGATATCTTCTGGTGATCCCTCATCTACCCACTTTGTGATGTCTTCCAAAAAACATAACATATTTGTTAAGCATGACCTCGCTTTAAAAAAACCATGTTGAGATGGGTTAATCAAGTTGTGTTTAACAAGAAAATCCACCATGTGATCTTTAATTAGTCTTTCTAATAATTTACAAATCACCGATGTTAAACTAACTGGTCTATAATTATTTGACTTGTTTCTCGAACCTTTTGTAAATAACGGTATAATGTTTGCTTCTTTCCATTCTAAAAGGAACCACTCCCTCTTCTAATGACAAGTTGAAAACTGTTGCCAGCGGTACGCTAATTTGTTCTACAATTTCCAATAGTAGTTTAGGCGGAATCCCATCCACTCCAGGTGATTTATTATCCTTCATAGCCCTTATTTTCTTAGCTACCATTTCCGGGGTTACAATTAATTGTCCTAAATAGTCTGAATCTACCCCCTTGAACTTAGCCTCTGGTACTGGCAGTGAACTAATATCTTCTCTGGTAAACACTGAACTAAAGTACTCATTCAGGTCTTCTGCCATTAAGAATCCCTCTGATATTATATTTCAAGCACTATCTTCTAGAGGACCGACCTTATCTTGAACTTTCTGTTTGCTTCGAACATACGCATAAAAACTCTTGCTGTCATGTTTTATATTACTAGCTAATTGTTGTTCATAGCTTCTCTTTGAATTTCTAATTTCAGCTGTAGCTTGGTTAAGTGCTTCTTTATAACTGTTGTAGTCTTCATCATTTCCAGTACATCTATACGACTTCCACATCATTTGTTTATACTTAATTTTTCTAATGGCTTCTTCGATAAGTGTTTTTTTTGGGACCGTTTCCCTTGTTTTTTGAAGGTACAAATTTATCGACTATGCACTTAATTTCACCCTTTAATATATTCCAGCATTCTGTTGCCGTCTTTTCAGTGTATTATTCCAGTCTATCTTTGCTAAATATTTCCTCATTTCCTTATATCTTCCTTTGTGGGAATTTCTCCTCAACTGCTTTTTATTATTTCTTTCTGATTTTACTTTAATGGTAAAATGTATCTGGTTGTGATCACTACTTCCCAGAGGCTCACATAATTTAACATTGTCAACTAATTCATTCTGTGAGGACAAAACTAAGTCCAACACATTCTCTCCCCTGGTTGGTTCTAGCACATGTTGAGAAAGGAAACTATCTTGTACTAAAATTAAAAACTTGTGGTCCTCACTACCCATACTCTGTAGAGATTTCCATTTTATATGCCCATGGTTAAAATCCCCCATAATAACACAGTCCGTTTGCTCACTTCCATTATAGCGTTTTGTATTTTTTCATTCTCTTCTATGCTTATGTTTGAACTTCGATAAACTAACCCAACTGTTAACGTTGAGTTTCCTGTAACTATGTTACACCAAACAGCTTCTTCGCAATCTGCTTCTCTTTCTAATTTTATTTCATAAGCCTGAATAGATTCTTTAATATATGAAATAACTCCACCTCCCTTTCTTCCTATTCTATCTTTTCTAAACATTACATATCCTGTCAGTCCCAATTCAGCATCTGATATATCGGTGGTGGTCCAGGATTCGGTTATACCTATTATATGAGGGTCAATATCTTCTACCATAATGTTTAGATCATTTCTTTTGTTTACTATACTCCTTGCATTTAAACAAACACATTTATATCCAGCTTCAGAAGAGTTTTCCACACTGTTATTTGCTGATTTATTTGTGCTGGCTTTATCTATGCCTCCATTTTCAGGCTTTTCTGTGAATCCCCCCTGCGAATCTAGTTTAAATAGATACAACCTGTCCCACTGTCAACAGATCGCAGCAGGTTCTCTGAGAAAACTGCTGCCCCCTTTCCACTAAGATGGAGGCCATCTCTCATGTACATATCTTCCCTCCCAACAAAGTATCCCCATAAATCTGTGAATCCCACCCCCTCTTCCTCACACATCTGCTCAACTAGTGCGTTGATCGCCATCCTCTTGCAGTTTCTATACGTTGCCCCCCTTCCTCCCATTACTGGCAAAATTCCTGACAGAATAACCTGTTCAACTCTCGTCTTCTTTACCTTCCTCACTAACTGTCTATACTTCTGTATTATCGCAGTTGTTCCCTCCCTGTCAGCATTATTTGTTCCTATACCTTCTCTACCCTGTCAGTTACATGTCCAATCCTAGCCCCCGGTAAACAAACAACGATGTCCTTCCCCTCGCTCAGTGCCTTGTCCGTCTTTCTCATAATGGAGTCGCCCATAAACACCCTCTCTTTCCTCATTGCCCCCTCAATCACTGCCTTAGAATAGCTCCTTCTTCGGTTTGCATCTGTCTGGTTGTTGTCTTTCCCCCCTGTCGTCTTCTCTCCTGTCACACTCTCTTCCGATCCATTCTTTCCTGTCACTTTTTCTCTTGTTACCTTCCCTTTTATCGACTTCTCTTCTATCACATTTGCTCTCACTTCCTTTCGTCCCTTCTTCGTTCGTCCCATCTCGTTTTCCTCTCTCCTCTCCCTTCCCATCTTCCCTCCCTCCTTCTCTACGGTCACTTTCTTCCCTGTCACATTCACGCTTGTCACGTTTTCTGTTGTCGATTTTCCAATTTCTTCCCCTCCAATCACCTTCCCTCCTCTCAATCTCCTTTCCTCAGTTTTCTTGCCGCTGCTATTCTCCTTCAGTCTTGCAGTATTCTCACCTCTCTCCCTGTCGTCTCTCTCCATTCGACCTGCCTCCTTGCTAATTCCCATCTCCATTCCCTTCACAATATCTGTCAACCTAACTATCTCCTTCTGCAGACACTCCACCTTCCAACACCCAATGCACTGAAAGGTGAATCCATCCTCCATGGTTTCTGCCCATGACTTCCCACAGCCGGACAATGCAAAATCTACCCAGCTGTGGCAGTGATCGCACACCAAGTGTCGCTTTGCCTTGACTTGCCGCTTGCAAGGCGCCATATCCCGATCAGAATTTATTTAATAACTTAACTAACTTAGTCTTTATAAAGACTGTTTCCTGTGTACTACAGCACACTTTAGGTTACAAATTTCAATTACACAGCCAACTATTTATCCTGATACGAACGCTAACATTACCGGTAGTGACCTAATTTAAATACAATCAATGACGTTACGTTAGGCTGCTTTATTTATTTAGGTTACGCCGCCCGATTATCGCCCTTGCTTAATTTTAACAACAATGCTACCTAATCAAAATATCTAGCAAGTACTGGCTTACACAGATATTATCTTATGTAAGTAGTTTGGTGGTTGTTACTTTATCTCCTATATATTCTACCACATAATCAGGTTTGTTAAATCTTGTTTACAAATTATCGAAGCCTAAGTGAGTTACCCTATTATCACTCACTATACTAAGGTATTCTAAAATACTATAACTAACTAACTTTAAGCACAACTGCCACTCAATATATGTTTATTGCAACTTTATGAATTATATTAAGGCAAGAATAATACTTATCAATCAGTAATTCCACTTGTTTATCAACTTTTCTGCACCACCAATTTCTACGATCTATCTCCGCCAAATATAGCCTTATCTTATGGTTCAAACTCTGCGCCCTGTCACATTATACATATGGTAAGAGATTGACGTCGGCCATTAGTCGTTATTTCACTGACGCATACATAATTATTTATAGGTCACACAACACACTTTTGTCAAAAATAAAATCTAAGATTTCATAATCGAGAGCAAATGTGGTGATTTGCATGATGACATATAAATCTTAAAGTTGATAACAGATGTTGTGATTTCAACAATGACATACAAACCTTATAGTTGACTGCAAATGTTGTGATTTGCATTGTGACTGAGATCAGATAGATGGTGGAATTGAGTAGAGTCGGTTTGAATGTTTCATCCAAGTCGACAAACTTCTCTTCTCTAGAAGCAAAACATAATTATTAAAACAATTGTGAATTACAATATTAAAATAATAACATTTACATTTTAGGTAAAGAACTATATGATGTCAAAAGCATCAAACATTTTATGGACAAGAAATAGAGAAATAATTTAACATTAAATTACTAGTTAAAATAAAATTAAAAACAAGTAATAACTACCACATTGTATATATATATATATATTATAGAAAAAGCATGTTTAGAAAGAGGAAGACAAGACAACATAAATGTAAGTCTAAAGGTGTTGCTAGTAAAACAAAACTACTAAAGTGAAAGTCTTAAGGTGTTGCTAGTAAGACAAGATTACTGAAGTGGAATTCTGAAGGTGTTGCTAGTAAGACAAGACTACTGAAGTGAAAGTCTGAAGGTGTTGATAGTAAGACAAGACTACTGAAGTGAAAGTCTTAAGGTGTTGCCAGTAAAACAAAACTACTAAAGTGAAAGTCTGAAGGTGTTGCTAGTAAGACAAGACTACTGAAGTGGAATTCTGAAGGTGTTGCTAGTAAGACAAGACTACTGAAGTGAAAGTCTGAAGGTGTTGATAGTAAGACAAGACTACTGAAGTGAAAGTCTTAAGGTATTGCCAGTAAAACAAAATTACTAAAGTGAAAGTCTGAAGGTGTTGCTAGTAAGACAAGACTACTGAAGTGGAATTCTGAAGGTGTTGCTAGTAAGACAAAACTACTGAAGTGAAAGTCTTAAGGTGTTGCTAGTAAGACATGACTACTGAAGTGAAAGTCTTAAGGTGTTGCTAGTAAGACAAGACTACTGAAGTGAAAGTCTTACGGTGTTGCTAGTAAGACAAGACTACTGAAGTGAAAGTCTTAAGGTGTTGCTAGTAAGACAAGACTACTGAAGTGAAAGTCTGAAGGTGTTGCTAGTAAGACAAGACTACTGAAGTGAAAGTCTTAAGGTGTTGCTAGTAAGACAAGACTACTGAAGTGAAAGTCTTAAGGTGTTGCTAGTAAGACAAGACTACTGAAGTGAAAGTCTGAAGGTGTTGCTAGTAAGACAAAACTACTGAAGTGAAAGTCTTAAGGTGTTGCTAGTAAGACAAGACTACTGAAGTGAAAGTCTTAAGGTGTTGCCAGTAAAACAAAACTACTAACATGAAAGTCTGAAGATGTTGCTAGTAAGACAAGACTACTGAAGCGAAAGTCTGAAGGTGTTGCTAGTAAGACAAGACTACTGAAGCGAAAGTCTGAAGGTGTTGCTAGTAAGACAAGACTACTGAAGCGAAAGTCTGAAGGTGTTGCTAGTAAGACAAGACTACTGAAGTGAAAGTCTTAAGGTGTTGGTAGTAAGACAAGACTACTGAAGTGAAAGTCTTAAGGTGTTGCTAGTAAGACAAAACTACTAAAGTGAAAGTCTTAAGGTGTTGTTAGTAAGACAAGACTACTGAAATGAAAGTCTTAAGGTGTTGTTAGTAAGACAAGACTACTGAAGTGAAAGTCTGAAGGTGTTGCTAGTAAGACAAGACTACTGAAGTGAAAGTCTTAAGGTGTTGCTAGTAAGACAAGACCCGTACTTTGGAGGCGCCAGGGCCTCTGCCTGTTGTTTGAGGAAAACAAGACTACAGAAGTGGATGAGGAACTGTAGCAGCACTGTGAGCAGAGTATAGATGTTGAAGATGTTTGGATGAGGACGACACTTTGACAGCACCTTCAGTGGCTACAACAGAAGGCACCAACAGATAAACAGAGACAGAGAACATCTTTACTGCAGAACTAAACATGAAATAGCGATTGCCCGATAAAGATGTCATCATAGTCACCTAAATCAATTCTTCCCCATTGAATTCTCACTTGATCTCACAACAGAATCATCACTAGGAAATGTTAGTACTCGTGTGCTGGTGGGTGCTTTCATACTGGCCACGAAATAAATAACTGCCTTTTATGAAAATGTGAATTGCAATTAAATTAAACAATGACTTTTGCAAAAAAACATGCATTTGTTGTTTGATGATAATTATTGACCTATTTCACTCAAAACTACTTTTCTAACATTTTTCTGCATTCATTCCATGAAACAAATGTTGGCGATTTAGACTATTCGTTCATTTTTTTTTCAAAGCGGCAGAACTGACGCATGACGGATTTGTCCCCAACCTCCATACCTAACAAGAACCAGACAAGACGACCTCTCACCTTTGACCTAGATATAAAGAGGAAGCAGCCAGCCAGCAGGAGGCCCTGTAGTGTAGCCTGCATGTCACTGAACTTGACACCGTCAAGGTAGAGTACACTCTGACTGTAGGCGAGGATTAGAGCGTTGAGGGCGAGGATCTTGAACATCTGGAGGGTTGTAACGAGGGTGCAACGCCCCTGCTTGATGATGTGGCACACTGAAACAGGGCGATATCTTCAGCTCAGGTCAATGGTCATTTCAAATAATTTGGACCTCAAATCAGTATATATTTTGAAGGTTTTGAAGAAAATGTCCCGAAAATGTTATCAAAGCCAAATAAAATGTTGAAATGTTTGTTGGTCCTTTTGTTGATTTCTAATAGTAATTATCTTCTCTTGCGTAAATTTGCAACATACTGACCATTACAACCTACAACTTCCTGTTGTCCACTGTCACCCCCATTAAGTGCCTAGCAACCAGGTTAAATAAGCTCCCTATTACTTCACGTAAAACTATAGCCATCTTTCATAAAAATTCAAGACTTATTTGTTTGAAATCACCACCATAAACCTTCGACGGTCCCTTGCTCTAATGATGACTCTTGTGCATCCCTGATTTTTACTTGTGATTCTTGTACATTGCGCCTCTGAGCTCTCTTGACGATTTAGATGCCACACAAGTTTAGTATTATGATATCACTAGGGAGTGGTGGTCGCACGGTAGAGCACGAGACTGTCAATTAAGCGGATGGTGGTTCGATTCCACCTGCCGCCGTTTCAAAACTTATGAGAGACGCCGAGCAGGCAGTGTACACACTATCACCAGACTCACTGAGTCCTATATCAATGTAATTAATATGATATTACTACGTATGTTTGTATACGTTGTGATAGTTGTTTTGATATATGTTCTGGCGCGAGTTCTGACTGTAATACTCACCACAGGCCGTGGTGGACAGCTTGGAGGTGAAGGGGGCCGCGATGCTGGCGTCTCCCAGCCTCACCACTTGCGCCTTCTCCTCCTCTTCCAGGTCCTTCAACATCTGAGAGATCTTCTTCTACAACAACAAACCATCTCACAGTAAACATGTCCTTCTCCATCTGCCTGTCTTCAACACTGGCAGATGACTGGCCAAGACGGGCAATTACAACTGATAAGACTGGTGGAATTAGAGGGGGGCCAGCTGGCCACTAGATTAACAAATAGTTCTAAGTCTAGGGGCCTACATTAATGACTATCATTGGCACAACTGGTAACGTAATCAATCAAATGGATCAGTATTAATTAAATAAATTGCTTAAATGACACTGGTTTGTCATTGAAAACAAACTAAACTGGCCAATAATTGCTGTGATTGATGTGAATGGCTGCCACACAAGCTGTTCGCTTGCTAAATGGTACACTTTTGATCAATTCATGACTGGCAAAAATTATTTCTGGATAAGGGCCTGGTGACAGGTGAAAGCCAACCCTTCACTGTCTGTGTCATGTGTTTGTAACCAGTTAAGAAAAGACCTCTCTGTGATGTGACCTATTGCCTAGCAGCACGGGCCGTCAAGCCATCAAAAATGGATGCTGAACATGTGGAATGTTCAAACATTCCGTAGTATATTTTTTTTAAATTATCACCCTATGTTTCTCTTCATAACAAAAATATATCAAAGAAGTTGTTGAAGTGACAAATACATGCGGGAAACGTTGATTTAGCCGATGTCTTGTTGCACTGGTAATGTAATACACACACAATACTTATGTACACATTGTCTGCAAGGTAAAGCCTGACTGAAGTCACGCGCATCATTCTGATTTATAGCAACACCGTTTAGTTAAGGCGATACCTGTGAGGGGGCGAGGTTGTCGCCTCGGGCCACGGCTCTGTTCTTGGCGGCCCGGCCCACAGGGCGGCCCCGGGCCATCAGTGATGCCCGGTCGGGTATCGTCTCTACTTCCTGCTGGCAGAGAGATGGGAAATTACCGCCATGATAACAAGGTTAAGGATCTTGTGTCAGTGTGTGCATGACTTACTAAGGCAGTTTGACTCACCAACCAGCGCTAGTTGAGTAGAACTGGGTCAGTTTAACCTAAATTTACGAATGCATTTCATCTGACCAAACTCAGCCAAACAAGAATTAGATAACGCCTGTTTCAATTAGCTTCTTGAGATTACACTCAACTCTTTAAGAAAATTTATAATGCCTGTCTAAAGTAAGTTGCCCACTGACTAAGTAAGTTGCGCAATGACTTCAGGGTCTTCTAATCTCTCTAAACTTCACAAAATAACCAATAGACCTAAGCCAGTGCAACACCACCTGCTACTTGCGACGGCCCACCCTCATACACTGTACCCACACAAGACTCCAGCCACATACGTGTGTGGCTGATATATAGTTCTGAGCTGAACGTAAGAAGGTCTAGTAGTCTGGCTAACGGCTCCTCTCATACACTCTATTTGGCTAGTAGTCTCGCTAAAGGCTTCTCTCATACACTCTATTTGGCTAGTAGTCTGGCTAAAGGCTCCTCTCATACACTCTATTTGGCTAGTAGTCTGGCTAAAGGCTCCTCTCATACACTCTATTTGGCTAGTAGTCTCGCTAAAGGCTTCTCTCATACACTCTATTTGGCTAGTAGTCTCACTAAAGGCTCCTCTCATACACTCTATTTGACTAGTAGTCTGGCTAAAGGCTCCTCTCATACACTCTATTTGGCTAGTAGTCTGGCTAAAGGCTCCTCTCATACACTCTATTTGACTAGTAGTCTCACTAAAGGCTCCTCTCATACACTCTATTTGACTAGTAGTCTCGCTAAAGGCTCCTCTCATACACTCTATTTGGCTAGTAGTCTGGCTAAAGGCTTCTCTCATACACTCTATTTGACTAGTAGTCTGGCTAAAGGCTTCTCTCATACACTGTATTTGGCTAGTAGTCTGGCTAAAGGCTTCTCTCATACACTCTATTTGACTAGTAGTCTGGCTAAAGGCTTCTCTCATACACTCTATTTGACTAGTAGTCTGGCTAAAGGCTTCTCTCATACACTCTATTTGGCTAGTAATCTCACTAAAGGCTCCTCTCATACACTCTATTTGGCTAGTAATCTCACTAAAGGCTCCTCTCATACACTCTATTTGGCTAGTAATCTCACTAAAGGCTCCTCTCATACACTCTATTTGGCTAGTAGTCTCGCTAAAGGCTCCTCTCATACACTCTATTTGGCTAGTAGTCTGCCTAAAGGCTCCTCTCATACACTCTATTTGGCTAGTAGTCTCGCTAAAGGCTCCTCTCATACACTCTATTTGGCTAGTAGTCTTGCTAAAGGCTCCTCTCATACACTCTATTTGGCTAGTAGTCTTGCTAAAGGCTCCTCTCATACACTCTATTTGGCTAGTAGTCTCGCTAAAGGCTCCTCTCATACACTCTATTTGGCTAGTAGTCTGGCTAATGGCTTCTCTCATACATTTTATTTGGCTAGTAGTCTGGCTAAAGGCTCCTCTCATACACTCTATTTGGCTAGTAGTCTCGCTAAAGGCTCCTCTCATACACTCTATTTGGCTAGTAGTCTGGCTAATGGCTTCTCTCATACATTTTATTTGGCTAGTAGTCTGGCTAAAGGCTCCTCTCATACACTCTATTTGGCTAGTAGTCTCACTAAAGGCTCCTCTCATACACTCTATTTGGTAGTCTCGCTAAAGGCTAGGCTAGTAGTCTCTAAAGGCTTCTCTCATACACTCTATTTGGCTCTGGCTAAAGGCTCATACACTCTATTTGGCTAGTAGTAAAGGCTAGCTAGTAAGGCTCCTCTCATACACTCTATTTGGCTAGTAGTCTCTATTTGGCTAGTAATCTGGCTAAAGGCTTCTCTCATACACTCTATTTGGCTAGTAATCTGGCTAAAGGCTTCTCTCATACACTCTATTTGGCTAGTAATCTCACTAAAGGCTCCTCTCATACACTCTATTTGGCTAGTAGTCTCGCTAAAGGCTCCTCTCATACACTCTATTTGGCTAGTAGTCTGGCTAAAGGCTCCTCTCATACACTCTATTTGGCTAGTAGTCTCGTTAAAGGCTCCTCTCATACACTCAATTTGGCTAGTAGTCTCACTAAAGGCTCCTCTCATACACTCTATTTGGCTAGTAGTCTCACTAAAGGCTCCTCTCATACACTCTATTTGGCTAGTAGTCTGGCTAAAGGCTTCTCTCATACACTCTATTTGGCTAGTAGTCTGGCTAAACGTTCCTCTCGTACTCTATTTGACTAGTCTCACTAAAGGCTCCTCTCATACACTCTATTTGGCTAGTAGTCTGGCTAAAGGCTCCTCTCATACACTCTATTTGGCTAGTAGTCTCACTAAAGTCTCCTCTCATACACTCTATTTGGCTAGTAGTCTCGCTAAAGGCTCCTCTCATACACTCTATTTGACTAGTAGTCTGGCTAAAGGCTTCTCTCATACACTCTATTTGGTTAGTAGTCTGTTTAAAAGCTCCTCTCATACACTCTATTTGGCTAGTAGTCTGTCTAAAGGATCCTCTCATACACTCTATTTGGCTAGTAGTCTCTCAAAAGGCTCCTCTCATACACTCTATTTGGCTAGTAGTCTCGCTAAAGGCTCCTCTCATACACTCTATTTGGCTAGTAGTCTCGCTAAAGGCTCCTCTCATACACTCTATTTGGCTAGTAGTCTGACTAAAGGCTCCTCTCATACACTCTATTTGGCTAGTAGTCTCGCTAAAGGCTCCTCTCGTACACTCTATGTGGCTAGTAGTCTCGCTAAAGGCTTCTCTCATACACTCTATTTGGCTAGTAGTCTGGCTAAAGGCTCCTCTCATACACTCTATTTGGCTAGTAGTCTCACTAAAGGCTCCTCTCGTACACTCTATTTGACTAGTAGTCTGGCTAAAGGCTCCTCTCATACACTCTATTTGGCTAGTAGTCTGGCTAAAGGCTCCTCTCATACACTCTATTTGGCTAGTAGTCTGGCTAAAGGCTCCTCTCATACACTCTATTTGGCTAGTAGTCTGGCTAAAGGCTCCTCTCATACACTCTATTTGGCTAGTAGTCTCGTTAAAGCCTCCTCTCATACACTCTATTTGGCTAGTAGTCTCGCTAAAGGCTCCTCTCATACACTCTATTTGGCTAGTAGTCTCGCTAAAGGCTCCTCTCATACACTCTATTTGACTAGTAGTCTGGCTAAAGGCTTCTCTCATACACTCTATTTGGCTAGTAGTCTGTCTAAAAGCTCCTCTCATACACTCTATTTGGCTAGTAGTCTGTCTAAAGGCTCCTCTCATACACTCTGTTTGGTTAGTAGTCTGTCTAAAGGCTCCTCTCATACACTCTATTTGACTAGTAGTCTGGCTAAAGGCTCCTCTCATACAATCTATTTGGCTAGTAGTCTGTCTAAAGGGTCCTCTCATATAATATTTGGCTAGTAGTCTCGCTAAAGGCTCCTCTCGTACACTCTATTTGGCTAGTAGTCTGTCTAAAGGCTCCTCTCATACACTCTATTTGGTTAGTAGTCTGCCTAAAGGCTCCTCTCATACACTCTATTTGACTAGTAGTCTGGCTAAAGGCTCCTCTCATACACTCTATTTGGCTAGTAGTCTGTCTAAAGGCTCCTCTCATACACTCTATTTGGCTAGTAGTCTCGCTAAAGGCTCCTCTCATACACTCTATTTGGCCAGTAGTCTCACTAAAGGCTTCTCTCATACACTCTATTTGGCTAGTAGTCTGGCTAACGGCTCCTGTCATACATTCTATTCGGCTAGTAGTCTCGCTAAAGGCTCCTCTCATACACTCTATTTGGCTAGTAGTCTCGCTAAAGGCTCCTCTCATACACTCTATTTGGCTAGTAGTCTCGCTAAAGGCTCCTCTCATACACTCTATTTGGCTAGTAGTCTGGCTAAAGGCTCCTCTCATACACTCTATTTGGCTAGTAGTCTGGCTAAAGGCTCCTCTCATACACTCTGGCTAGTAGTCTCGCTAAAGGCTCCTCTCTTACACTCTATTTGGCTAGTATTCTCACTAAAAGCTCCTCTCTTACACTCTATTTGGCTAGTATTCTCACTAAAGGCTTCTCACATACACTCTATTTGGCTAGTATTCTCACTAAAGGCTCCTCTCATACACTCTATTTGGCTAGTAGTCTGACTAAAGGCTCCTCTCATACACTCTATTTGGCTAGTAGTCTCGCTAAAGGCTCCTCTCATACACTCTATTTGGCTAGTAGTCTCGCTAAAGGCTCCTCTCATACACTCTATTTGGCTAGTAGTCTGACTAAAGGCTCCTCTCATACACTCTATTTGGCTAGTAGTCTCGCTAAAGGCTCCTCTCGTACACTCTATGTGGCTAGTAGTCTCGTTAAAGGCTTCTCTAATACACTCTATTTGGCTAGTAGTCTGGCTAAAGGCTCCTCTCATACACTCTATTTGGCTAGTAGTCTCGCTAAAGGCTCCTCTCGTACACTCTATTTGACTAGTAGTCTGGCTAAAGGCTCCTCTCATACACTCTATTTGGCTAGTAGTCTGGCTAAAGGCTCCTCTCATACACTCTATTTGGCTAGTAGTCTGGCTAAAGGCTCCTGTCAAACACTCTACTTGGCTAGTAGTCTGGGTAGACTCCTCTCATACACTCTACTTGGCTAGTAGTTTGGGTAGACTCCTCGCATACACTCTACTTGGCTAGTAGTTTGGGTAGACTCCTCTCATACACTCTACTTGGCTAGTAGTTTGGGTAGACTCCTCTCATACTCTCTACTAGACTCCTCTGCTACTCACTTCCTCTTTCTTCCTCTTCCTCTCTGGTGGCTGCTCCGGGCCATTCGCCAACAACGCCACACCTGAAGTAGTGACACAACATTGACGTTAGTTAAAAATAGTATAACTTCCGATGTATATTTCAAGCACAGTCAAACCTCGTTTTACAGTCGCCTCAATAATACAGCCACCTTGCAATTACGGTCACCATAGGACAGTCCTAAATTACACCTCACTACTCAGGTTGCTTTGGTCCAGCCCTGAGAATTACTTTAATACTGAAGTTGCACGTCAACAATCATTGCCACATCAATTACATTTTACCATAGGACAACCACGACTAAATACAACAATGTGTTCACCACTAAAAGATTAAAACACAAGTGGTGATGGCAAGATTGTTATAGACTGTAGCTCCAACACTGTCATAGACTCTGTAGCACCAACACTGTCATAGACTCTGTAGCACCAACACTGTCATAGACTCTGTAGCAACAACACTGTCATAGACTCTGTAGCAACAACACTGTCATAGACTCTGTAGCAACAACACTGTCATAGACTCTGTAGCACCAACACTGTCATAGACTCTGTAGCTCCAACACTGTCATAGACTCTGTAGCTCCAACACTGTCATATACTCTGTAGCACCAACACTGTCATAGACTCTGTAGCACCAACACTGTCATATACTCTGTTACACCAACACTGTCATAGACTCTGTAGCACCAACACTGTCATAGACTCTGTAGCACCAACACTGTCATAGACTCTGTAGCACCAACACTGTCATATACTCTGTAGCAACAACACTGTCATATACTCTGTAGCAACAACACTGTCATAGACTCTATAGCACCAACACTGTCATAGACTCTGTAGCTCCAACACTGTCATAGACTATGTAGCACCAACACTGTCATAGACTCTGTAGCACCAACACTGTCATAGACTCTGTAGCAACAACACTGCCATAGACTCTGTAGCACCAACACTGTCATAGACTCTGTTGCACCAACACTGTCATAGACTCTGTAGCACCAACACTGTCATAGACTCTGCAGCACCAACACTGTCATAGACTCTGCAGCACCAACATTGTCATAGACCCTGTTACACCAACACTGTCATAGACTCCGTAGCACCAACATTGTCATAGACTCTGTAGCACCAACATTGTCATAGACTCTGTAGCACCAACATTGTCATAGGCTCTGTAGAACCAACACTGTCATAGACTCTGTAGCACCAACACTGTCATAGACTCTGTAGCACCAACACTGTCATAGACTCTGTAGCACCAACACTGTCATAGACTCTGTTACACCAACACTGTCATAGACTCTGTAGCACCAACACTGTCATAGACTCTGTAGCACCAACACTGTCATAGACTCTGTAGCACCAACACTGTCATAGACTCTGTTGCACCAACAATGTCATAGACTCTGTAGCACCAACATTGTCATAGACTCTGTAGTACCAACACTGTCATAGACTCTGTAGCACCAACACTGTCATAGACTCTGTAGCACCAACACTGTCATAGACTCTGTAGCACCAACACTGTCATAGACTCTGTAGCACCAACACTGTCATAGACTCTGTTGCACCAACACTGTCATAGACTCTGTAGCACCAACACTGTCATAGACTCTGTAGCACCAACACTGTCATAGACTCTGTAGCACCAACACTGTCATAGACTCTGTTGCACCAACACTGTCATATACTCTGTTACACCAACACTGTCATAGACTCTGTAGCACCAACACTGTCATATACTCTGTAGCACCAACACTGTCATAGACTCTGTAGCACCAACACTGTCATATACTCTGTAGCAACAACACTGTCATATACTCTGTAGCAACAACACTGTCATAGACTCTGTAGCACCAACACTGTCATAGACTCTGTAGCTCCAACACTGTCATAGACTCTGTAGCACCAACACTGTCATAGACTCTGTTGCACCAACACTGTCATAGACTCTGTAGCACCAACACTGTCATAGACTCTGTAGCACCAACACTGTCATAGACTCTGTAGCACCAACACTGTCATAGACTCTGTTGCACCAACACTGTCATATACTCTGTAGCACCAACACTGTCATAGACTCTGTAGCACCAACACTGTCATAGACTCTGTAGCACCAACACTGTCATAGACTCTGTAGCAACAACACTGTCATAGACTCTGTAGCAACAACACTGTCATAGACTCTGTAGCACCAACACTGTCATAGACTCTGTAGCACCAACACTGTCATAGACTCTGTAGCACCAACACTGTCATAGACTCTGTTGCACCAACACTGTCATAGACTCTGTAGCACCAACACTGTCATAGACTCTGTAGCACCAACACTGTCATAGACTCTGTAGCACCAACACTGTCATAGACTCTGTAGCACCAACACTGTCATAGACTCTGTTGCACCAACACTGTCATAGACTCTGTTGCACCAACATTGTTATAGACTGTGTAGCACCAACATTGTCAGACTCTGTAGCACCAACATTGTCATATACTCTGTTGCACCAACACTGTCATAGTCTCTGTTGCACCAACATTGTCACAGACTCTGTTGCACCAACATTGTCACAGGCTCTGTAGCACCAACATTATCATAGACTCTGTTGCACCAACATTGTCACAGACTCTGTTGCACCAACCTGCCGTCACAGATGAAGGTCACTCACCCACATGTGCATGTTTCAGTGCTCCAACGTCGTTTGTGCCGTCACCACACATCATGGTGACGTAGCCCTGCGCCTTCAGTGACGTAATCACCAGCTCCTAAACATGTCACAAACATGACAACATCGCCATGTCCACATTTACCCACTCAACATAGCATCAAAATCTACCTACTGTGATGACTGTATATAGTCTAACACTTAATGAGAATAATATTCTCAGCTGTTTGAAAACATGAGTGGAATTTCGCATTAAATATAAGATTTGTTTAATTCATTACATGGCCATGGACCAGAATATATGTTGGAAATGCTGACTCCTAGAAGCATCCATTATGGTCTAAGATCGCAGGATGATCTCAAACTTGATGTACCAAGGACAAAAACGAAAACTCTCGGAAATTGTGCTTTTAATTAAAGTTGCTGCACCGAAACTGTGGAACTCCCTTCCCAAAGATATTCGCAGCTGCAACAATGTCAGTGTTTTTAAGAGCAAACTGAAGACTCACTATTTTAGAATTGCATACAATTAACTTATTAATTTTATTAATTTAAATAGTTTTACACTTGTTAGATAATTATATAAAATATGTTCGATGTTTCTATTGAAATTAGTAATTTTATCATTTTATAGTTTTACCTTTTTATATCAATATTTATATTATGTTGAATGCTTGTGTTGTTTTAACTTTCTACTATGCCATCCATTGTACTGTACATCGCTATAGAAATCAATAAACATTTACATACATGCATGTACATCAACTGTGTACATGCATACATCAACTGTGTACATGCAGGTACACCAACAGTGTACATGCATGTACACCAACTGTGTACATGCAGGTACATCAACTGTGTACATGCATGTACATCAACTGTGTACATGCATGCAAATCAACTGTGTACATGCATGTACATCAACTGTGTACATGCAGGTACATCAACTGTGCACATGCACGTACATCAACTGTGTACATGCATGCACATCAACTGTGTACATGCATGCACATCAACTGTGTACATGTATGAACATCAACTGTGTACATGCATGTACATCAACTGTGTACATGCAGGTACATCAACTATGTACATGCAGGTACATCAACAGTGTACATGCATGTACATCAACTGTGTACATGCAGGTACATCATCAGTGTGCATGCAGGTACATCAACAGTGTACATGCATGTACGTCAACTGTGTATATGAATGTACATCAACAGTGTACATGCATGTACATCAACTGTGTACATGCATGTACATCAACTGTGTACATGCATGCACATCAACAGTGTACATGCAGGTACATCAACAGTGTACATGCAGGTACATCAATTGTGTACATGCATGTACATCAACTGTGTACATGCATGTATATCAACTGTGTACATGCAGGTACATCAACTGTGTACATGCATGCACATCAACTGTGTACATGCATGTACATCAACTGTGTACATGCATGCACATCAACTGTGTACATGCATGTACATCAACTGTGTACATGCATGCACATCAACTGTGCACATGCATGTATATCAACTGTGTACATGCAGGTACATCAACTGTGTACATGCATGTACGTCAACTGTGTAAATGCAGGTACATCAACTGTGTACATGCATGTACATCAACTGTGTACATGCAGGTACATCAACAGTGTACATGCAGGTACATCAACTGTGTACATGCAGGTACATCAACTGTGTACATGCATGTACATCAACTGTGTACAAGCAGGTACATCAACTGTGTACATGCATGTACATCAACTGTGTATATGCAGGTACATCAACTGTGTACATGCATGCACATCAAATGTGTACATGCATGTACATCAACTGTGTACATGCATGCACATCAACTGTGTACATGCATGTACATCAACTGTGTACATGCATGTACATCAACTGTGTACATGCATGTACATCAACTGTGTACATGCAGGTACATCAACTGTGTACATGCATGCACATCAACTGTGTACATGCATGTACATCAACTGTGTACATGCATGCACATCAACTGTGTACATGCATGTACATCAACTGTGTACATGCATGCACATCAACTGTGCACATGCATGTACATCAACTGTGTACATGCATGTACATCAACTGTGTACATGCAGGTACATCAACTGTGTACATGCATGTACATCAACTGTGTACATGCAGGTACATCAACTGTGTACATGCAGGTACATCAACAGTGTACATGCAGGTACATCAACTGTGTACATGCAGGTACATCAACTGTGTACATGCATGTACATCAACTGTGTACAAACAGGTACATCAACTGTGTACATGCATGTACATCAACTGTGTACATGCAGGTACATCAACTGTGTACATGCATGCACATCAACTGTGTACATGCATGTACATCAACTGTGTACATGCATGCACATCAACTGTGTACATGCATGTACATCAACTGTGTACATGCATGCACATCAACTGTGTACTTGCATGTACATCAACTGTGTACATGCAGGTACATCAACTGTGTACAAGCATGCACATCAACTGTGTACATGCCGGTACATCAACTGCAAAAGGTCTTCAGTGTTGTTATTATTGTAACACTATTTCACATTATTAACAATATATTATGGGTATTCTGTAGGAAATAATTTGTGACGAAGGTCTCTAGTAACTGACATTTCTTTTTAAGTGAACAATGACCGATGCTGAGGGAGTTTGTTGGATGGTCTTCTTAGCTTTAGAATTACAGCACAATTTTCAGTGGAAACATTAAACAGACTATGATACAGAAGCTGTTATCAAGGCAGTGCTGTCTGTGAGAAGTTGCCGCTTTGATGGGTTCTACTGTGTGTTTGATGCATGGCACAGTGCAGACAAACCTTCTGTTTTGGTGCGACTCGTGCGTACACTTTGACATGAGGCAGAATACAAACAAGTAACTTTGGATACGACTGGCGCAGATACACCAACGCCTGCAACACAGCAACATCAGCCTCGTCAGCAAACTTATCACAATGATACACACTGGTTATTCATGATACACTCTACAGAATTTTATTTTACAAAGAGTTGTACGTTTAAATATAAACATACTACTGCTAAATAAGTAAGAGAGTAGATTGTATAGTCCAATAAAGACATAATAAAAACAGTGGACTCAACTTAATTTCTACTACTATGTGCCTCACCTCCCCTGTCAGACAGGTCGTAGGTGTCTGTGAGTTTCTTACATAAGCTGGTAGACTACTATGTGCTTCACCTCCCCTGTCAGACAGGTCGTAGGTGTCTGTGAGTTTCTTACATAAGCTGGTAGACTACTATGTGCTTCACCTCCACTGTGAGACAGAGGTCATAGGTGTCTGTGAGTTTCTTTCATAAGCTGGTAGACTACTATGTGCCTCACCTCCCCTGTCAGACTGGTCATAGGTGTCTGAGAGTTTCTTACATAAGCTGGTAGACTACTATGTGCCTCACCTCCCCTGTCAGACAGGTCATAGATGTCGGAGAGTTTCTTACATAAGCTGGTAGACTACTATGTGCCTCACCTCCACTGTGAGACAGAGGTCATAGGTGTCTGTGAGTTTCTTACATAAGCTGGTAGACTACTATGTGCCTCACCTCCACTGTGAGACAGAGGTCATAGGTGTCTGTGAGTTTCTTACATAAGCTGGTAGACTACTATGTGCCTCACCTCCACTGTGAGACAGAGGTCATAGGTGTCTGTGAGTTTCTTACATAAGCTGGTAGACTACTATGTGCCTCACCTCCACTGTGAGACAGAGGTCATAGGTGTCTGTGAGTTTCTTACATAAGCTGGTAGACTACTATGTGCCTCACCTCCCCTGTCAGACAGAGGTCATAGGTGTCTGTGAGTTTCTTACATAAGCTGGTAGACTACTATGTGCCTCACCTCCACTGTGAGACAGAGGTCATAGGTGTCTGTGAGTTTCGTACATAAGCTGGTAGACTACTATGTGCCTCACCTCCCCTGTCAGACAGAGGTCATAGGTGTCTGTGAGTTTCTTGGCGGATACAGACTGCACTTGTAACGTCACGGAGTCGTCAATCGAATGCCAGTGCCATGGATCATCTACAATCACACACACTACTTGGTAATATACAGACACACAACCTGTGAAGTTTAACATTATAAGGAGACCTCCTGGTGATCTCAGTCACTATGAACACTGCCTCGTGTAACTCGTCTTGCTCACAATGAAGCTCATATTGACAGTGCTATACCGCTACCCAGCCGCTGATTGTTCTTTTCTTTTTTCCTTAATTTATAGTAAAACAAAGTGACTGTTATTTTGTAATTGTTTTAACTACTTAATGTTGGTACACTTTTAATATTTTGTATCTATTAGTTTATGTATGTACAGCACTGAGTACATTAATGGATATGGTGTGCTATATAAAATAACTATTATTATTACAATAAAACAATTCTGTTTCTCTATATTTTACCAACTTATGAAACTGTCCATCCTCAAACTGACCATATTTGTTGGGGGGAGCGAGGGTGAGTGTTTGACGTTTGCGGGTGATTCGTAACTCCTTCGCTACATGACAGGCAGTAAGTGGATTGTCCCCAGTGATCATCACAACCTGAAATCACACAATGAAATACCTACAGTGAAGCAAATACCTACCATAATGACGGTATGTATTCAGACTCTATAAAGAAGCAATTACCTACCATAACGACTGGATGTATTCAGACTCTACAGAGCAGCAAATACCTACCATAACGACTGGATGTATTCAGACTCTATAGAGAAGCAAATACCTACCATAACGACTGTATGTATACGGACTCTATAGAGAAGCAAATTCCTACCATAACGACTGTATGTATTCAGACTCTATAGAGAAGCAAATACCTACTGTAATGACTATGAATTCAGACTCTATAATGAAGCAACTACATACCATAATGACTGTATGGATTCTACAGACAATCAAGTACCTACCATAATGACTGTATGTATTCAGACTCTACAATGAAGCAAATACCTACCATAACGACTGTATGTATTCAGACTCTACAGTGAAGCAAATACCTACCATAACGACTGTATGTATTCAGACTCTACAGTGAAGCAAATACCTACCATAACGACTGTATGTATTCAGACTCTACAGTGAAGCAAATACCTACCATAACGACTGTATGTATTCAGACTCTACAGTGAAGCAAATACCTACCATAACGACTGTATGTATTCAGACTCTACAGTGAAGCAAATACCTACCATAACGACTGTATGTATTCAGACTCTACAGTGAAGCAAATACCTACCATAACGACTGTATGTATTCAGACTCTACAGTGAAGCAAATACCTACCATAACGACTGTATGTATTCAGACTCTACAGTGAAGCAAATACCTACCATAACGACTGTATGTATTCAGACTCTACAGTGAAGCAAATACCTACCATAATGACTGTATGTATTCAGACTCTACAGTGATGCAAAGACCTACCATAACGACTGTATGTATTCAGACTCTACAGTGAAGCAAATACCTACCATAACGACTATATGTATTCAGACTCTACATATATATATAGATATGTGTACAATGTAACTATGCTTTATTAGCAGGCTTGCCCTATTAAGACATTCGTTCCAGTGGGGATCTGTTCAAGTTAGCCCCCTTAGTGTTTCTATTTTGTATTAAAATTAATTGTTAACTGAGTTGAAGTTAATTGGTAATTTCAATGAAGTTTATTAAATTAATTGTTAACTGAATGACAGTTAATTGTTAATTTAACTGAACAATTTGGGAGGTCAATTTAATTGACCTGATGAATGTGTGGGGTTAATTTAATTGGAAAATATCTGAGTTAATTGTAATTTAATTAATTATCCTTTTTAAGTTAATTGCCCCATGCCTGCTGCCAAGATCGCTCACTTCACCTGCCACATGACACAAATTTCCCTCACATACTTGTTTAGTTTTGCAAGAAATACGGGAGCATCCAGTTTTTAATACAGAATTGCTGCAAACGGAAAAATCATGCAATAATACATATTCCCTGTTGATCACCAGTCAAGTATAAACTTGACTAACAAACTGTTACAAGTCTAAAAGAAAACACTTCTGAGGAAAACATCCAAATATATTTAGCAAATGTTGTTTGATTCAAGTGTAAGTGTTTCTTCATACCGGCAGTTAACATGTGTAAAAGCAGAAATTATTGTGGAAAAATTTTAAACTTCTCCATTCATGTTTCATCAACATTTACTTGCCTTTTTTAGAACGGTGTGCAGCAAATGGACTGATTACCAACAAATAATTCAAAACTAATAAAAAATTTAATGTATGGTTGCTGTTTATAGGCATTAGTTTTTCCATACAGCCCAACTGTAAACTTACTTTTGAGAAACGTTTCTTTTTAAAAGTTTGCTTCTTTTTCAGCAATAAATAAAAAACTACTGACTGAAGCCATTTCAACAAATGAGGTATGGTTTTAATGCTTGTCATCTGTGGAATCCAAACACGTACAAAACACTATTTCACATGTTGCAACTTAAGCAGGTCACATAATCAGTTTAAACTGCAAAGACAAACCACGAGTGACATACCTTATGGCTGGCCTGTTGTATTTCACGGATGACTGACTTCGAGTCGGTCTTCAGTGGACAAGAAATGATGACAAAACCAACAAACTGTAGGTCACACTCCACCGAATCCCGTGGCATGTCACGAACCTGGTGGCGCAAGACAACAATGTTCATACGAGAAACCGGAGTGACAGTCTGACGGAATACCGAAGAAGATTACAGCAGAAGATAAGGCACGAAGATTACACAGATGGGTGTAAGAAAGGTAGAGGGGGATGACAAGTGGAGAGAGGAGACTGGGCAGGGAGAAGGGAATGAGACGAGTCACTGCAGTGCAAGAACTAGTCTCACCATTTTATAAAGGAAGCCATGAAGAAGAACAAATATACATACATATCTTACTAACCATGCAAGTTAATTATATAATACTATGTTACTTGCTGAGTCTGGTAGTGTGAGACGAGGCACTGACCTGCTGGTGAGAGAGGACTCCGAGGGGTTTGTAGCCGAGGGCGAGAACTCGCGCCCCTCGTCTTGCCATCTCCAGGTACACGTCATTGTAGTCAGCCGGCACTGACGAGAACTGACAATACAAGTAACAGGATTAGATGCACAGAGAATATTTTATTTTTACTTTGGGTGGCTCCTACAAAAGCGAACAGTTTTGATCTTAGGAGACTCCAGTCTGACAACAACTGTTTTCTTTCTTTTTGCTACAAAATGTACAGTTTCTTGATTATATATTGATTGGTAGTGTATATTTTATATTTCAATATCTTTATATATATATTTATATATATATATATATAAAGATATTGCTTTTTAATGCTGCTGGGACAAATAGTATCCTTATCACAGTGCTGTCTATACCATGGTAGTCATAATAATTAAGTAGTAATGACAACCTCCATGTTGTATCTTGCCTTGTGTATCGAGGCTCCATTTCTGTTTCTGTTAAATAATTGGCAAATCCCAGCTTGGTATCATGCAATGGATTAGGCTGAATCAACACAGGAGACTAATCCATAAATCCACAATTTTAAGACGGCAAAAAACGATCAACGAATCCTGACATTAACTACATCATCGCCATAGTTACCATGGATCTGAGCGTCTCTGGGGCGCCCTTCACGGCGGCGATGTACTCCGTGTCTACAGAGCCCGTCGGGGTGTGGCCGGCGATCACAGACATACGCTTGAGAGAACTCGCAAAGTGGAAGCGATGGCTGATCTTCATCGCCTGAGACTTGCCTCTCTTAGGAATCACAGTGTCACCTGCAACATGAACAGACGGTGTAATTGTCATCTAGCTACAGTATGTGTGTGTGTGGGGGGGGGGGGTATGTTAACGTTTTCTCCAGACACTTTACATCTTGGGCACCAAACTTTCATGGATTATTCTAATCTTATTCTAATCCCGATCCTTTGGAAGAAAAGTACTGACTTGATACTTTTTTAATTCCCCATTGGGTTAAGGTTTCAGGATTTGTGCCAGATGCTAGACATATGTAAATTTATTTTTCCAGGTTTCGAAAATTGGCTTTAGATGAACTCAAACTCCAGTTATCTTGACTGACAGTTCAGTGCTGTAATCACTAGACCACCGCGACCCACATTCACAACACTGCCATCGATGTCATTGTTATGCAGGTTTGGTCAATCAAACGGTGTCTCCTCATTTGTTTTACCCCATCACAAATTAAAGGCCACAGACAGTTCTGTGATTAACAAATTCAACAACATTTAGTTACATAAATTATTGAACACAACACAACTCTTGCGGTGTTCTTTCATCGTTCTGTGCAGGGTTATGTGTTGCTCCATACCCACTGTATTGAGGAAGTTATTTTATAACTCACCCTTTGTGAGATTCCAGTCAACTGCGCTGAGAGTGGCCTTCTCGAGGGGGTCACCCACAAGGTCGTCATCCAGCTGCACTAGTGCGTGGCAGGTGGCCAGTGCACGCACCGTCTCCAGCGGTGCATCACTAACGGCGCAGATTCCATCAGTGCCCCTACAAATGTACCAATAATTACCACTGTCATCTCGACACACTCCTCGTGAATGTCTGATTTTAATCCAGTCATATCTTACAAACTACTTGTTTGACTGAAATCAATTTCCCATTGCACATTACAAATTACAAGAATTATCTGGTTACCGTAATTATTGTCATGCAAATTGATACCTGACTTTTTTTCAGACATAATACACTGCAAATTTGATCAAGGCATGAACATTTTTTTTTTAATATGACAGTTAATTGAATTATGACATTTCAGGAGGAGCCTGTGTCCACATGACAGTAAATTATATTTAAATTTAACTTAGTCTGGAAACATGTTTACTTGATTGATAAGTTCCTTATTACGTGCTGTATGCAACCACAAAAATTTATTTTAAAACTATTTTATGGTTTTGCTGTGAACTTAGTTGTCATAATTATAAATGTGGATTCTTTATCAACATAAAACATGTTCATATATTTCATAATATTAAATAATTGCAATATTATCTTTGTAGTTGCATAACATAAATCACCTTATGTTATGCAATTACAAAAAGATAACATTGTAATTATTTAATATTAAGAAATATATCAACACATTTGAATGTGTATGAATAAGAAGTAGACAGAATAACATTGATAACTGCATTACTGAAGGAGTTGCAGTATTGCCAAAGTATGCTATATCTGGCTCATTTTTTGTAAACTTTCTAAATTAAGAGGCAGTGTCTGGCCTTAAATGTGGTCAGTGAGGGGACGTACTCGAGTCCAGCGATGCCTTCGACCACGAGGTTGTCACTGGTTAGCGTGCCTGTCTTGTCAAAGCAACAGATGTCTATTTTACCCGCAAATGGAATGCGGAATGGCTCAGTGCAGAACACATCTGAAGAACACCAAGGATGATATTATAACAATGTAACTAATACTGCAACATTGTAACTCTGATATTGCAACAATGAAACTAACACTGCAACATTGTAACTCTGATATTGCAACAATAAAACTAACACTGCAACATTGTAACTCTGATATTGCAAAAATGAAACTAATACTGCAACATTTTAACTCTGATATTGCAACAATGAAACTAATACTGCAACATTGTAACTCTGATATTGCAACAATGTAACTAATACTGCAACATTGTAACTCTGATACTGCAACAATGAAACTAATACTGCAACATTTTAACTCTGATACTGCAACAATGAAACTAATACTGCAACATTGTAACTCTGATATTGCAACAATGAAACTAATACTGCAACATTGTAACTCTGATACTGCAACAATGAAACTAATACTGCAACATTTTAACTCTGATACTGCAACAATGAAACTAATACTGCAACATTGTAACTCTGATATTGCAACAATGAAACTAATACTGCAACATTGTAACTCTGATACTGCAACAATGAAACTAATACTGCAACATTGTAACTCTGATACTGCAACAATGAAACTAATACTGCAACATTGTAACTCTGATATTGCAACAATGAAACTAATACTGCAACATTGTAACTCTGATATTGCAACAATGAAACTAATACTGCAACATTTTAACTCTGATACTGCAACAATGAAACTAATACTGCAACATTTTAACTCTGATACTGCAACAATGAAACTAATACTGCAACATTTTAACTCTGATACTGCAACAATGAAACTATGCAACAAATAGTTAACATCACACTATCCATAAATGGTGTGCTTCCAATCAACAAGCTAAACACATCACATGGTGGATAGTTATCCAAATCATACATGTGCAACAATCAAACAATATGTGCTTTGTCCTATAAACCTAAAACTTGAACTTGAATTGTGTGTACATTCAGAGAAGATATTCTCATATGTAAATCACAACAAACACAATCAATGGTGTTAGTTGTAATAATTAGACAGAGTTAAAAACTTTACCACACTATAGGTATGCTCCAAAGTTGATTTCAACAAACAAAGTCGGGGTTGATGTGAACATTTAAAAGCAATGATTTAAAAATATCAAAAAAATCATCCTAACAATTTGTTTTTAAATTTTCAAAACTTCACACAATATTTCATCAGAATTTAAGATGGTCTATGGACAAGAGGATCAATTAATTTTAATTACGTGCAATGTTCCAGCAAGTCTAAATCTGAGTACAACTTGATGAGGATTATTGGACGGTGTAGTCAAATGCAAGAGGTGATTTGTAGGTTCCAGGAGCACGAACCAACATTTTAAAGAACTTGATAGCACTACATATGCACAATGTGTTCGACTAGACAACAGTGACCCAAAATATTATAAATATTTTAACATCGTTTTTTAGTTTATTTTTAATGCTGTATTTTTCACTAATAATCTTTGTGCAGATCTAATTTTTTTAATGTAATCTATTTAATATTTAAAAAATATCTTTACTGCATTATACAATATATTCTTTTTTATGTAATTCATTTGTTAAGCAGTTTTATATAATTTTACATGTAAATTTATGTTTTAAACTCACAACCCTTAGGAAGAATGAATAAAGAATGTTTATTATTATTAGATACTTACAGAGCTTGGCGAGTGCAAGTAGGGATGTGTTTACAGCGAGGGAAAGTTCTATGGGGAGCTCTGGAGGCACGACGGAGGTGAGGATGAGGGTACACTCCAGGAACAACTTGTACTTGTTGCGTTTCGGGTCCTCCGTGCCTGCAAGCAAACACATATTTAACATACACAGTCTTGTTATTATGTCATAAAATATCACCTGCCACGGCAAAGTGGGTATTAAGATATAAAATTGTGAAATAGAGTCTTGTACCTTTCTGGATTCCACAGATCATGACCTCAGCATTTGTCGATATATCTTCTGTAGTTTTTGATTGATGGTTAAAAGTTAAGGATCTTGTTTTGGGAAATTAGTTAATTTTAACTCATTATTGTCTATTCTTTCTTGGTGTGTTGTTTGTAAGGGCACGAGTTTCATTAGTTTTTATTTGTTGAGGAAAATAAACTGGTCATTGAAAGGAGTGATTATAAGTGATTATATTCTGCCAAAATCACAAAATCGATGGCACCTGACCTAGAGAACTATTTTTGGCTCGTATGCAGAATAGGCCTGTGTCACTTAATACCTGGTTCACTGTGGGGGGGTCACATTTAAGATGGTCGCACTATTTATAAAATCATAAATCATGGTCTTCTTCCCCTTGGGAATATATAATTCTGTTCCACCCTCTTGAAGACACGTCTCCACCTATCTCGATCTTCTGCAATTTTCCCTCACTCTGGGCTGTTCACCCCCACCCTTTCAACATCTCACTTGTCACTGTTCACCCTGCCCTTTCAACATCTCACTTTTCACTGTCTCTGTTCACCTCTCCCTTTCAACATCTCACTTGTCACTGTCTCTGTTCACCTCTCCCTTTCAACATCTCACTTGTCACTGTTCACCCTGCCCTTTCAACATCTCACTTTTCACTGTCTCTGTTCACCTCTCCCTTTCAACATCTCACTTTTCACTGTCTCTGTTCACCTCTCCCTTTCAACATCTCACTTGTCACTGTTCACCCTGCCCTTTCAACATCTCACTTTTCACTGTCTCTGTTCACCTCTCCCTTTCAACATCTCACTTGTCACTGTCTCTGTTCACCCCGCCCTTTCAACATCTCACTTGCCACTGTCTCTGTTCACCCCAACCTTTCAACATCTCACTTGTCACTGTCTCTATTCACCCTGCCCTTTCAACATCTCACTTGTCACTGTCTCTATTCACCCTGCCCTTTCAACATCTCACTTGTCACTGTCTCTGTTCACCCCGCCCTTTCAACATCTCACTTGCCAGTGTCTCTGTTCACCCCGCCCTTTTAAAGGGAATAAAAACATCTATTGTTTGAATTCATATTATATTACATCCTGCTATCTATTTCCATGTAATGTAGCTGCGCGTGTCATATGTGACGTTACGATACCACGTGATCGCCTAGCTCATTAAATTTTTGTTTTCCGCAGGAATCGCTACACAGACGGGTTTAAAATCGAATTTACATACAATGTTAAACTTTGTGTAGACATGGAAAACGGATTTTAGCTAATGCCTTGTTTTGATTTCCTATAACATCTCACTTGTCATTGTCTCTGTCTTAATTTCGTCAACAACAAAACTATGTAGCACAAACTGTACCTATTATATCATCACAACTTCCCAAATGGTTTTAGTAAACCACTAAAATTGTACATTGAGTTATCTGTTTAATTTGAATATTACATTTAAACTGCATGTGTGGGGGAACACAATCTAACAACCGTTACCAATTTGCCTATCACATGATCCAATTGTTTGTAGTGCTAATTTCAACAACTTGCTTCAGCTTGTTCATAGCCAATTCAATCAACAATTCTTGACATTTAAAAATTAATTATAAACCTGTTTCGTATTGCTGGTCCACAAAAATATGAAGAAACAACAGCATGACGATGCACTGACCTTTGACCCAGACATAGGAGGCTGCGGTGATGGCAAAGATGAGGAGAAAGAGGATGAAGAAGAAACTCTCGAGGTTGTTGGCCGTCACCCTCTTCACACCAAAGAGGATTGTCTTGAGCAACTTGCCTTGCGATGTACTGAACCCGTTGCGCAGAACAAACGCCACGCAGCCGTTATCACTTGCTGGAAACACAGAACAAACGCCACGCAGCCATTATCACTTGCTGGAAACACAGAACAAACGCCACGCAGCCATTATCACTTGCTGGAAACACAGAACAAACGCCACGCAGCCATTATCACTTGCTGGAAACACAGAACAAACGCCACGCAGCCATTATCACTTGCTGGAAACACAGAACAAACGCCACGCAGCCATTATCACTTGCTGGAAACACAGAACAAACGCCACGCAGCCATTATCACTTGCTGGAAACACAGAACAAACGCCACGCAGCCATTATCACTTGCTGGAAACACAGAACAAACGCCACGCAGCCATTATCACTTGCTGGAAACACAGAACAAACGCCACGCAGCCATTATCACTTGCTGGAAACACAGAACAAACGCCACGCAGCCGTTATCACTTGCTGGAAACACAGAACAAACGCCACGCAGCCATTATCACTTGCTGGAAACACAGAACAAACGCCACGCAGCCGTTATCACTTGCTGGAAACACAGAACAAACGCCACGCAGCCGTTATCACTTGCTGGAAACACAGAACAAACGCCACGCAGCCATTATCACTTGCTGGAAACACAGAACAAACGCCACGCAGCCGTTATCACTTGCTGGAAACACAGAACAAACGCCACGCAGCCATTATCACTTGCTGGAAACACAGAACAAACGCCACGCAGCCATTATCACTTGCTGGAAACACAGAACAAACGCCACGCAGCCATTATCACTTGCTGGAAACACACCACAAAACTGCGCTTTGTAATCTCACTCTGGAATCATTCCCTAGAGGGTGCTGCACTTGTGTGGATATAACAGTGGCGCCACCCTGTGGATGTATCACTCATTTTAAAAGTTTGTTTTACTCTACAGTATGGCCTACTGTAGTCAGCCCATACTGTAGACAGCCCATACTGTAGACAGCCCATATTATACACAGCCCATACTGTACACAGCCCATACTGTACACAGCCCATACAGTAGGCAGCCCATACTGTAGACAGCCCATACTGTACACAGCCCATACTGTACACAGCCGATACTGTAGACAGCCCGTACTGTACACAGCCCATACTGTAGACAGCCCATATTGTAGACAGCCCATACTGTAGACAGCCCATACTGTACACAGCCCATATTGTAGACAGCCCATACTGTAGACAGTGTTACTGCTGATGACAGGACACAATGTCAGGCATGAGAAAATAATTTTGATCAACAGTGAGGGATAAAAGGCATACAAATTTAAGTTTTTAAAAATTTTGAAAATGCTTTAGTCGACACAACTATTATAATTGAGCTGGCCACTAAAGTTGCAGTCTGAGATCGTCCACCTTTTACATACAAACTTCCAGTGAATCAACATGCCTCATGCACTATATATCACTTTTCTCAACTGCATATAAACTTTTTCCCATTATTTGCAATGTTAAGATAAAACTGTACCTAAGATGGAATGTGAGGTCTGTGTGTCGTACGTTGATCATACATGGTGACCGATAATTTGTAAAGCATAATTTATCGAATACCATATAAAATGCCAAAGCGACATATATATGGTATCAAGTATGGTCAAAGAGGAAAATATTGTTCATGTTGTACATACACCTTGTTTCAAAGTCAAAAGTTACAAAACAAATGGTAGTATACCCAGAATGCAACTTTAAGGAAGAAGGTGGAGCTAATTTCTGAGACACTGCCGACTGTCGCAGGAACAGGTTCGAGCCTGGAACTACTGCATTAAACCTAGGATGGCTTCTGGTATCCTTTCCTTCCTATTCAGGGGCACATTTCATGAAGCGTAGCAAATTTGATCAAATAAGCAAATATTGTTTATGTATTTACATACACTTTCTTAAAAACAGTTAGAACGGTAGTAGAACACAGTATGCAACTTTCATTTGTTGCGTTGGCCAAGATGGTACCTTTAAGACCTGGCCCAGTCTTGCTGGGAGGTGAGTGTTGCACCACCTTTGTACCTCCGTACAGCACATGTAACTTGCCATCCAGCTCCATGTCAAACTCATTCATGGAATCCAGCATCTCGATTGCCTCCTGAAACAACCATAACCCTTCAAGGTAACTCACTTACTTGGATAACTGTAACACGTATTGTAATATACACCCATCTTTACACCCTCTCAATTAAGCCTTTTATAGTTATATTTCACACAAACATTCAATAGGTGTTATCCAGTGTCTGAAATTAACAAAAGAATGAACTGGCCCAGACTTTGTTTGAACTGGCCCAGATAAATTTTTAACTGACCCTGCTGAATTTGAACTGGCCCGACTAATTTACAAACCACATTGACACATTTCCATTTTTCCACATTCTTTAATCACACACGTGAATGTCTATCATTTGAATTTTACATGTAAGTACATACGCGATATATATATCACTCTGCATAGATAAACATGTCGCATTTAAAAAAAGACGGATGGCGCTTATCGCGTATATATGCATAAATAATAAAAATTAGGCCTTGAAAAATGTACAAACAAATATGTAACTATTGTAAGCACACTATAATAATAAAGTGCAAAATTAAAAAAAAAACCTAGTACTTGTATTTAACTGTATTAGTGTTGTATTCAGATGCATGTATACAATACATTTGCCACTTTTTTAGGTGTTTCCCAGTTGATTCACTAGGTGACACCACCAAAATATGTGGCCTTCACCTTGCCGATGTTGGTCACGTTCCGAAATACACTTTTGCCACCAGTCAAACTTGGATTTACCTGGTAGGCCGTATTTATTTGTAGAACAAAAAGCATGCCTAACTCTAACCTACAACCGAGACAACTTCCAAACACCATAACATTTTGTTCAAAGGACACGGCAAAACTATAAAAAATGGCACCCAATCCGACTCTTGGAAAACTGCTTACCGCCAGTGGCGATGCCACCGCTGTTTAGACTTGGCGTTCTTTGGCGTTGCTATTGATTTGAATGCAACCATTAGCGTGATAACAGTTTTGATGAACTACTGTTGAATTATTACCAAAGTTGCATTTACCGTCTCCCATAACTGAGTTAGGTCTAAGAATTCTAACGAACTATGCTTCGGATGCAGCCGTGTCTGCCGAGATAAACCAGTGGCCTTTGTGAACATTTTGGCGAATAGAATCGACGGCTGCCGATTCAAAGGCCTTAATTTCAAACACTGTTATCCACTGCCTAACTTGCAATGTTAGGAATATTTAGCACCTATTTTCCTGGAAACCAAGCCCAGAGGCACATCGCTACAAAAGGGTTAGTCATTCTCAGAAGGGAAATACAACAAAGTGACATGTCAAAAACTAGATGCACTCACACCTTGGTGATTTAGTGCAACTGCTGTAGGGACTCGGAGCACATGTCAACAGAATGAGCAAATAGAAAATTCATCATTAAAGGAAATAAAAATAAGTCATTAGCTAAAATCCGTTTTCCATGTCTACACAAAGTTTAACATTGTATGTAACATTCGAGAACATTAAAAAAATACAGAAAAATACATTTGTAGCATAAATTCGATTTTAAAACCGTCTGTGTATCGATTCCCATGGAAAATAAAAAGTTAATGAGCTAGGCAATCACGTGGTATCGTGACGTCACATATGACTTACACTCGCATCAGACCGACCCTTTCCATGCATTCAGAGCATGTTTACAAGGGTAGCTTTCGGATCAAAACAAGCGTCAGAATGAGTTATTATGCAATATTCCGATGTAATACAAACACTAGTCATCATAGAGGAACAAGCAGTTATCTTACCGTTCCACATGAATCGAATTTTATTCAAAACAATGAATACGAATGGGCCTACATGTCGACTAGGTTTCAGAATAATTATATCGAATGCAACGAACGGGAGATAATGTACACCAATATACATACATAGCAAACATATATCGTATCCAGCTGCAGAAAATAACGTGTATAATCTCATAACATCACTAGAATATCGATGTATGAAGGAGGAGTTGTACAATTTATCATAACTTAAATCAGTCAGTGAGTTTCTGTCGATGCCGCTAGCTCAGTTGGTAAACGCGTTGATTTCTTGTAATTTATTTTGCAATCGTGTGACGCTTGTTTAATCCTGACACCAAACCACTGATTTTCTTTACACTTTTTTGTTTACATTTTCACAAAGTAACATAAACCAAATAATTTTTATACTATGATGCACTGTTTGTAAATATTTTTTTATAATTATTTATTCGCAACAAAAATTTTAATTTGGGAATTATATAACGATGTTTCTAAATTTTATTTATCTAAACAAATATAATGTAATCATTAATTAATTGTATATATATTGTACGGTAATATATTGTAATTATATAGGTGAAAACAAATTGTGATCAGGGTCGGCCTGATGCGAGTATGGGTCATATGTGACGTCACATCTCGGCATCCCGAAAAGCGCACTAAAAATATGCATATTCGAAAATGTCCGGCTGCATAGCATAAAATGTGGAATTTCTAATTCATTTTTTATTTTTTTTTGCTTGGTGGACGTGGAAATAGATAGCAGGATGAAATATATGAATTTAAGCAATAGATGTTTTTATTCCGTTTAAACAGAATCTCTTGAAATTTAAGGAGCTTTTTCAAAATGATGCAAAAAGCCACCGCTGTAACACCGAGGACACTATTTCCATGAAACATCGACATGTGTCCCAGTGGCCCCTCCTAGTGTTGAATTTCAGTGTACAAATCACTGTTAAGAAGAGCAGAACTGGACTTATGAGCTGAACGTTAGTGAAATGGTCCTCTGGTGGCCACCTCAGCCAACATGAGATGAAGCAGTGGATACCTTCATCACCGGTACTGATTCCCCCGTCAACATCGACTCGTCAACAATACACGGTCCCCGTAGCAACAACATGTCACATGGCACCAACTTCTCGTCTTGGGAACGACCTGAAATCAACATGTCATACCACACTGTAGTTCACTCTCACTCGAAAACCTGTCTTAAAATAAAACTCGGACTAACTTGACTTAAGGGTAGCTACTGGTCCTAAAGTAACTAGAGACCATATCTTGGTGAAAACTCATCATACCTTCATAAAACTTGAGGATTATATTAGATGGGTGAAGGTTGTTGAACATGTAAAAAATCGGCTGATTTGCATAATGTGATTTATGTGCCTATTGACATATGCCCTCATGGGAAAAAATTATTCATAGTAATTGATAGCAAATACCATCATAATATTGGAACAACTTGTTTGTTGGAATGTTACTTTGTACTATAAGGTGGTTTTGGGCTCTGACTTCCATGTGTTTTATGACCATATGAATTGCGACGTTCAGGTGAAGATTTTTTTTAAATGTGTTAACAAACCCTTAAGATACAGTTATGACATCAAAAATAGCTCACTGCACTGGAACATTATACAGAATAATTGGTGAACAAAAAACGGCCAAAACAAAATAAGAACGTCATACATTAAGCAGTATGGGCAGGTATACATCATCTGATTATAGGTATTTCTAATAAGAATCTTCAAAAATGCAATATCTTGGGAATGCGTAAATGTTAATCAATTGGAAAAGATGAAATCCCAAAATGGCCAAAAATCAAATTTAGGAACAGTGACTACCTTTAAATGTCTAGACCAATTTGACCCCTCAGTATCTTCCTGGATGTCACACCCCTCCATTTTGTCCTGTCTAGAGCACTCTGCTCTTCTGTTCACTCTGCAGCTAAATAAGACAAAATTGACCAGTTCTTTATTGGCTTATGTATAGTATAAAATAGAAATGAGACAAAGACGAACAGCCATGAAGAAAAGCAACACACTATGCAGCCAACTTGCCAATATAAATTCAAAGTATACTCACCAATAGAGACAATATCCCCAGGAACAAGTTCATCACTTAAGACAGGACGCCATTTCCGACATCTGTACGTCTGAATGGAAAAAAATACATATTTCAAACAGTCAGAAGTGTGAAAAGCCATACAGATTTTATTATGTTCAAGACTTCGTTTGAGTTTTGCTTCTAGGGAAAGGCTTGTTTCCCAGCTGCCAAAAACATATATAGACCTGTAAAACTGTTCTGGGAAGCATTCAGCCACGCTGCAATTAATATGTGTAGACCATTCGTACACAAATATCCTCCACTGTCTATAGCTAGGTATTCATTCATACAACTAAGCGAAATGGAACAACATTGAATGAATGAATTTCCCAAAAGTTCAAAACGGCAGAACAGGATTCGAACCCAGGTTCACTCAATTGAGATTATGATGCATTAGTCACTGCACTATAACACATAGCATACATGGAAAGTACGTCCTTTCAAGTAGTTCACACACACCTGTATCATGTAGGGCTTTCAAGTAGTACACACACACACCTGTATCATGTAGGGCTTTCAAGTAGTACACACACACACCTGTATCATGTAGGGCTTTCAAGTAGTACACACACATACCTGTATCATGTAGGGCTTTCAGGTAGTTCACACACACACCTGTATCATGTAGGGCTTTCAGGTAGTACACACACATACCTGTATCATGTAGGGCTTTCAGGTAGTACACACACATACCTGTATCATGTAGGGCTTTCAGGTAGTACACACACATACACACACACACACCTGTATCATGCAGGGCTTTTAGGTAGTACACACACACACCTGTATCGTGTAGGGCTTTCAGGTAGTACACACACATACACACACACACACCTGTATCATGCAGGGCTTTTAGGTAGTACACACACACACCTGTATCGTGTAGGGCTTTCAAGTAGTACACACACACACCTGTATCATGTAGGGCTTTCAAGTAGTACACACACACCTGTATCATGTAGGGCTTTCAAGTAGTACACACACACACCTGTATCATGTAGGGCTTTCAAGTAGTACACACACATACCTGTATCATGTAGGGCTTTCAGGTAGTTCACACACACACCTGTATCATGTAGGGCTTTCAGGTAGTACACACACATACCTGTATCATGTAGGGCTTTCAGGTAGTACACACACATACACACACACACACCTGTATCATGCAGGGCTTTTAGGTAGTACACACACACACCTGTATCGTGTAGGGCTTTCAAGTAGTACACACAAACACCTGTATCATGTAGGGCTTTCAAGTAGTACACACACACACACACCAGTATCATGTAGGGCTTTCAGGTTGTATACACACACACACACACACACACACACACACCTGTATCATGTAGAGCTTTCAGGTAGTGCATACATATACACACACACACTTGTGTCATGTAGGGCTTTCAGGTAGTACACACACATACATACACACACCTGTATCATGTAGGGCTTTCAGATAGTACACACACACCTGTATCATTTAGGGCTTTCAGGTAGTACACACACATACACACACACACCTGTATCATGTAGGGCTTTCAGGTAGTGCATACACATACACACCTGTATCATGTAGGGCTTTCAGGTAGTACACACACATACACACACACTCCTGTATCATGTTGGGCTTTCAAGTAGTACACACACACACCTGTATCATGTAGGGCTTTCAGGTAGTACACACACACACCTGTATCATGTAGGGCTTTCAGGTAGTACTCACACACACACACACACACTTGTATCATGTAGGGCTTTCAGGTAGTACACACACACACACACACATACACACACACCTATATCATGTAGGGCTTTCAGGTAGTACACACACAATCACACCTGTATCATGTAGGGCTTTCATGTAGTACACACACGTACACACACACCTGTATCATGTAGGCCTTTCAAGTAGTACACACACACACCTGTATCATGTAGGGCTTTCAGGTAGTACACACACATACACACACACACACCTGTATCATGTAGAGCTTTGTACACACACACACACCTGTATCATGTAGGGCTTTCAAGTAGTACACACATACACACACACACACCTGTATCATGTAGGGCTTTCAGGTAGTACTCACACATACACACATACACCTGTATCATGTAGGGCTTTCAGGTAGTACTCACACATACACACATACACCTGTATCATGTAGGGCTTTCAGGTAGTACACACACACACCTGTATCATGTAGGGCTTTCAGGTAGTACACACACACACCTGTATCATGTAGGGCGTTCAGGTAGTACACACACAATCACACACACACTTGTATCATGTAGGACTTTCAGGTAGTACACACACACCTGTATCATGTAGGGCTTTCAGGTAGTTCACACACACACCTGTATCATGTAGGCCTTTCAAGTAGTACACACACACACCTGTATCATGTAGGGCTTTCAGGTAGTACACACACATACACACACACACCTGTATCATGTAGAGCTTTGTACACACACACACACCTGTATCATGTAGGGCTTTCAAGTAGTACACACACATACACACACACACACCTGTATCATGTAGGGCTTTCAGGTAGTACTCACACATACACACATACACCTGTATCATGTAGGGCTTTCAGGTAGTACTCACACATACACACATACATCTGTATCATGTAGGGCTTTCAGGTAGTACACACACACACCTGTATCATGTAGGGCTTTCAGGTAGTACACACACACACCTGTATCATGTAGGACTTTCAGGTAGTACACACACACCTGTATCATGTAGGGCTTTCAGGTAGTTCACACACACACACACCTGTATCATGTAGGGCTTTCAGGTAGTTCACACTCACACACCTGTATCATGTAGGGCTTTCAGGTAGTTCATACACACACCTGTATCATGTAGGGCTTGTTTCCCATCTTGCGGATCTCTGTCATGTTTCGTAGTTGCTGCTGGACCAAGGTCGCCTCAAAGGCAATCAGCATCATCAGCGTAAAGAGACTGTAGTACCAGTATTCATCCAGACACCACAGACCCACGCAGAACACCTGCAGCAAAGTCAATGAAGATATTGTACTTGTACACAACAGATATGCCCTTCATCTTTTGTGCAAATGTTCCTGACAAACTGATGTGGAAGAAGTGAACATATATTGAAGAAAACCTGAGCTGGTAACTCGCACTTTCTTCTTGATCCCTTGTGGGTGAAACTAGACACAGCACGTACTTTATTCAACCTCATCGATGAGCCATCTTCATCCATCATGATCATCTATCTTTCTTTCCCTCTCTTCACTGTTTATCAAAGGTCTAGTGAGATCTCTCTTAACCCGTTAGACCTCAAAGTCAGCTAAATTCACCCATTTGCCCTTCACCCAGTGCAAAATAATAATGCTGTATTGTGTGGTGGTGCCATCCAGTGGACAGTTGTGAAAACACATTAGAAACGATGTTTGGATGCAGACTTCCAATTTTCATGTTTCAGATAAAATTAAAGTTCTGGTAAAATGAAGGTCCCTGTTTTCCCATTATATCTCCATCTTATTCTTAATTTTGGTCTTATCAACAGAATCGTACCTGGAAGACAAAGAATGGTGCTGTTGCTCTCTCCTTGAACAGCTCTGCAAACTGTGGGATGTCAAGCACCATGCTACAAAGAAAATACACTGGGTCAGTCCACTGACAGAAGCAAATGATTACACTGATTCTAGTTCTTTCATACTTATTGGGTGTCAGAGCAACAGAGCCAACGCATGCAGCATTTGTAACTCTATAACCATAGTGAGGGACGATAAAGTAATAAATTTTCACATCTGGATAAAAGCATTAAATTTGGCACAGATGACCTTCATACCATACTATTTCAGAATTTTGATGGAAGCAACCTGAGATTTTGATGCTTCTGCCAAAATTCAAAATGGCCGCCACTCGAAAATTGCCAGATCTCTGGAACCTGTGCTCCAATGTGCATGTTCTTGGTGTCGTTTATAGGGTTTTTGGGGGCGCGGAAGTGATTGGAGAAGTTTTTTAATCGATTTAGGGTCAAGGTCACATGTTATGGGTCAATGTGAAAGACAATTTTCCGCTAAAGCACTACGTTCTTAATATTTTCTCTTATCTATCTCTGGTATCGTCCAGTACGATTATTATTATCTTTATATCTTTCATGGGGTCTTCATGTATCCTTAGTCCATCGATGAAATCTTTCCATCTATATTGGGGTAAAGGTCCCATGTTCGGGATCAAGGTCAGTATGGTTTCAAAACTTTGCTGTTTATCAAAGCTACGTGTATTTGACATTGGGTCTTTCACGTAATATGATATAGGTAGTTGATATCACAGCATGATATTGGTTGTGGAAAATATAATGTATAAATATATTGTAGTGGAAAACATAGTTTATTTCAAACCAGTGAAAAGAATACCCTTAAGACCATGACATAGGGCTTAGGCACCACCAGTTACACGTGTACGTACTATTTACAGGCAATCAACTTGCAGGATCGCATCAAAATCCTTCTCGTCAGCAAGACGTTTTGCATACATGGGATCTCTTATTATTTACAGTCCGTCGTTGTTGATGGATCCACTTTCACAGTGTCAAAGAGTAGTGGTGAAGGAAGGCACATGCTTTGCTTGAGTCGGCTTGCACTGTCCAGAATAGTGCCCAGACTTTCGTTTTCATGTCTTGCACTCACGCTGAATCATCTGGAACATCTTGGTGTCGTTGCCTTGCTTGTCTCCAGATGTAGCCCGCCTGGTCTTGCATGCTGGAGCAGGGCTTCCTGTGTAGGGGGTATAGTCGAACGTCCGAGTACCATGCGTGAAGAGTTGACGTCTGACATCATTCACCCTTGAGCACCCACTGCTCTTGCTGTACATGATAACAGTCCAGCGTTCAAGGCGTGCTACATGGATGGAGTCGAGTGTCAGGAGTCTAGGGTCGTCGGAAAGAGCAAGTAGTGTTTCAGTAAGGTCTGGGCATGCCTGTCATGCTGCTCAGGCAGTTTTCTTACCGATGCCAAGGAAAGATGACATTGTATCACACCTGGTGAAGGAATGGAACAGTGGAAGCATGAGCGATTTCTCAGGACCAAGTTTTTGGGTGATTGCATGAACGGGGATATGCTGAAAGGCTTTTCCAGTACCAAAGCCTATCCACAACTCCATCAAACCAAGGCTGCCAAAGTGGCCAACAGCAATGATGACAATTTCGCTGTCGACTGTGCGGATGAGAGCCTTTGAATGACCTTGTTGTGCAGCGTGAGAGAGATGCAGAAATATCCTGCTATCAGCCTCCTGGTGATTGCATGCATGGCATGATCGTGTCCAAGTCTGCTGCCGATTGGCTGTGAGAGGTATTCACCAGGACGAGATCGTCATACGTGCAGCAAACCATAACATTGGTGAGCTGAGACGATGCCTCGATAACAGCTTTTGAAAGGAACCTAAATAGCTGGACCTTGTTTTCTGAATATGCCAGGAACTTGTTCCAGTCACGAGGGACAGGTGTAGAGCCTTCGACGATGCTTGTCACGCCAAGGGTACCTCGTTTAGCTTGAGCCTGGGCTTTGAGGTTGTCATCAGGGTAAGTGTCCCATATGATGTTGAGTCACGATGTTGAACTTGATAGAGAGCTGGTAATGAAGGGCATGAAATGACGCACAACATATTGTTCAAAGTTAGCGGTGTTGGTTGGGTGGACCATGTGAACCACAGCTGGGGCATCCAACACCTTCACCGTAACATCATCTGGAGGTGTGAGTTTTGGGATAGTCAGACAGTGCAGAATATCCGATTTTGTGCCGGACCTGAGCTTTCCCTGGTCAGACAAAGGTGGTGGCTCTCTTTGGTTTTCGAACTTGAAGAAATGTCCAAGTCGAAATCTGGCCTGGGCTGTAGCGACAGGAAAAGATGAGAAACCAGTGAGATATATTTTTTCAGTGCACTGACTTTGTTCCTGTTCTTTGATTCATCTATGCGTCTTGCAAATGTCTTAATGGTGTCTGTGATGGAAACCTAACCTTTCTTCGGGCGCTCACTAACGAAGGCTTCATTGAGATCATTGCCTCTTTCATATGCATTGCAGAGCGCCTCTGTGATTGCAGATGGCATGACCTCTCGAGTATGTCGCGTGACCAAATCTGGACCATGTTGTGGTAAGAAAGTGTTTTTCGGTGGTTGAACATTGAGAACTGAGAGGACATCCTTGGCGAATGTCATTTACAGGCTGGGACCGACTTAGTGATGCCTGAGATGTTGCACAGTTGCACCGATATCAGCAGCGTCCTCGAAGGCAGCGAGTGCTTGCAGCCTCTCATTTAGTGCCATCACATGCTCTTCCATTGTATCTGGCATATCAAAGAGGTTGGCAACTCCTGAAGCGCTTTTACAGAGCGTGGTTGTTTGTTCGTGGCTCTGTTTTGGGACACACTAAAAATCTAACAAAATAGTTATTTTTCTGTACCATATGTTTTGGGACACCTTTGTAAATAAATGTAATTATTTTTATCCATATGTATTCGGATACCAATCATTCGTTTTTCTGATGAGATACTACCCACGTGTATAATCCAGCATTGTTGTGTTGCCAATTGCAGGATTGTGGACCAGGCGTACGCGATGAACAGTTTGTATCAATGCAGCCACTAACGAAACGCCGGCGTGTAATTTGCATCGCCATCGGTCGACTATTTGATTCTAATTCAGTTAAACTATCCAGTAATGTTGCTTACTAAGTAGCATGTACCGTTTATGAAATATTTATACTTCAGTCTATATAAAACATGGAAGTAATACTATGATGCTTCATATGGTAAAACGATATTGTTTCAAAACCGTAAACACAAATACACTGCCATAATACCAGGATGCACTGCGCTTGTCGCTTGAAGCGGTCTCTTGCGATTACGATGTTAAATAATGCCAGTAAGCGTATAATATATACATCGGTATATTGCCTCCATAAGTGGATTTGAGCTCAATCCAACACATGGCTTTGGATCCAATTGATTGACGAAAACTCATAAATAACTTTGGGTACAAGAAAACCCAATGATACACAGAGATCACGATCGTCATGCCCGTGGATACAAGGGGGTCATTGCACCTTATACTGACCCTCAAAATGTGTAACCACAACCCCCAATTGAAAACAAATCTTTATCAATCCACCCAGGGTGTATGTAAACCCCACAATAGACACCAATTACCTATGAACTGGTAGTGAGGATTCACAACTGGGAGTTTACTTGTGTTTTGGTGACAATTAGACCCTGTCGTTGACCTCTAGCATGTGACCATGACCCTAAATCAATTCATAAACTTCACATATCACTTCACACCCCCAAAATCGCTAGAAACGACACTAGGATCATCCAAATCAGAGCACAGGTTCCAGAGATCTGGCAATTTTCGATTTCGGGTGGCGGCCATTTTAGATTTCGCTCAAAATGCCAGAAGCATCAAAATGTCAGGTTGCTTCCATCAAAATTCTGAAATAGTATCAAGGTCATCTGTGCAAAATGTCATGCTTTTGTCCAGATGTCAATGGCCCTTGCAGACATTAACGTCCCTCACTACCAGTCATTTTGCAATTATCGCAAGATGCAATAAATGTTGCTATTTGTTTATATACATATATATATATATATATTATATATATATATAAATATATATATATATAGTGTGCAACAGCAGAAACATATCACTTCAACACAAAAACGAGAACAGCACACCATCAGAAACCAGTACACCCTCTGTAATATAAAAGTTCACAAGACATGCCTGTTCTTGCCATATGTGTTCACTGCTGTCTTTGTTGTCTCCTCGTCCGTGTATCCCTTCCACTCCATGTAATCGCCAATCGGCCAGTGCACCGGAAACTGGACGGCCTCAAAACGCTTCTTCTCTTCCGCGTCATAAACATAGCGCATCTTTTGGAAGACGAACCAGATATCAACGACGCCCGTACTTGCGTCCTGTAGGAAAACAAGTAAATAATTACCACAACATAAAGTACTATACAGTAAATTTGCACAAACAAGAATTATTAATAAACTATGCGGAGATAACTGCAGTAGGATAAATTTACAACATTTCTGGTAACATCACTTCTTGAAGACTATGATCATATTGTGGTGTAACAAAGTAAACCTTGCTAAAGTCGGATTCAATCGGACCAACTGATTTAATTCGAGTTATAAGAAAATCTGACTTAAACAAAGATGATAATATATCCCAGCACTAACATGAAAGGCACCCCTCTAAAACCCATTAGGTACATGTGAATAACACTTAAACGCAGGGTTAGCAGAAAGGTATTTCTGCAGTGCCCAGAGCAGAAATAGGGGAGAAAGTATTTCTGATGGGCAGAAATGGCAACAACCAGAGAATACATGCCATTCATAGGAAAGTGCACATTTTTTTTAATAGAATATGTTGTCAATATCTTTATGTACGTGTCTCTGTGCAATCTAAGAAAAAGTACAAGTACATTCACATGAGCACAAGTACATTTGTATAATAACATATCTTTTGTCTCTGCCTTGCAGTGCTTGCGTTTCCCTGGTGATTCCCTGGTCTTAATACAGTGGATACAAGATTTGTGTTAGATGTATGCTTACTTTCTTGTAATATAGTCAAATCACTACTCTAGAGTACACAGAAACCAGACATAATTCTTGTAATATAGTCAAATCACTGCTCTAGAGTACACAGAAACCAGACATAATTCTTGTAATATAGTCAAATCACTGCTCTAGAGTACACAGAAACCAGACATAATTCTTAGGGGCAAAGTTCCACAACTTGCGTTCATTTGTGTGCATTTTGTTGTGCCCACGTGTACAAGACTTGTCACCTGACAACACCTGGACTGCAGCATAAGTGAATCACCTTTGTTCAATGTTTCTCTTACCATTTCTCTATCAGTCCCAGTGTACAGCAGTTTTATTACCAGCCTAGAAGTTGGCTAGTAATTAAAACTAATTATCACCTGGTCATTTTGTAGGCAGTGGAAAGCCTGGTTTTGAAGCACCTGGCCACTGCTGTATCCAACTAGCTGCTAGAGCTTGCTATTGTTTCAGTGGTTGGGGGAGCTAATAAGACTGTCTAGCTGTCTGTGTTTTAATAACTTGTTGGGGCTGGCACCATAAGTTGTAAAAATATGACTATATCAGGAGTTTCTGCCCTAAGGGCACGGGCAGAAAGTATCTACAGCAAGAGCAGGAACATGCCAACCATGCTTAAACGTGACTGGATATTGCAGTAATTCTACATGTGTTGATGTCCACAAGCAACACACATTATGCAGTAGTAGAACAGTCTGTGCTTAATTACGGCACAAATCTCTATAGTTGTAGCCTTAATAATTATGTTATTGACTGTAAGTGTCAGTCACCTTGCTCTGCGTAAATCTTTGTTGTGACTGTCTCATGAGAATGGCCTTGCACTTGTCGGTTCAAACTCTTTTACGTCATTGTTGCCGAGCATCAAACCTTAGTGTTTTGGCATCCGTAAAGCTGCATGTGCGTCACCGAATTTTGTTATCTTCAGACACAGAGACTTTGTTGTTCTTATCATCGCTCACTAAACCTTCTGCATCGGGGTGTCGTACGGTTTTGACGATCTGTTCGTCTCATAGGGTAGCCAAAGTTTATGCTGTCTCGTCCACAAGAACATAGACGTCCATCATACAAAGAGCATCTCCATACACATTGTGGAGATTGTCCCACACGTTTCTGAAAGAAGAAGCTGCTTTGTCCTTGTCATCATCATGAGTTTATTCTTGACGTTTGACACTTTTGACGAATGCTGCTTTTTTGTAGCTGTTTAGTGTCAATCAATCAATACAACTTGATTCATCCCTGTAAGGGCAATTACAGTGTGTTTCCGCTTTCACATTGTTCCATGCTGACTTCAGGACAATGATGGCGTCCAAAATAGTCCAACTTCTTCAGAAAATGGTGCAACTCTTTCTGGTGCCTCTAGTCTCCTGGTGGCTAGGATGTACCAGCAATGGAACATCATGTTCTTTCTGGTGCCTGTAGTCTCCTGGTGGCTAGGATGTACCAGCAATGGAACATCATGTTCTTTCTGGTGCCTGTAGTCTCCTGGTGGCTAGGATGTACCAGCAATGGAACATCATGTTCTTTCTGGTGCCTCTAGTCTCCTGGTGGCTAGGATGTACCAGCAATGGAACATCATGTTCTTTCTGGTGCCTGTAGTCTCCTGGTGGCTAGGATGTACCAGCCATGGAACATCATGTTCTTTCTGGTGCCTTTAGTCTCCTGGTGGCTAGGATGTACCAGCAATGGAACATCATGTTCTTTCTGGTGCCTGTAGTCTCCTGGTGGCTAGGATGTACCAGCAATGGAACATCATGTTCTTTCTGGTGCCTCTAGTCTCCTGGTGACGAGGATGTACCAGCCATGGAACATCATGTTCTTTCTGGTGCCTCTAGTCTCGTGGTGGCTAGGATGTACCAGCCATGGAACATCATGTTCTTTCTGGTGCCTCTAGTCTCCTGGTGGCTAGGATGTACCAGCCATGGAACATCATGTTCTTTCTGGTGCCTCTAGTCTCCTGGTGGCTAGGATGTACCAGCCATGGAACATCATGTTCTTTCTGGTGCCTCTAGTCTCCTGGTGGCTAGGATGTACCAGCCATGGAACATCATGTTCTTTCTGGTGTCTCTAATCTCCTGGTGGCTAGGATGTACCAGCCATGGAACATCATGTTCTTTCTGGTGCCTCTAGTCTCCTGGTGGCTAGGATGTACCAGCCATGGAACATCATGTTCTTTCTGGTGCCTCTAGTCTCCTGGTGGCTAGGATGTACCAGCCATGGAACATCATGTTCTTTCTGGTGCCTCTAGTCTCCTGGTGGCTAGGATGTACCAGCCATGGAACATCATGTTCTTTCTGGTGCCTCTAGTCTCCTGGTGGCTAGGATGTACCAGCCATGGAACATCATGTTCTTTCTGGTGTCTCTAATCTCCTGGTGGCTAGGATGTACCAGCCATGGAACATAATGTTCTTTCTGGTGCCTTTAGTCTCCTGGTGGCTAGGATGTACCAGCCATGGAACATCATGTTCTTTCTGGTGCCTCTAGTCTCCTGGTGGCTAGGATGTACCAGCCATGGAACATCATGTTCTTTCTGGTGCCTCTAGTCTCCTGGTGACGAGGATGTACCAGCCATGGAACATCATGTTCTTTCTGGTGCCTTTAGTCTCCTGGTGGCTAGGATGTACCAGCCATGGAACATCATGTTCTTTCTGGTGCCTCTAGTCTCCTGGTGGCTAGGATGTACCAGCCATGGAACATAATGTTCTTGGTAATATCAGTGTCCATTGTCTGTTGTTGTGGGTGTTTGGATCTTTTTTTTGGAATAGCCACTTCACTTTTTTTTCATCTGGTACATATACTCCAAGGCGAGTCCAAGTTCAAGCAACCAAGTGACTTTTTGTCAAATACTGCAATCTGACTTACGCGAGGAAAAACATTATTTTGGAGTTAGGCAAAGATCCGACATAGACTAAGATTTGTTATGGGAAATACATTACAAATCGACCATTCCTCAGAATTCTGTCTGAGTTGAGCGAAGATCCGACTTAGGCGATTCTGACTTAGGCGAGGTTTACAGTATTTAAAAGGTATCTACAAAGTCCATATCTAATAAATATGTAATAACTATATTATTGTGACATTAAAACAATAGAAAATGTGAGCTTATTCTTACAAGCAGCAATGCCGTAGACAATTTAATTTGGCCTGAAATGAATAATAGTTTTACATATGGTACCGGAAGATAACACTTTTTGTTTCTATTCTTAAATGTGCCTTCCGGTGACAGTGGTGAGAAACGGGGAATTTTTTGTATCGTATCAGCAAAGACAGAACTACCTACTAGCCTGTAAAGATATCCGCAGACTAGTAAACATTATGATGAAGAACTCACCTTTTTCTTGTAGAGAGGGACAAGCTCGGAGTAGCCATTGTTGGGGGTGGGGTCGACTTTCACCAATGTCGCAACGGATGGGCTGCTAGCCTGAAAGTATTCAACACAACCACTATGGAACCAACACGATTTAAATCACTGCAGACTTTGTATTAATGATCCATACAAAACACCACTTTTTCATGATTATAATTTTCATTCGGTCTCACTAACATTTCTCATTCATGATTTCATTAATTTAGGTTTCATTAACTTGGCACATCATATGTAAAACTGGTTCAGAGGCTGCTGGCAGTCAGTGTGGTCATGTGAGGCCAAATTGGAGTTGCTATAAATATGTGAGATCTATATATAAATGATATATTGACCTTTAAACATGTGCACCATCAAGTCAGTACAGGACGCTTAGTCATAGATGAGAAAATATCAAAAATATCATAACCTATCCCTAGCTTAACTAATACTTGTAGTTTAGGCCTTTTTAGGGAGGTCAAATGTTTTCTTTTTAACATAAGTTTTTGATTATAAGAATTAAAATATATGGTATTACAATAATAATGCAAGTTTATTCAACAACAACATAATACATGCACAGTATACAATACACAAAGATGCCAAATATACAATTATAAGTCACAGTTTTGAAGTCGAATAGGGCAAGAAGAAGTGTGTCACTTATAACACTTGCCCAATTACAACTGATATAATTACACTAAAAAATATAGTACAATATGCAACATGCGTGATTACAACATACGATTTATATTTTTAAAAGAATGAAATATATATATATCACCAATACCACTTGTCTTAAAGAATAAAAATTTGTGAAGTCCAATATAGACAATACATTTTTAGTAAGTACCGTTAAGCAATGAACGTTTCTAGAACATATTAAAGAATTGTCTAGAGAATTCCATAGTGTTACACCTTTAAACGAAAGACACATTCTCTCTAAATTGGTGTGAGGCTGTAAGCAAAATGTTGTTTAAAATTTGGTCTTTGTCTAGTTGCATAGTAAGCAACTTTTGTATGTTCACTGGTAGCAAATTGCTATTTATCTTGTACATAATAAGTGCAGTTCGTAATTCAACAATATCTGACATTTTCAAGATAGGTAATTCAGAGAATAGAGAAGAAGTGTGATCCAACCTCTTAGCTCTACAAATTAAGCGCACCACTCTCTTTTGTAACAATACTAAACAATTTAAGGTAGTAGCCTACGTATTGCCCCATACTTCAATGCGATACATAATGTATGGAAGAAAGAGAGAATGGTATAAAATAAGCATTCCACGTTTGTCAATGACAAACCTGGCTCTATACATTATGGTACATCTCTCTGAGAGTTTAGATTTTATCACAGAAATATGTTTTTTCCATGTTAATTTATTATCTATTTGTTTCATCAATCATGTTAAGTGAACTATTAGCAAAGATACAGCTGTTCGAAAGTTAGTAAAATTTCTGACACATTTTGTTGTGTATTTACTGGTACAAAATATTAGTCCAGTCAATCTAGGGTTCAACCTCAAATAAATTGCAATAGTAAGTTTGTGGCATTTTTAGATTCTACTGCATGTTTATGTTACCAGAAAAAAGTCCATATGCAGGACTTGTAAGGTCATAATCGTATTCTAAACACATTTGCAAATTATCACAATTTACATGTATCCTGATTTTCGGCCTAGTCCAGTCAATCTATGGTTTAGCCTCAAACAAATTGTAATAGCAGTCATTATGGTGTTTTGTAGTTAGCAGTATATGTCTGCATTATTTATTAGATAAAATGTCCACAGAGATTCACATGGCGGAACATTTTCATTTCTGATGATAATGACAAGTGGCCGAAAGTTGCTGCCGGTCACTTTTGTCATAGTAAAATTTAGGGAAAGGCATAATTTAAGCTATGTATTCTATATTCTTTGTGCAATTTATATACATGATGTATACCATTAGAATGGGTATGGAAAGATTAATACAACGATATACATCAAGTTTAATTCCATTTAGTAATAACATGAAAATCATTTTTTAAACACTGTAAAACCCAAATTTTAGTCGCCATGGTGAGTAGCTTTGTGATCAACCAAATTTTATTTACATATATCGTCATAAACTTGTTTATTTCAACACAGTTTATGTCCTTAGCTACTGTTTCTAAATAGTAACACTGTTTTCATGGAATATGTTAGTATGTTTTGTATTTGGTTGATATTTTAACTCAGGTTCCTTATTCCGTAAGCTGCGCTTGATGCCACATCTTCAATGAAGTGCTTGTACAGCAAGCCATGAAGGTTTTTGCCAGTGTTCCCACATTGGAAGCACAGAATAGCCTGGTTTCCTGCAGTAACCAATTTTTGAACTGTTGCTATGGTACGATATCTTAGCCCACAGCTGTGCCCAGATATTCTGTGAGAACTCTGGTGTACCAGATCGTTATAGCGCTACGCTTTTTAGGCTCTGGCATTAAGATCACATCAAAGGGCTCCTGTCGAAAGTGGTAACACAACAGCACTAGCAAATCGGTGTCTTCACCAATGAGGATAGTGTCGATTTTGTCTGATGAGTTCAGTGTTGTCTAACGGTCATTAGCTTACTGTCCTCTGCATAAAAACAACAGCACCCAGCTTTCTCAAGCTCATTGCTCAGTAAGTTGATGAATATGTGCTTGTTTTCTCTGTTGCCCAAAAAACTCCTCCTTTAGGAGGAGGACCTTGCTGATCAGCCGCCTTCCGCAGCATCATCTGAAGATGTGCCCTCTGCATATAATCTGTGGGAGGCAACGCCATGATGTGCACTGGCTTCCCATTCTTTCTCCCACACCCATCTTCAGATGATGCTGTGGAAGGCGGCTGATCAGCAAGGTCCTCCTCATTTGGACATCACGCAGTTTGTGTGGGAGGTGAAGGACGATATCCCGTCACCCAGCTTTGACTCCTGGTCTGACTGATGACATAAGCTGTGATTGCAAAGCAGAGTGCAAGGCATGCAGCAGTGACGGTAGTTGCCACGGCAATAATATCTCATGTACCATCTATTGCACGTGTACAGCTGGCAATGGGTGTTGTAACCCTCTCGCGATTGGGGATGATGCATATATGTAATATATTTTTAAAACCATCGTACCTGAAAATCTATCTTTTGGCATCAACATTATGGCCCTAGGTGACGTAGTTATAGCAATAACTGGTTTCGATGGGTGCCATCTTTAAAAATTGCGGATATATGAATGTTAGCAAAGGACATGTATAACATATTTGAAATTGCTGACTACAATTCTACACATTAACATAGACATGATGACTGTGTGTGACATAATTGGTAAGATATTGCGAAATTTGTTTTGACGACCGCCATCTTAAAAAATGGCGGATCTGAAAGTCGGAGAGGGCTAAATTTAAAATATTTGAAACCTCTGACCTCTAAAACCCATGTTTTGATATCAAAATTAAGGTTTTAGATGATGCATTTGTTAACATATGCGGAAATGTGATTTGGTGGCCATTTTGTAAAATGGCTGCCATTTCTTTAAAAACAAAAAGTAAAATGGCCACCTCAGATTTTCTGTTGACTGAAATATCGTAGATGACATTTGTGCAAAAAAATGCTTTTGGCAAGCAAATTGCACGGGAAGACATGGTACACTGCACTATATTGAACATTTTGAATATACACTTGTAATGCATGCAACCACTGTCAACTAATGCAATAGGTCTAAAATCTTTTATGAGAATGGCTTTGTTTGTTTTCGGTACAGGTCTAATTAGTGATGACCGCTATAGATGCGGAACAAACTGAGTGTTCAACAAAAGTTGGAACAGGCGTGTAAAAAGACTTTCCAGCTGAGTGGCACATTCTTTTAAAACCTTTCCTTTGAGACCATCTGAAATCTTTTATAATATCAAGCATAAAATGTGTTCAATTCATTTGCAAACTTCACCGCATCTGGACATTTTACTTCCTGTTTTGTGTATTCCTACCCATCATAACATTAAGACCTTTCTAAGCGTCTTTAGCATTCATAGTTTTGAAAAGTTCCTCGACCCTATTTTTGTACTCAAGTTACTACCTTTGTAGGGATGATAGAGTCCTCACAGAAAGTTATGTAAGATGTGATTGTATCAGTCAGTTCGTCCTGGTCTGATTCGAAGCTTTCAAAGAAGACATTCCAATCTGTTGCTTCGAAGCAGTCTCCGAGAGTCTCAGCACTATCAGCAGTCCATTGTTTCACTGTGTGAAGTTTTGGAGGTTCTTGTTTCAGTTTCTGGCGATATTTGAGAAGCAGATGGACCACGTTGTCGTCCGACCGTCCAAGTGGGGGACGACATCTGGAGACATATGCATCAGGAATATTCCAGTGATCCTGTCCACCTCGTTGTAGCTTTCGGCGATCAGCTGCAAGCGTGAAATCTGGGCCAGGCGTCTACACAAATATGACAGTAATTTGTCCAAATCCTCGTGGTAGATAGTGCGGCCTAAACGAAACTGTCAATATCTCGTAATGTTTGGTGGTGGCAGTCTCTCGTACTGTGAAGTTTTTACCCCTTTGTTGTTTACCATCATGCATGCACAGACCGCCTCCTTGTTGTGCACCACTGACAAAATCACAAATGTTAATACAATTACAAAATGTAAGAGCAGTAAGAGCCACGAGGTCACAGACGGGTGGCGCCCTTTACCCTCAAAATAGGTGTTTCAGTAACGAAGGTCCTAATTTGTATAATTTAAAAAAAAGAGGAGGACAACCAAGCTGAATTTTTTTCAGGGACCCCATGGGATAGAAAATCCACCAAAACATTATACTATAGAGCATCCATTTAATACATTCATCCTCGCGCGCCAGGGGTTGCCACTGCTGATTACGTCAGTGCCATGCCCCCTGGCTGATCGCATTGCAAAACTCTGAAAAAACCCAGCATATGAAATCGCTCACTAGATCAGTGGATCTCGGCAGGTCAGGTGGTCATAATAAAACTAATTTCAACCAACCGTGGCTCGTGTTACATGCAATGTTTAGGAAGTAGAAGCAATTATTCGAATACACAATACCCCTCAGCTGCTCATTCTAATGGGCGAATGGGTGGTTACATATTAGGATTCCCAGAAGTCGTTTATCCTCAGCTAACTTCCGCACTTCGCATAGGGGATCAGCCAGGGCTAGTTTTGCTTGGCAAACAGCCCTGGCTTGCGAGGATGAATACATTTGCAAAAGGACTAAGTCAATATTAGATCGAAATGGTACTCCCCATAGCAGTTACGATTGTTCACCTTAATATTTAACGTATTTATATTTATTATATATCATTGAATAGATTAATCCATCATCTTTCCAATGGTCTACAAAATGTATATGTAATATGCATAGAAAATATATATCACAGCCTAAATGACACCCCTACTTGTCACCAGGCCAAAACGTCACTGGCAACGACTTTTGACCACTTGTCATTGTCATAAAAAATGACAATGTTCCACCACCTGGATTTCAGTGGACATTTTTGGTAATGTAGACATATGGTACTAACTACAAACACCGCCACAATTACTATTGCAATTTGTTTGAGGTTGACCCTCTTTTGGGCATAGATTGAGTGGACTATATTTATATATTTTTCACATAAGGGGTCATCCGTATTGTATGTCATGCTTACAATAATTATGTTCAATTGTTTTGTTCAATAATATATCACACTTCAACATGAAGTAATGTTAATATATTGTTCACAGTATGCAGCCGACAAGTAGACAAGGAAAACAACTGAAACAGCAGAAGTACAAGAACTAGCCAGCTTCACTGCACATACAGGGAACTATAGAAGGAGGAACATAGTACATTGCTGTCTCAGTGTTGATATAGTCGGTTCACTGTTATATCGCAAGTTAAGTGTGCCAATGTTCCCAGGATACTGTTGGCCAAGTACAGATATAATCAGTTCAATGTTTTATATTATCCATGCAAGTGCAGTGTGCCAATGTTCCCAGGACACTGTTGGTTGGGTGTAGATATAATCCATTCACTGTTTTGTATATCCATGCAAGTGCAGTATGTCAGATTCACAGGACACTGTTGGTTGGGCGTAGATATAATCCATTCACTGTTTCGTATATCCATGCAAGTGCAGTATGTCAGATTCACAGGACACTGTTCGCAGGTTCAGTGTAGACGTAGTCAGTTCAGTGTTTCATATATCCATTAAGTGATGTGTGCTAGTTTTCACAAAAGTTATCTTCAGTCTTCACACATTTGCAGCAGAATCCTTTAACATGAAGTAGAGGAAAACTGTATTAATGTATGTGTGATACAAATTAAATAATGCAATACCAATAGTGTTAAATACCATAAGAGTGTATTCCCAAAATAAAACAATCATATTGGTGTCACTAGACTTTATTTTTGTATAATTAATCTTACCCTACAGATTTTTAAGAAAGCTATTAAAAAGCTGGCATTTAATTGTGTTGTAGTAGATTACTAAAATATCATGGCAACATTTTAATTACTATTTTTATTATAAACAATAATAAATGTTAAATTAAATGCACATAATTACAAAAGTGTTCATGGAACTGGATTCAATGTTAAATGGTTCAATATCAATAATGTAAAGCTCGGCCAAAACGTGCCAAGGTCACACAGATTTTAAATTGTGAAACTAATATTTTGACAAAGCTATTTAAAAAATAAATAACACCATACATTATTTACATACATATATATATAATTCATTATTCGCACAAAATACATCAGGATTTACGTGCAAAAAATTCCGATTGCGTGGATTTTAAATTGTAGGAAACAGCGTGACATACATTCTGTTCATATAACATACGAATTGAACATAGGAATATTGGATCACTTCAGTCTACGCTCACATTCTCAGACCCAATGCTACATTTGTAAATCAATTAAAAACTATGACTAATTTATAGAATAGCTTGAAAAGCATACATGTCTATAATCCACCGTAATAGTGCGCCCGTCGAACATAATTATGCCAACACCAACGCGGCGTACATGCTTCCGCATAACTCGCGCGCTTGTCTGCTAACTGCACTTTTCCATTTCTTTCCGAATAAGCTCACAACTATAACTTGCATATCATATTAAAGTAGATGTACATAAAATAGGGTGTGTAACATAATTAAAAGGCTAATGGTAATTTTTAAATGATTGTTTAAACGTCAAAGTTAACAACCACTTACCTCAGTAAAAAATGTCGGAAAACTGCCCGTGAACATGGCTATGACGTAGTTCAGTCTTTCATTGGTTCATGTGATCATCAATATAGGTCGAATATTTAACAAGATTGCCACCCAGAGAATTAACTCTAGGTGACAGGTGGACAAGGAAGCCCTTTGGCTTATCGAGAGTCCGACCCTTTTATCTATGTGTATCCCGCCCTTCAGAGGTATGTGTCGGTTTTATTTTTAAACATATTCACGCTACTAGCACCCACACAATCAGCAGATAATCTGTTCCATTCATTTAGTCCTTTGTAAAAATGAGAACTTTCTTATATCTAATCTACACTGCTCCTTTGTTAATGTAACTTCATGTCCTCTAGTCCTTCTATCTTTCTTAACTGAGAAAAAAATATTTCTATCAATATTTTCATAACCATTCATTATTTTAAACACTTCTATCTGATCTCCTTTCAATCTCCTGGTCTCTAGTGTTGTTAAGCCGCATTTTTTAAGGCGTATTTCGTAACTAAGATCCCTTAGTTTTGGTATCATTTTAGTTGCTCTCCTCTGCACTCTTTCTAGCATATCTGTCCTTCCTGCGATATGGCCTCCACGCTTGAATACAATATTCTCAATGAGGCCTAACTATTGTTTTGTACAGCGGTATTATTAGCTCTTTTTCCTTATACATTATGTTTCGCCTAATTAATCCAAGGATTTGATTTCCCTTTGAAGCTGCAATTCCGCACTGCTCTGAAACCTTCATATCAGCACTAATGGTTAACCCTAAGTCCTTTTCTTTTACAGCAGTACTTAGTACAGTACCCCCCATTGTATATTCTACCTCTTCATTCCCATGTCCTGCTTGGAGGCATTTACATTTCCCAGAATTAAACAGCATTTGCCACTTTTCAGACCATTTGATCAACTTGTCAAGATCATCTTATAAATGTTGTCTATCTCCCTCTTTTAATCCTTCTAAACACTTTTGTATCATCCGCAAATTTCAACACCTTGCTTGTTATTTCATCATCCAAATTGTTGATATATATTAAGAGTAATATAGGTCCTAATACTGATCCCTGTGGTACCCCACTCAATACCAATTTCCAGTTTGAAGCCTCCCCATCAACTACTACACATTGTCTTCTGTCAATCAGCCATTTTTCTATCCAGTTTATTATACCATTTCCTATGCCATGGGCCTCTAGTTTAAGCAGTAATCTTTGATGTGATACTTTGTCGAAAGCTTTTTGAAAATCTAAATAGACGATATTTACTGGTGATCCCTCATCTACCCACTTAGTGATGTCTTCAAAAAAACATAACATATTTGTTAAGCATGACCTCGCTTTTAAAAACCCATGTTCAGATGGGTTTATCAAGTTATCTTTAACAAGAAAATCCACCATGTGATCTTTAATTAGTCTTTCTAATAATATGCAAATCACTGATGTTAAACTCACTGGTCTATAGTTCTCTGACTTGTTTCTCGAACCTTTTTTAAATAACGATATAATGTTTGCCTGTTTCCATTCTAAAGGAACCACTCCAAATATTCATTTGCATAATGTTGTCACGCAATCTTGGGGAAGACCCGAATCTTGGCGGGAGCAGAGCCATGCGTCACAAATTTCGGTTTAGATTCCGAGGACAAATTTACAGTGCTGCCCCTAGCGGATTGTAATGTACCTACCATGGGAGTGTGGGACAGATTTAAATACATCAGTCTCACTGCCTTGGCTTAGGAATATATTTAAAAGGACCAACGAAATATATTTAAAAGGACCAACGAAAGCCTACCTTCGAGCAGGTTAGTGCACACTGCACGCTGACAAACCAATGACAGAACAGGCAGCAGAGAATCTGAAGCAACCCGATCATCGCCAAAGCGATCAACCCCGCCTCGAAATAGCCGTCCAAACCATATGCCACTACCCAGGTGTACAGCCATAGGCCATACAATACCAGGAAAGGGCCTATGTAGCCATGTAGAATCAATGGACGCAGGTTATGCAGAGAAATATGTTGTATTTCTGCGCCGATTCCCTTATTTTGCAGATCCATGATGTTTCTGGGACTTCCGGTGATCAGCAGTGAATTTACGACGGCCCGGCTACGAAATTTATTTAAAGACTTTCTAGTATGCTACAGCCTGAACTGATTTGCTATGGAAATAATTAACAACAACTGCATAATATTATGAAGGATAACATACTAGAAATTATTCAAGTGAAGGTGAAGGTTAACCGGCTTTCTCACTAATTTATTGCCTATCCGCCAGGGGCACCGACGTCAGTAGTACACCCAGACTCCGTGATGCGGCGCCACCATTTTGTCGTACACAACAGCCAGAGACACGCTCACTGGTGGCAATTACACGATTTCTAACAGATGTCAATAATGATTCTCCGTGCTATTTTGACGTTAATGGAAATGTGTAGAATACCACACTGTGATGATGAAAATGACGGAGATTAGGCCTATTAGCCAACGGACGCCGTCACGTGCAGGCCTGGCTCTCCGTTCGTGGCGCCTCGCACATTCACGCTCGATCGTTGCATTCCTCCAAACTTCAGAATAATCCATCAAAGCAAAGATACATAATACTAATGAACTAAGCATGTATTTATTATATTGTTATGTATTTAAAAAGTGTTTTATTAACGACCACATGGTCAAACGTGATTACAGTTAAAACGGAACTCAGGCAGACTCTGGGAAGCATCAATTGTTCGATACACAACATTCCTCCCCACTTTAGTTATACACCCATTACGGTAATATCACCCAAAGGTCAACGATAGGCAGCCAGTCTGATGCTACTTTAACAATTATAAATTTGTATAAACGTTCAGGCGGCTTCCTGCATCGTGTCGAACGTCTATAGTGCCCATGTTTCCGCGCCGTATGTCATCGCTGGAAGTACGCATGAGTTGAAGACTTGTCCCTTCAAGCAGGTTCCAAAGTTACCCTTGAAGATGTCCCGGTGTTTGGCTAAAGCTGTCCAGCCGGCGGTGATCCTTCTTTGAATCACCTTGTCTTGGTTTTTGTCTCTGATATTGGACCGCTGTCCCAGATAGACGTAACTTTCAAGGTTCTCTATCTGCGTCATGTTGATTTATATTTGTGTGTCATTTTCTAGCATCACTTTTGTCTTCGAGACGTTCATCCTTAGACCTTGTTTTTCACTTTCATCAGCTAGCTCCTGCAGCATGTTTTGTAGTTCTTGCGGTATAGTAGCGCATATGACTATGTCGTCGGCGAAGCGAAGATGCCTGAGGTATTCTCCATCTATCCTCAAGCCTCCGGTTTCCCAGGTCAGTCTTCGGAATATGCTTTCGAGTGTTGCCGTGAACAGCTTGGGCGATATGGTGTCACCCTGTCGTACTACTCTCTTGATGTTGATCTTGTTGCTCTTTTTGTGTAATTGGACTGTCACCGAGCTGTTAGTGTAGATGTCTTTCAGGAGATCGATGTACACATCTTCTATCCCCTGTTCTTGAAGGGAGGTCAGTTTTGCTTGAGTTTAAACCGAGTCGAAAGCCTTCTCGTAGTCGACGAAAGCGATGCAGAGCGGGATTTTATATTCTAGGCACTTCTCTTTCAGTTGGATTACGACGTGTATGTGGTCTGTCGTTGAGTACCTGCTTCTGAATCCTGCTTGCTCTCGTGGTTGGTTTTCGTCGAGTTTCTTCTGTAGCTTATTCGTTAGTATCTTTGTGAGTAATTTGTAGATGTTTGATAACAGACATATCGGTCTGTAGTTCTTTAAGTCTTTCTTATTTCCCTTCTTGAAGATCATCATCATCTTTGCGTTCTTCCAAGCGGCGGGTATTCGTCTTTCTGATAAGCATATAGTATACAGCTTAGCCAGCTGTATATTAAATTAATAATAAATAATGATAATAAACAGTCTTTATTCACGATAACCTTATAAAATATACATTTTGTCTTCCTAAGGGCTGTGAGTTATATACGTACATGTACAGGTAAAATTACGTAAAACTACTAAACAAATTCAGGCCCGTAGCCAGGGGGGGTTCACGGGGTCCACAAACTCATATGGCTTAACCCGAATCATAATTTTCAATTATTGAGCTGGAACGCGAACTTGATGAATAATTGTATTTAACCAATACAAAATCAAGTTTAGCTTCACCTATTTTTAAATGCGCGTGCTAATGAGAAATCGTGTAATTGTGTGGTTCTATGGTTGCCGATATACTGTGGTAGCTAGTTGCATGTTTGTAGATCTCAGAATGGGGAGCCTTATCGCTGATGAGGAGGCAAGAATGTGTGAAGGGCCGTTATTATCAATTATTATGTCCATTTTGTGTTCAGCATAGTTGTAAAATACAGTTTGTGTTTCCATGGATTCAATGTGGCGTACAGGATATGGTACTTGACTGTTTGACACCTAGAATTTAATTCAAATTCCACAAGAGGACAATAATTTGTCTAATCTTCTATTTACCGGGCATGTTTTATTAAGGTTTGTTAATTTACTAACTGAATTATGGAACTTTTGCACATCAGATCAGATAAATATATGATGGCCGAGAAGGGCCATCTCGTTTTTGTGTGGCAACCTGCAGCGCCATGGGGCGATGACGCGATGCGCAATGCGATGGGCGATGCGATGAGCGATGCGCGATGCGATGTACGATCCGCGATGCGATGCGCGATGCGATACGCGATGCTATGGACGATGAGCGATGCGAAGCGCGATGCGATGGCCGATGCGCGATGCGATGGGCGATGAGATACGCGATGCGATGCGCGATGCGATACGCGATTCGCGATGCGATGCGATACGCGATGCAATGCGCGATGCGATACGCGATGCGATACGCGATGCGATGCGCGATGCGATGCGCGATGCGATACGCGATGCGATACGCGATGCGATGCGCGACGCGATGCGCGATGCGATGCGCGATGCGATGCGCGATGCGATGCGCGATGCGATGCGCGATGCGATGGTATAAATGATAAAGATGCCGTAATGAGCATGCGTACGTCGAAAACGAGACTTAGGCATCCATTCGTGTTTTATTAAACGCACTCCTTTTTGTGTTCAGAGCATGTGCTGATGGCTGATGATGCTGACTGTACGTATACGGTTACACATATATTTGGTTTGCGCATATAATTTGTTGTGTTCGTACTTCTAAATGTTGTGACGAAAGTCTGGGGCAAACATATTGCATTACATGACATATAATGTACTTCTTCTACAGCTCAAATTGCAGTTTTTAAATTGTTTCGTCTGGATATCCTTGGTAGAAGATATAAAACTTATTTTGTATACATGGGAAGAGACGACAACTTTTTTTAACTTTCGCTTATTGCAAATGCCGTTCGTTTGTGTCCAAGTTTATGTTTCAATTATTATAAATAGCTACAATATTCGAAGTCGGTTTAACAAGAAGCAGATACATTAAATCATTGAAAAAACTGAATTTAGTCGTCATTTGCGTGACATGTTTTTTTCTGTCTACAGTTTAATTGTTTCTTATTTAGTTAAGTGAATCGAATGGCTGAGGCACAGTTTACCAAACCGTAGATACGCTACAGTGTAACTGCCTGTCAATCGCAGCGATTTACGAAGCCGCCCAATATAGCATGCGGCACGAAGTGGTAATTATTGAGACTGTCTAGTCATAGTTGTGTGTAGGCAATTGCTTTGATGTGGTCACATGTGGATAGGATTATTGTTTTGAAATAGGTGCCACTAATTAAGCCAGACATATTCATTAAAACAGTATGATTATCTTGTATGTGTCTGTCTGTTCCTTGATATGGAAGTACTGTGGAGGCAGTCAATCTATGAATCGCCTATCTTGCATGCCCCCAGTAAATTACAACCATGGAAGATACGTCTGTAATGTATTCACGTGTGTGTGTGTGTGTGCGTGCGTGCGTGCGTGTGTGATTATAAATATATAATTATAGCATGCATGTGTGTCAATTGTATTGTTGTAAATACAGTTGTAGCATCATGTTCGGGTCAAATAAAGCTAACTGCTGCAAACTTGTCGTGTATTTTTCATGAGAGTGCATTTCATAAAAAATGTATATGTTCATTTTAGTTCACTGTTTAGTAAGACAGTATTTTGTGGCAGGATACAGTAATGTTGAAATCTGTGCGATACTCAGCCACAACGGAATATCCATCAGGTGTGTTTTTCATAAATATAATATGGTAATAATATAATAATCTGAGTAAAAAGCATAATGTGTTCATAGATTACATCCTCGCGCGCCAGGGAGCGTTGCTGATTACGTATGTCTCAGTGCCCCCGGCAGATCGCCTTGCGGGACTCGGAATATAAGCTAAGCCAATAATATTGCGTGCCGGCAAATTTTCAACCACATGATTTTGGTAATGTTATGTGCAATGTTGGGGGAAGTAGAAGTAGAAGAACGTCTACTGCCCGGCGTCGTCTTTCACGCGAACGCATTCAACTGACTTCGCAATCGTTTGCGACCGTGCGAGACAAGTCGATTATAGAACGGACCCGACTCGAGAATTCGCGGCGTACGACGGCAATCGTCAATTGCCCAGCATCATCACTCGTGTGGCCGAGATACACCGTTCTGATTGTATTCTGAGCTCGGCGTGTTGACTTCAACAAACGTTCGTATATATTCGAGATGGGACTAGCCCAGTGTAAATGTCTATTTTCTTATTGAACGTTCTATTATTTGCTGTATTATGATTGGTAGTTATCAGTGGTTTTGAAGTGAGGTATTATTACCTTTGAAGGGGTCAGCACACTGTTGAACTTCCTGCTTGATTACAGACGAAAAAAAGTGCATTATATTTTTGAGAAATGATTTTTTACAATGTTCACTTGCTCTGACATAAGTGCATTTGAGTAGTCAGATTTCTAGATGTGATTGT
>CM034540.1:5853511-5898857 GCA_020002185.1 Paraescarpia echinospica
GCTGAAGAGCTGAGCTTGCACCAGGCCCCCCAACCTCGGCCCTCTGTGACCAACAAATGGTGTATACATATTGTGAATACGTATGTCTATGACTATTACCTATCAACTAATATATAAGCATGAACATACATGAATGGATAGTGGTCGTAATACCACCAATTGTGATAAATTGACCCAACAAATCACCTGCTAGTGGGCTTGGTCGAGATTGTGGTAAGATAGACACCAGAGTTTCTGATGTAATCCCAATGTTAACTTAGCTAACTGTCAACGTTACACAGAAATGATCCAGATAATCATGGCAAAGATACATTTGAATAAAGTCTCCCAACTCCATGGTTTGAGATATATCAAAGTCCCATATATCTTTAAAATGTTTCGAAAGAAGTAATCCGGATATATTTTTTGAATGCCAATGATTTCCAGCGGCCCATCCTCTGGATTTGGGAGTCGGAATATCCCTGAGCTGAAGCGTATGTTGCTGCCCCGATTCGAAAACTGTGAGATTTTATATTTTGATTATGGAGAGATGACCACGCAAACGAGAAAGATAGCCAATAATTTAGCTGGTGAGGGGTGATTGGTGACATATCTGGGTCACAGAATAGTGGGCCTGAAGCATGACCCCTTTGAGAGATGTACGTGGAATTGAGATGGAAATGTGTGATCCAAATTGGTGTTTTGCCTGTTGAAAAACTATCATTAGGGAGTCCGAAAGAATTGATACCTGGGATATGTTTATGTTATTCTGAGACTTAGTGACTTCACCGATGCGAACGAAACCATGAAACATTAGCAGGTAGATAGCTCGAACTAGGCTAGCATAATAAGGTGCCTGAGTCACGTGTCCTGAGGAATCATAACCTGCATGTAGAATAGGTATGGTAATCGGGGGCCTAGTATCAAATTTTGACAACTGTTTGTGAGCACCTATATGAGTGATGTTTGGAGCCAATTAAGTGATATCTTAGTAGTCTTTACAATTTTTTCTGCATTGTGTGTTTGTCTAGTTGGGAAAATTAGACCTGTTGTAAATTCTGCTATTTTACTCTGAAGCTTAGAATTACATATATTTTTTGATAAATTATTATTCTATCAATAATTTTATAAACACAATTTAAACACTTAATTGCATGCCCTGCTAAAAATACTATGGTTTACAAAAGTAAATTTACTATAGTTTACTACAGTGTTTTTGTGGAATATTTTACCACGTTTTATCATAGTAAATACTATGGTTTACTATCACGTTTTACCATGGTTTATTACAGTGAATACCATATTTGACTATGATTTACTATGGTGAAAGGATGGTAAAATGCAATATATTATGGTTTACTATAATTCACCATAATTTACTATGGATGTATCATGTATCATGGTTTACCATAATAAATTGTAGTACACTTTTAGCAGGGCATGTCTTTGCCTGGGAGTATCTGGATGTGCCTAGTGGGTTTAGAATACCACGCAACACATGAACTTACACTTTTTTTTCGTTGATCGACACTCGTCATAAGAATGATTGGGCATCGGACAGGTTCGTTGACATTTAACCATGAAAATAAACACTTTTGGGCACATTTATAACAGATACAACTTTTGCGACGCCTTCGCCTGTTGCAATTTTATTTTCCTTACCATGCAAACATCGAACCCCATCTAAGCTCCTCTGTATTCCATTCCTGGTATGGGCACCATTCGGATGGATCAGGATCAGATCAGTCCGGCATCTGGATCGGATCAGATCGATCGGACAGATCAGGATCGGATCCGGATCCGGAATCAGATCCGATCGAGGATCCGACGGATCGGATCAGGGATCAGGATCAATCGGATCAGATCGGACGGATCCGCCAGATCAGGATCAGTCCGTGATCGGATCAGATCCGTCGATCTTTCAGTTCGACGATCAGTTCAAAATCCGCCAGGACAGATATTCAATCAAGAAGTCCAGCCCAGTTGTGTCACCAGTAAGTCACCAGTGCCACCTGAGATGTAAGAGAGAAGGATATCAGATGTTAGAATAAGACGTAACACAATCAATAGTTATCCGAACCCAACTTGAACTTGGAAATGATCTATTGCCGCCATTTGTATTATGATGTACTGCATTGCATCGCCATCTGGTGCTCAACTATTAAATTAATAATATATATGGCGCCATTTGGAGTGAAAACTGACAAGAAGATTGGGTATTGGCGGATTTTTCATTACTCCGCGAAGGGTCAAACAGGCACATTGCTGCTAAATATCCTTCCGCTTATTCAAATCATCTAGAAATCCACCATTTTACAGTCAGCACCTTCTACAATCACCCCTGGAAATCTGACTACTCAAATGCACTTATGTCGGAGCACGTGAATTTTATTTAAAAAAAAATTCTCAAAAATACACTACACTTTTCTTCGTGCAACCAACCAGGAAGTTTAAATGAGGCATTACCCGTAACTGTGGGCCGTTGTACTAGTAGCTCCACGTGGCGGACAAAAAGAAACAAAACGAAAGAAAGACGTACATACCCAGTCTAAAAGATGTCTTTTTTTACGTCTAAAACACGTCAAATTTAGGTTGCCAGTGAAAGATTATTTTGCGTCTCATTTCTTACGTAAATATGTAGACGTCTGATAGATGTCTAAATGACGTCTTTTTTTAGACGTCATCCACATGACCAAACATTAACTGGTAAAAGACTTCTAAAAGATGTCGTGTGCCAACTGGGTAGAAGTATGCGTCTGATTAAAAAATTACCAGTTGGATATGGGAACTGGAATAATTTGTGAAAAATTGCAATTGCTGACATACGAGAAGTGACTGAGGCTGGTGACAAACCTGTACTGAGGAGATAAGTAATACAATTACCAATTAAGGGAACAGAGGCAGGAAACCAAGATTCTCATGGAAAAGTAGTTACAGCGAAGTCGTGCAACTGGGTTACCGCTTGTGAATATATCCTACGGGTGGAAGGGGCCAAAGATGCTGCAATGAAGCCACCTGCAGTGTTCACCAGGGAAGAAAGTCTGTTGGTAAGTAGTCCGGCTGGTGGTTGAGCCAAGGAGCCTCCTTGTGTGCAGAATCGTTCTGGAAACGAGATAGGGCATCGGCAGTAATGTTTGTTTTTCCAGGCACATGTTTAGCTGCAAACTGGATGTTGTGTCTCGTACAAGTTACACCGAGTTCCCGAGTCAGGTTCATGATATTTACATCTTTGGACGTCTGTGAATTAATGATGGAAACCACACTCATGTTGTCACACATAAACAGTATGCGTGAGTTTGCAAGAAGTGTGGCCCATACACGGACAGCTAGCACAATGGGTAATAGTTCCTTGATAGCAATGTTAATATGAGCCCATGATGTGGGGAAAAAACCCTGGAACCACCGGCTGCCCAAAACTGCTGCAAACCCAGACCCACTGACATCAGAATACAACCGAATACAGTTGGATGATGTCCAAGTATTAGGCAAACAGAGAGAGATACCATTGAAGTTGTAGAGAAAGAACTTCCAGGCAGCCATATCTTTCCTAAATTCTTGGTTAATACGAATCATGTGGTATTTTCCCTGGATGCCTCGTGTTAAATCATGGATTCTTCTGAGAAACGTTCTACCGGCCACGACCGTTCTGCATGCGAAACACAAAGTACCAAGTAAAGAAGCTTTCTTCCGACGATAAAGTGAATTTATCTTATGCCGTGCATCGATCAACTTATCCTGCGGCAAGCGCAACTGCATAGCAATCGTATCAACCTCGATACCATGTAAAGTAACCACTGATGCAGGCAGCAGTTTTTTTGGAATTAATAGGAATGTGATGAGAAGTAGCTAATGCCAGGAAGGACTGAAGACCCCTAGTGTACTGGGTAGACAGAGCAGGTCCGAAAAAAATAAAGTCATCTAAGATATGAGACAGGTACTCCATATGGAATTTAGTCGAACGAATCCACTGCAAAGCGTGGGCAAAACATTTAAATGTTTGGCATGAAGTGCTGCAACCCATTGGTAGACATTTATCAAAATAATATTTATTTTGCCATGTCATATGCCGAGGAGTCTGTGATTGGCAGGGTGAATAGGGATATTACGAAATGTTTCTTGAATGTCTGCTTTAGCAACAAGGCAGCCTTGTCCAATCTCACGGATTATCATGACACAGTCATCTAGCAATTCATAATGTACTTCTGAGTGTACTTTTGCCATGTGGGAATCAACCACACCAAGAGGCGACAGCACTACACCTACTGGTGAAGGAGTTGAGAAAGGACCTGTTATTCTACCCGCTGCTACTTCTTGTGCAAGTTTAGTGGTGACAAACTGGTGGTGCTTTAGGGCTGAAGGATGATTGACATGCTGATTATTCTGGGAACTGCATGTGATGGTTGATGGGATGCGGAAACCGAAGGAAAACCCATGGATTAATCGGTTTCGCTTAACCCTTTCGTATCCGACCAGGTACGTTGCCAGCCTGTGGGGTAGGATTGGAGTTGGGGGGCTTCTGGAAAGATCTCTTGACAGAATAACAGTTGACTTTAGCGTGTCCTTTTCTGCCACAGACACTGCAGGCATGCCTGTAGCGGCAATGCCTGTTGGCACATTTGCCATTACTGTTCCAACCGAACCATACACCCGAGTCTGCCGGTCCTGGTTGCCGGCGGTTCTGGCGGAAAGGCCGGTGCGAACGGGGTGCAGCCAGTGGGGATGCGTCACCATGGACGGCGTCCACGGCTAAATCCCAGTTTGTGGTCTGCCACGGCAATGACTTCTCATCGTAGGTGCACCATGCCATCCCACTGTGGAGTTTCTGCATGTCCATGATTCGCATCATGTATGTCAACATTGCTGATGTCTCTGCAGGGTAGCGTTCTACGTAAGTAGTATAGAGGAGCTGAATGCCCCCGTGCACGTCACCTTTGGTGACCTATGGTCAAAACTTTACTAATAAAAAACGTTTTAATGACCCCTAAACGTTTTCGGCAACCTACTTATAAAAAAGATCAAAGGCTTTTTTGACACTAAACGTTTTCGGCAACCTACTTATAAAAACGTGACACGTCTTCTTCTATTTAATGACCACCTTCACTTGGTTAAAGATAGTGTAATTCAGGGGGTAATTTTTGACAACAGGAAAGAGAAGAGATGTAGTAATGCGATTTAGTGGGATGTAGAAAGGGAGGAATGGGATGGGAGGGGTGTTTATACAAAGGGATGGGAGGGGTGTTCATACAATGGGATGGGAGGGGTGTTAATACATAAGGATGGGAGGGTTATTTATATAATGGGATGGGAGGGGTATTTATACAATGGGATGGGAGGGATGTTTATACAAAGGGATGGGAGGGGTGTTTATACAAATTGATAGGAGGGGTGTTTATACAATGGGATGGGAGGGGTGTTTATACAATGGGATGGGAGGGGTGTTTATACAATGGGATGGGAGGGGTGTTTATACAATGGGATGGGGGGAGGTGTTTATACAAAGGGATGGGTGTTTATACAAAGGGATGGGAGAGGTGTTTATACAATGGGATGGGAGGGTTTTTTATACAATGGGATGGGAGGAGTGTTTATACAAATGGATGGGAGGGGTGTTTATACAAAGGGATGGGAGGGGTATTTATACAATGGGATGGGAGGGGTGTTTATAGAAAAGGATGGGAGGGGTATTTATACAATGGGATGGGAGGGGTGTTTATACAAAGGGATGGGAGGGGTATTTATACAATGTAATGGGAGGAGTGTTTATACAATGGGTTGGGAGGGGTGTTTATACAAAGGGGTGGGAGGGGAGTTTATACAATTGGATGGGAGTGTTTATACAAAGGAATGGGAGGGATGTTTATACAATGGGATAGGAGGGTTGTTTATACAAGTCATAGATAGCACTCAAGGCTGGACTAAAAAATTCAGGGTGGTCGTATATACCACTTCTTGGGGCACGCTATTCCACTCTTGCGTGGGAAAAACAACAGTCTTCCTGCTTCCTGTCAATGTTGAGGTAGTTTATACCTGACATCGCAACTGTTCATACCTTAAGATATATGTTGGCGGGACAAAGTTATGAGCATCTTGTACAATGGTAACATTTCACATTAATAATTATATCCGTTTAAGTCAATTTGTTGTGAAGTTATCAATGGTTGAACTAACCCACCAGACGATTTCAAGTTTTGAGACAGACAACATCAAAGTGATGTATTCACATGTCAAATCCTACACCATTCAAACCATAACATGCATCAAAACACTTTGTAAAGACAATAAAATTCATACTGCAATACAAAAACTGGTAGTGAATTGTACATTATTTCTAAAATTACAAATAAAACAAATATCGATACCATCACCCCTACAAATGTATTTTGGCTTTTCCTCAGTTTTAGTAAAATGTATCTTTTGTTCAAACCACTGCGCCCTGTCACATTATACATATGGTATGAGATTGACGTCAGCCATTATTCCATTTATTTCACTGACGCATAATACATAATTATCTATTGGTCACATAACACGCTTTTCTAAAATAATAAAATCTAAGATTTCATAATCGAGAGCAAATGTGGTGGTTTGCATGGTGACATATCAATCTTAAAGTTTATAACATATATTCTTTTAATGTTCAATTAGTTTACTGCAAATGTTGTGATTGATGGACAACAAATAGTGAAATAATTGAACATTAAAAGAATAGTTAAAATAAAATTAAAAGTAACAACTATTAATACTTACTTAGACTTAGTTCCTCCTGTTCCTTTCTGGACACCGGGCGACGATAATAATAACTAGCATATATACTGTGTATATATATATATATATGTATATATATATATACAAAAATGCGTGTTTAGAAAGACAAGACTACATAAGTGTACGTCTTGAAGCGCTGCTAGTAAAACAAAACTACTGAAGTGAAAGTCTTAAGGCGTTGCTGGTACGACAAGTCTACTGAAGTGAAAGTCTTACGGTGTTGCTTGTAAGACAAAACTACTGAAGTGAATGTCTTAAGGCGTTGCTAGTACGACAAGATTACTGAAGTGAAAGTCTTTAACTTGTTACTAGTAAGACAAGACTACTGAAGTGAAAGTCTTAAGGTGCTGCTAGTAAGACAAGACTACAGAAGTGAAAGTCTTATGGTGTTGCTAGTAAGACAAGTCTACTGAAGTGAAAGTCTTAAGGTGTTGGTAGTAAGACAAGCCTACTGAAGTGAAAGTCTCAAGTTCTTGCTGGTAAGACAAGACTACTGAAGTGAAAGTGTTAAGGTGTTGCTATTAAGACAAGCCTACTGAAGTGAAAGTCTTAAGTTCTTGCTAGTAAGATAAGACTATATAAATGAAAGTCTTAAGTTGTTGCTAGTAAGACAAGACTGTTGAAATGAAAGTCTTTAGGTGTTGCTAGTAAGCCAAGACTACTGAAGTGAAAGTCTTAAGGTGTTGCTAGTAAGACAAGCCTACTGAAGTGAAAGTCTTAAGTTGTTGCTAGTAAGACAAGACTACAGAAATGAAAGTCTGAAGGTGTTGTTAGTAAGACAAGACTACTGAAGTGAAAGTCTTAAGGTTTTGTTAGTAAGACAAGACTACTGAAGTGAAAGTCTTATGGTGTTGCTAGTAATACAAGACTACTGAAGTGAAAGTCTTAAGGTTTTTGTAGTAAGACAAGCCTATTGAAGTGAAAGTCTTAAGTTTTTGCTAGTAAGACAAGACTACAGAAATGAAAGTCTTAAATTGTTGCTATTAAGACAAGACTACAGAAATGAAAGTCTTAAGTTGTTGCTAGTAAGACAAGACTGCAGGAATGAAAGTCTTAAGTTGTTGCTAGTAAGACAAGACTGCAGAAATGAAAGTCTTAAGGTGTTGCTAGTAAGCCAAGTCTACTGAAGTGAAAGTCTTAAGGTATTGCTAGTAAGACAAGCCTACTGAATTGAACGTCTTAAGGCGTTGCTAGTACGACAAGATTACTGAAGTGAAAATCTTTAACTTGTTGCTAGTAAGACAAGACTAGTGAAGTGAAAGTCTTAAGGTGCTGCTAGTAAGACAAGACTACAGAAATGAGAGTCTTAAGTTGTTGGTAGTAAGACAAGCCTACTGAAATGAAAGTCTTAAGTTCTTGCTAGTAAGCCAAGAGTACTGAAGTGAAAGTCTTAAGGTGTTGCTAGTGAGACAAGACTACTGAAGTGAAAGTCTTAAGGTGTTGTTAGTAAGACAAGGCTACTGAAGTGAAAGTCTTAAGGTGTTGCTAGTAAGAGAAGACTACTGAAGGGAAAGTCTTAAGGTGTTGCTAGTAAGACAAGATTACAGAAATGAAAGTCTTAAGGTGTTGTTATTAAGACAAGACTACTGAAGTGTAAGTCGTAAGGTGTTGCTAGTAAGACAAGACAACTGAAGTGAAAGTCTTAAGGTGTTGCTAGTAAGACAAGATTACAGAAATGAAAGTATTAAGGTGTTGTTATTAAGACAAGACTACTGAAGTGAAAGTCTTAAAGTGTTTCTAGTAAGACAAGACTACTGAAGTAAAAGTCTGAAATTGTTGCTAGTAAGACAAGACTACAGAAATGAAAGTCTTAATGTGTTGCTTGTTCCATAATTTGGGTCGAATTCCAGAGGCAACCATGCATCTGAAGCACAATTATTGGAGTATTGCGCGCATAACCCTGATTGAAGACCAGAAGATCTCCGAGGAAGGAAAACGCAGTACATTGGTCGAGTTGGAAAGAATTAAGCTATAAATGGCTACTTTCATCTAAGGAGTAACTCTGCAGCATGGCCCAAAATGTCATGCAGAGCATGGCCCAAAATGTTACGTAGAGACGACAACAACCCCAGGCAGTTTGCAAGTTTCCCACATCAAACGGAAATTAAAGGTCTCGAAATTCTCAATAACAATAAGGAACCCACAAGCTGCTGCAGAAACTATTGGTGTGGTTTGTTAATCGTTGGAGTCGGATTGTTTCCACATCACGAAAGTCAATCGGGTGTACCCATCGTTCAAACAATTTGTATAATGTATCATAAAGGAAGTAATTATCACATGTGATCCAATCACATCACAAAGACCATAAAGGGAAAGGCAGAGCGAGAACATAACGATCGGCTAAAATCCACTACAACAAAACAGAAGAAAAGAAACTTTGGAACAAGGATACTGTCATCTGGCACTTGTGGAAAAGAAACAGCCACAGTTTCGCCGAATGCCGAAAGTCCGGAGCGAAAATATTGGAGTAAAACAAGAGTTCATATAGAAGAATGGACTGTACTTCGGCTGCTTGGAATACTGGCACATGTCTAAGAGCTGCACGCGGAAGAGTACTTGCAATATATGTCACAGAAAACACCCAACTAGACTTTACATAGAACAGAAACCACCAAGTGATAAATTAAAGATGGAGATGTTAAATAAATCTAAGAAATCGAAGAAGCAAAAGAATCTATCTAGCTATACAATTAATCTTTCAACTATCAAATTCTACTTCCTTTGTAAGGTGGATTATTCCACTACACGACCAACACTACAAACACTAGGTGCCAAGTGTTATCTAAGAATAACTCCCATAATATAAATACACAGCATATAGCCAGCCCTCGCGGACTCTCATTACAATAATCTGTTACAACAAATATATATATATATATATTAATACTTCAAGGGTAATAATACCTCACTTCAAAATCACAGATAACTACCAACTCGAATCTATACAAGATTTAACAAGATTTAACAAGATTGCCATCCAGAGAATTAACTCTAGATGGCAGGTGGACAAGGAAGCCCTTTGGCTTATCGACAGTCCAACCCTTTTATCTACATATATCCAGCCCTTCTGAGGTATGTGTCGATTTTATTTTAAAACATATTCACACTACTAGCACCCACACAATCATCAGATAATCTGTTCCATTCATTCACAGTCCTTTGTGAAAATGAGAACTTTCTCACGTCTAATCTACACTGCTCCTTTACTAATGTAACTTCATGTCCTCTAGTCTTTCTATCTTTCTTAACTGAAAAAAACAAATTTCTATCAATATTTTCATAACCATTCAATATTTTAAACACTTCTATCTGATCTCCTCTCAATCTCCTGGTCTCTAGTGTTGTTAAACCACATTCTTTTAGGCGTTTTTCATAACTAAGATCCCTCAGTTTTGGTATCATTTTAGTCGCTCTCCTCTGTACTCTTTCTAGCATATCTATGTCCTTCTTGCGGTATGGCCTCCACGCTTGTATACAATATTCTAAATGAGGCCTAACTATTGTTTTGTACAGCGGTATTATTAGTTCTTTTTCTTTATATGCTATATTTCGCCTAATCAATCCAAGGATTTGATTTCCCTTTGAAGCTGCAATTCCACACTGCTCTGAAACCTTCATGTCAGCACTAATTGTCAGCCCTAAGTCTTTTTCTTTTACAGTAGTACTTAGTACAGTTCCCCCCATTGTATATTCTACATATTCGTTCCCATGTCCTGTGTGAAGGCATTTACATTTCCCAAAATTGAACAACATTTGCCACTTTTCAGACCATTTGATCAACCTGTCAAGATCATCTTGTAAATGCTGTCTATCTCCATCACTTTTAATCCTTCTAAACACTTTTGTATCATCTGCAAATTTCAACACCTTGCTAGCTATATCATCGTCCAAATCGTTTATATATATTAAGAATAATATAGGTCCCAGTACTGATCCCTGTGGAACCCCACTCAAAACTGATTTCCAGTTTGAAGCCTCCCCATCAACAACTACCCGTTGTCTTCTGTCAATCAGCCATTTTTCTATCCAGTTAATTATACCATTTCCTATGCCATGGGCTTTTAGTTTAAGCAGTAATCTCTGATGTGGCACTTTGTCGAAAGCTTTTTGAAAATCTAAGTAGATGATATCTACTGGTGATCCATCATCTACCCACTTAGTGATATCTTCCAAAAAACATAACATATTTGTTAAGCATGACCTCGCTTTTAGAAACCCATGTTGAGATGGGTTTATCAAGTTATGTTTAACAAGAAAATCCACCATGTGATCTTTAATTAGTCTTTCTAATAATTTACAAATCACCGATGTTAAACTAACTGGTCTATAATTATTTGACTTGTTTCTCGAACCTTTTTTAAATAATGGTATAATGTTTGCTTCTTTCCATTCTAAAGGAACCACTCCCTCTTCTAATGACAAGTTGAAAACTGTTGCAAGCGGTATGCTAATTTGTTCTACAATTTCCACTAGTAGTTTGGGTGGAATACCATCCACTCCAGGTGATTTATTTTCCTTCATAGCCCTAATTTTCTTAGCTACCATTTCTGGGGTTACAATTAACTGTCTTAAATAGTCTGATTCTGCCCCCTTGAACTTAGCCTCTGGTACTGGCAGTGAACTAGTGTCTTCTCTGGTAAACGCTGAACTAAAATACTCACTTAGGTCTTCTGCCATTAAGAATCCTTCTGATATTATATTTCCAGCACTATCTTCTAGAGGACCGACCTTATCCTGAACTTTCTGTTTGCTTCGAACATACGCATAAAAACTCTTGCTGTCATGTTTTATATTACAAGCTAATTTATGTTCATAGCTTCTCTTTGAATTTCTAATTTCAGCTGTAGCTTGGTTTAGTGCTTCTTTATAAATGTTGTAGTCTTCGTCATTGCCAGTACGTCTATATGACTTCCACATCATTTGTTTATACTTAATTTTTCTAATGGCTTCTTTCGATAAGTATTTCTTTCTGGTCCGTTTCCCTTGTTTTTTGAAGGGAACAAATTTATCTACGATGCACTCTATTTCATTCTTTAAGATATTCCAGCATTCTGTTGCTGTCTTATTCTTCAGTGTATTATTCCAGTCTATCTTTGCTAAATATTTCCTCATTTCCTTATATCTTCCTTTGTGGAAATTTCTCCTGAACTGCTTTTTATTATTTCTTTCTGATTTTATTTTGATGGTAAAATGTATCTGGTTGTGATCACTACTTCCCAGAGGCTCACATAATTTAACATTGTCAACTAATTCATTCTGTGAGGACAAAACTAAGTCTAACACATTCTCTCCCCTGGTTGGTTCTAGCACATGTTGAGAAAGGAAACTATCTTGTACTAAAACTAAAAACTTGTGGTCCTCACTACCCATACTCTGTAGAGATTTCCATTTTATATGCCCATGGTTAAAATCCCCCATAATAACACAGTCCCGTTTGCTCACTTCCCTTATAGCGTTTTGTATTTTTTCATTCTCTTCTATGCTTATGTTTGGACTTCAATAAACTAATCCAACCGTTAACGTTGAGTTTCCTGTAACTATGTTACACCAAACAGCTTCTTCGCAATCTGCTTCTCTGTCTAATTTTATTTCATAAGCCTGGATAGATTCTTTAATGTATAAAATAACTCCACCTCCCCTTCTTCCTATTCTATCTTTCCTAAACATTACATATCCTGTCAGTCCCAATTCGGCATCTGATATATCGGTGGTTGCCCATGATTCGGTTATACCTATTATGTGAGGGTCAATACGAACGTTTGTTGAAGTCAACACGCGGAGCTCAGAATGCAATCAGAACGGTGTATCACGGCCGCACGAGTGATGATGCCGGGCAATTGACGATTGCCGTCGTATGCAGCTCTCGAGTCGCGTCCGTTTTATGATCGACTCGTCTCGCACGGTCGCAAACGATTGCGAAGTCAGTTGAATACGTTCGCGCGAATGACGACGCCTAGCAGTATACGCTTACCGCCGGCCGCTACGAGTCGCATTCGGTCAAGCTTTCGGACGATGTCGCTGTGAGACCGCTGTTCGAGGATGGCCCGAGCTGGGTGAGCGCGTCGCGATTATCGCTCATCGACGCAAATACGTTGGGGCCGACCGGAAAGTTGTTTCAATAAACCGCTGACGTGGCGGCATGGCTTCTTCGAATCTCGAACAGTCACTCTGGACGCTGAATATTGCACACACAAAAGCTTGGGAACGTAACCCACATTAACGATTCTCACCACGCTTCACGACTTGATTTGCCATTCTCTTGGCAGCAGGACAACCTGTCTCGTTCAACCCTGGATCTGTCCCAATCCTTCGCCAGCACCCAGATGGCGAAATGCGTACGACAGACCTTTATATAAGAATAATATATAAGCGGACCTATTTACACATCATATGACAGGTTTCCATCATTTACATTGGCTAATTGAATATACAATTCAAGCTAGGCATTGTGGAACACCCTCTAAGATACAGTGAAACCACCTGCTTGCCTAGAAACGCTAGCAACAGAATACCAAGCCCCACTGAGCGCATCTGCAACCGAGTTGCAGTAATTACGTAACTAAGCCGGTTGGTCAACAATCTGCCTATCTACTGGCTTCACCTTCCTCATTTACCAAATTAGAAAGTAGATTTGAACATTCACAAATAGCAGAAATGCTACACGCAAACAATATACACTGCTCCCTTGTCACGGGAAAGGCTAAATAGTCACAGTACCTTGTTTGGAGGAAACGAAGTGCGTAGGGAACGCCATGGTTCGACGGGACTACATATATATATATACATATATATATATAATATAAATATGATATATATATTTATATATATAGCATATATATGTAGGCCTATGTATATATATGGGGACGCCGACGTTGATTCGCCTTCCCCTAGTCTAGAAAAGTTGAACAATTGTTGCAAGTTGTTATTAAGTGTAAACTTCATAACTAGCCTCTTCACGATAACGGGTGTGATGTAGTTATATATATTTGATGTAAGTTATCAATTAAAATTAAACTTGATCAGCAAATAAGGCGTGGCTAAAACGATGTGTTTTTTCTGTAATAAAACGCACACGCGATGCAGCGACGCCGCCTTAGAGAACTCTGAACGCGTCGTGTGACGTCATTGTTACGTCACAGTTAGCTTATAGGAATGGTTCAATGTTGCTGATGTGTAAGAAAAACGTTGCTTAATTTTGCTCCAGATGGCGTCACTCGACAAATCACGAAGATGTCAACCATCTCAACCACAGTCCACGGTGACGAGCGCTAGCTAACAATTAAAAATTTTAAACAATTCCATACACGAGGGAATAGGCGTATTGTTGATCAGGTAAAAAGAGAAATGCAGTCCGGGCTCGTGGTATTGGTCCCGGCTATTGTATTCATCTACTGCAAAACGTCTAAAGCTCAATGTGCGAGCAATCCGTGCGACAACGGAGGAGCATGTGTTATCACTGGAGCGACTTATAGTTATACGTGTAACTGTTCAGCGGGATGGACTGGACGACAATGCGAAGGAAGGAACTGGGCATACCATAGACCCGCAACTCAATCATCAACATATCAACCAAGTATTACGTCCGCTGGCCGTGCTGTTGACGGAAGTAAGAGTGGTTTTGTTACGTGCACCAAAAACACAAGGAATCCTTGGTGGAGGGTATATTTAGGAAGAGTGATAAACGTTGAAAAGGTGGTCATAGAAGTGCCAACTGGCGTAACTGGAAATATGCATCAAGCAAATATTGTCGTGGGTATGTATGATGGCATATACAAAATATGTGGACCTCGAAATTTTAACATGAACACTTATACTGATAGCCGAACTTTCTATTGTTCGTCTGGTGTCAAAGGAAGTATTTTGTTTATAACGAATCGCGGTAATCAAGAAACGCGTATATGTACGATAGAAATATATGTGTATGGAAAACTACATTTGCAAGACCAGTGTTTGAGCAATCCATGTGATAATGGAGGAAGTTGCCAGCCGAATGGTACTTTTTATAACTGTGTCTGCCCATCAAGTTGGTCTGGATCAAATTGCGAGGGAACGAACTGGGCACGAGGACAAATTGCAACAATGTCGTCAATATTCCTGTCTGGGTATCCAGCGTCAAATGCTGTTGATGGAAATACAGAAGATTTGATGACGCATAATAATCTGCACCTCTGTTCACACACCAGGAATGACACTAATCCGTGGTGGAAGGTTGAACTTGGAAACATGATAGAAGTTCAAAAGGTTGTTATAGTGAATCGCCAGGATTGTTGTTCGTGGTTTCTGCATGATTTTGATATTGTAGTAGGCCCACATGGTGACGCATACAAGACGTGTGGTCCTCGTCGAAATAACATGTCAGGTATTGCAAGGAGAAGTTTCCACTGTTCTCCTGGTGTCCTAGGGAACACTGTGACTATTACAATTCACGCAAAGCAGCACCTCGTTTTGTGTGAAGTGGAAGTCTATGGAACTTTGAAACTATGTTCGAGCAATCCATGTTTTAATGGAGGAACGTGTAAACTGATTAGAAATGGGACGTCTTATGCTTGTTTCTGCCCACCGAGTTCCAATGGATCACATTGTGAACACATCCGTCCATGTTGGAGTAATCCATGCAGCAATGGCGGAACTTGCGATGGCAATATGTCGCCCTATAAGTGTGTATGCCCAGCTAACAGGACAGGGCCAAATTGCGAAGAATTCTTGTCGTGTTGGAGTAATCCATGCAACAATGGCGGAACTTGCGATGGCACTATGTCGCCCTATAAGTGTGTCTGCCCGACGACATGGACAGGATCAAACTGCGAAATGAAGAAAGAAAAGGGTATGAGTACTAAGACGAAGGTGTTATTTGGTGTGGGGGCCACCGTAGCAATTGTCATGGCTGGCGTTGCAGTTACAAGTGCCGGAATAGCAGGAACTGCAGGAACTGCAGGAACTGCAGCAACTGCAGCAACTGCAGCAACTGCAGTCACAGCGGCGCGTGTTGGCGAAATAGCAGGAAAGTTGTCAAGCAGTGCTGGAAGTAGGTACACTCGAACATTATTTGGATTTGTATCCGACAACGAGGAGGAGGAAGAGGAGGAGGAGGAGGCTGAGGATGATACCATGTGGGACGCAGTTTATAAGAGTGTATCTTCAGTGCTTCAAACCTTCAGTAGTTCGCCATATCTCGTCGACGATGAAAACAAAGCGAAACTGTCAACATCTAACTAACAGTGTCTATTAGAATACTTACATACCGGCCGTGATGTGATGTTAAACGTGTTCCCAATACGTCTGCAAACACACCGTATTTCATTACCTATAAATAAAATGGTATAAAAAAACGCTTTAATGAATTACTGAATACTGGTAGAAATTGAAAGTAATTGCTTTTGTTTTGTATTCAACATTTTTTTGATGAAACGTGAACTGTGGCATTATCATAGGAAATGGATGGTTATTTAAACTGATTAGTGGGATGACATAGCTTGCCTAGCAATAAGATAAAAATCCGCTACACTTGTATTGATGTAGGATACATGCTACATTCAAGACAACATATGATAAACACTGCTGTAATGTTATGTCTATTCCAGTGACATACTTCATCATATGGTGTGATTTTGCTAGTACTCTTCGGATTCTCAACTGGGACAAATATACATCTTATATCCTGGTGTGCACTGCTTGTCATTTCGCTGTGAAAAAGACAGTTTCTTGATATCGCAAGCAGTCTATATAATATGTAATTCAACAGCTACGACTCCTATACAGCCTGTATCCTCAGAATCCGAAGGTTTGGACATTATCAACCATCTAATACTTGTTTGGCTGTGGAAATATATTGGAACAAGCGATGCTAAATAAGTAGTTCTTGTTTACACATGCTTGTCGCTGGTCATCTTCGCTACCTAGTAGCCCCTTTTACAAGCCACGACTTTGTGTGGCTGGCGGACTTCGGTAATTCCAATTGAATATGGATTTCACATTGGACGACATGTATTCGTGGCCATTGAGTAGGCCATGATCCTAATAGATTGTACAAAACTGGCTCGTTTGTTTGATCTGTTGAACCCATCGACCCTTAAAATGTATCTTCCTTGCGGTTGACGAACGGTCAGATCAGGATATCTTCCTACAAGCCCATGAGCCATTGTTTCCCTGTGGCCAAGGCCATGTCATATGCCAAACGCCTGATATCAGGATGAGCTAAACCATGGAAATGAGGCTGTCTTCATTATGTTGATATAGTTATGAATTTCAAATTCAACTTTTTGTGGCAGCGCCGACGGGGAACTAACCTAACCTTCCCATGTGTAGCTACAATGGCTTAAAGATGTCAGCGAATCGCACCACTGCGGCGGGGCAATACGCCTACGCCTAATTGGCTGGTAGACGTCTCGCCCCGACAGTATTATTTTTTTTATAAATAGGTGGAATCCAATAAGCACCTTTATTATCACCCACAATTAATGCTGCTAATGTATTTAAAACTTCGTTATGATGACATGTCAAAAATGTTACAAAACAGTAACTATGATTACCACGACTTTATTAACACAAATCTAGACGATAAAAGTATTTATAAAAAAAAAAAATTATTTTCATAAATATTTTTGAACATTGACTTTAGCGTTCATGGCTCATGAAGGACAGGGGTGTTAGCACTACAAAAAGCATAATGTGTGGTATATAGAATTAAGCGAGAAGAAAAGTGTCGTGGGCGTATTGCCTCACATCGGTGTATTCCCCTGCCCTACCCTACATTGCAGCAAAAATTGCAATTAGGTCAGTTACACACTGGGTAAAGCGGCTGTCACAAAATCGAGTGTAAGTATTAATAAAATAATAAATTGGCGGTACCCGATTTGACATAGCAAGTTATAGGTTCAGGTGCACTAGGCTTCGGAGTGAACGAGAGACATCACGTGACATCAGGATAGTATGTACGAGAAGCCAACTGGCGTTCCCATTTAATACAACAACATCAACATATTCGGTTCAGTTGGCCAACCGTTACTCTGCTATGACATTATATTTATAACACCATACATTGTACTCGACGAGTATGCATCCAAATACGAATTTACATCGGAGACAATTTAAACAGCTTGTCACTTACTTGAAGATGGGTCTTAGGTGATTTACTCCAAACAGCCCAAACTTGAGCTAACGCAGGAGTTGTATGGTGCTTGTTTGTGCGTATGCGTTGTGGGTAGTTTGATTGTTTATTTTATAGGCACTTTAGATGATTGGGTGTGGTGAAAGGGAGGTTCATTATCGCTGTTTGAAACGCTATGGGGCTTTCTAGTTCAATAATCGGTGGTAGAATCATATTCCAGATTCGAACTGCTCGAGGGTAGAAAGAGAACACTGCTGCATTGATGCGGCACCTAGGGGCTACGTAGTAGCCACGGTTTTTTGACAGTGTTAGTAGACCTGGTGGGGGTGTGATGTTGATTATGTTTTTTAATATTTTGTAAAATGTCATGGCTTGTTTGATAATGCGTCGTCGTTCAAGAGTTGACCATCGAAGGGTGGCTATTAGGTCTGCTGCGTTTATTTGGCGTCTGTGGTCATTTCTGACAACTCTGGCATCACAGTGTTGTACTCTTTCAAGGTGTTTACTTTGGGTGGCAGTGTGTGGGTTCCATATCGGAGAGGCATACTCGAGTTTTGGTCGGATTAGCATGTTATAGGCTGTTTCTTTTACTTCAGGTTTGCATGGTCCGAGGGTTCGTTTGATCATGCCTAGGATTTTTGAAGATTTGGAAGCTATGTCAGTGATATGATTAGCCCAGGTTAGTTTAGAATCTAATTTTATTCCAAGATACGTGTGACTAGAGGCGGTAGTGAGTGGTATGCCAAAGAGTGAATATGAATGTAGTCTGGGTTTGGTTTTGTTTGTTATAGGGAGATGCACACATTTAGATAAGTTAAATTCCGTCTGCCATTTATTAGACCATGTTTGGAGTTTGATCAGGTCAGATTGGAGAGTTTCGTGGTCGGTTTCGGATGTGATTTTGCAATATATAATGCTGTCGTCTGCAAAGAGAAGTACGGAAGATTGAACATTTTCGGTTATGTCGTTAGTAGATAGTATGCTCTGATGGGCCTCAAAATCCTACTTATAAAAAGAATTTAATGACCACTAAACGATCGAGCACACTGCTGACCTAAGCAAAAATGCGAGACTAGTCCTATGTATAAAAAAAGATCAAAGGCTTTGTGTTTGACACTAATGAGTTTGGGAAACCTACTTATAAAAAACGTGATTGATGAGCGATGTAATTTGATACTAATTGGATGATTGACAGTACCACTAGAGATGCCACCTAGCGGTGAGTGCAGAGAGTATTTTAGTCCTAGCGATCAACGCCGTACCTAGAGCGTGCTGACGTAAGCAATAATGCGTTTATCGCGCTAACCACGCTAAAACCATGCAACGTTTAGTTTCGTACTTTTAACGTAGTCCTCAACGCTAACGCTGACGTAAGCAATAATGCGTTTGTAGATCCGAGATGCCACCTAGCGGAGAGATATAACCGGGGTAAAACCCTGCATAATCGTTGGCGACGGTATAGCTTTCTTAGGAGAGTGTTCGCCTAGGGATCGAAAGGTTCCGGGTTTGAAACCTAGTCGCAACTTTTTAGTTTCAAGCGATGGTATATAAGCGATGGCGGTAGCTGGTGATCGGTAGTCGGTACGATGTCGTCGCCTATAAGGTTTGGTGGATCGCGGTCGTTCTTGTCGAATATGTATATGCGTCGACTGTCGGCGTTCGGTCGGGGCTTTCGATCCGTCGAGCACGCCTATCAGTATAGGAAAGCGATATTCTACGAGGACGTGGAATGTGCCGAAATAATCAAAAGTTCGCAAAGCTCTTATGCAGCGAAACGACGCAGTTACGACATTCGACTAAAGAGAATGAGAAACAAATGGACCGACGTTAGGGTGAAATGTATGAGGATGTTGTTGAGGAGGAAGTTTGACGGATCGAGCGATTTGAAGGCTGCACTGTTTGTCGACCGGGGACGCCGAATTGGTGGAATGGATAGCGAGTAAGGAGGGTTTCTGGGGTAGCGGAATCGCGGGCGATGTGGGGAAGAACATGCTCGGTAAACTGTTGATGGAGTTGCGCGATGAGTATAAAGACGAGTAAAAAAGTGTTCGTCGTTCAGTCGTGAAAAATGAACGGACCGTCGTTGAAGCATCCTTTTACGTGTATAGTAGCCGGTCCTACGGGATGCGGTAAGACGACGTTCGTCGAGCGTTTGATACGTTACGACACTATGATCGATCCGACGCCGGAGAAAATCCTGTGGTGTTAGGGACAGTGGCAGAGCGGCTACGCGTCTATGTCTTCGAAAATAGAGTTCGTAGACGGCCTGCCGGATCCGAAACGTTTAGACGGTAAAGCGAGAACGCTTCTAGTACTCGACGACCTCATGGAGGAGACCGATAGCCGGGTGACGGTACTATTTACTAAAAAAAGTCATCATTGTAATACGTCGGTCGTACAATTGGGACAGAACATGTTTCCGAAAGGGAAAGAAAACCGTACAATCAGCCTGAACGCTCAATACATAGTGCTATTCAAGAGCCCTCGGGACGCGGGTCAAGTAGGTCACCTAGCGAAACAGATGTACCCGGGAAAGGTCAACTACATGATAGAGGCTTTCAAAGACGCGACGTCGTCGGCGTTCGGCTATCTATTCGTGGATCTGAAACAGGAAACGGAAGAGGACATGCGCCTGCGTACGTGCATATTTCCGGACGATCGCCTTCTGTACGTGTACGTACGGAAGGGCGGCGGTGGTGGCGGTGGCGTCGGCGGACTATAAGAAGAGAGAGACGACGGGGCGTACGTTTATTAGTCGCTATGAAGGCGAGCGTGACGGGAGCGAAGAGACGGCCGAAGGTGGCGGGATCGACGAATCAAATAAAGAGACACATCTTCGCCCTGCAGCTGTTGGAGAGACATAGGCGGAACATCGCTCTGCGAAACGCCCTACTCGCCCACGCGGACACCGGTCTCATTTGTAGTCTGTGCGATTGCGCGTACTACATTCTGAAAGGGAACGTGAAGTTGTCGCCGAAACAGAAACGCGTATTGTCGAAATACCGGGATCACCTGCGTAAACTCGTCGACAAACAGGTCACGCGTAAGCAGAAGCGTGTCATCTTGCAAAAGGGTGCGGGTGGTTTTCTGACGGCCCTGCTAGCGCCGTTAGCGAGTACTGTTATCTTGCCGCTGCTCAGACAGGTGTTCGGCGGCGCCGGCGGTAATTGATGCAGTACGCGAAGAAGATGGCATTGGTCGATCCACGATTGGTGGAAAGCCTTCTGCCACGCGTCGATCAGTCGTCGAGCACGCCTAGATCACGTGTGCTGAGTAGCCTCGACAGCGACATGAAGGACATTCTAGAACGTTCGGATTTATCGGAACGAGAAAAGGTAGCGTCGTACAATCAACTGCTGAGTCGGTACAATACGATAGAGGCGGCTCGAGCGGCGCAACCGGTACGCGTGTCGGTGGTGAACAGCGGCGGCGAGACACCCGCGGTACCGGTGGCGCCAGCGGCGACGGTGGCGCCACCATCGTCGGAGGTGATAGAGCGCGAAATCGTAGCCAGTATGCCGAAAACGTTGAAAGAGAAGACGAGACTGCATATCGAAAAAATGAAAGTCGATCCGTTGTCTCGATGGAACGAACGCGGTGAATTCGTGTACGACGGTAAAACGATCGCCGGGAGTAATATGGTCGATCTAGTAAACGATCTCATGCGAACTAGATCGAAGACGACGGCGCCCGTAGGATGGCGGGAGTTCGGATTGCACATGAAGGATATGAATATCCCTATGGAATTCGTAGGCAACCCGCGCTATCGATCGTACGTAGAGCGACGCCAGAAGCTAGAAGAGGCGATGATGATGCCGACGACGTCTAGTTCATCAGCAGCGCCGTCGGAGTGAAGACGTCGTCGGATGCGAGGCGAACCTAAACGCAGATCCTCTTCGTTGGGCGTCACGGCGTGGGATACGTTGTCGTGATGACGTCACGACGCGCGATGATCATCGTCGTCGTCGGCTTCACCATCGCGCTTATCGCACTCTATATCATCGTATCATCATCGTCGTCGTCGTCGTCGTCGTCATGGTGTCCGGGTGGAATCGTCGTCGTCCAAAACGAAAGCCTCGACAGCAACGAAACGTCGACGACGACGACGAACTGAATAACGAGTACTTCGATCCGAAACGGGTGGGGAGTTACGGAGGCGTCGACGCGTTGCACCGGGAGTCGAAGCTCCGACGTCCGGCCGTCGAGAGGTGGCTAGCGTCGCAGGACGCCTATACCCTACACAAACCGGTTAGACGTCATTTCAAACGACGTCGCGTCATCGTGGGCGGTCGAAACCAGCAGTGGCAAGCCGATCTGGTCGACTTGACTAGACTGAAAACGCACAACGACGGTATAACATTCCTATTGACGGTGATCGATGTGTTTTCGAAGCGGGCGTGGTGCGTTCCGTTGAAGAATAAGTCCAGCGCGTCGCTCGTCGCGGCTTTCGAGCGCCTGCTGAACGACGACGACGAGACGCCGCACACGCTGCAGACCGATAAGGGGAGCTAGTTTTTGAACCGACCCCTGCAAACGTTGCTAAAGAGTCGCGGCGTTTATCATTTCGTGACGCATAACGAGGAGACCAAAGCGAGCGTCGTGGAACGGTTTAATCGAACTTTGAAGACGCGTATGTGGCGCTATTTTACGAAACACGAAACGCTGCGCTACGTAGAGGCGTTACCGGATTTCGTGCGATCGTACAACAACGCCTACCACCGAAGCATCGGTAGGACGCCGGCGAGTGTCGACGCGACGAATCAGGAGGCCGTATGGCAACGACTGTACGGGGGTGGCGACGACGACGTCGATCAACGAAAACCGAAACTACGCGTGGGAGATCGCGTACGTATAAGCAAGACGAGAGGTCATTTCAAAAAAGGATACCTGGATAACTGGAGCGAGGAGCTGTTCACCGTCCGAACCGCCCGTTTATCGCCTGAAGGACGACGCCGAGACGCCGATAGAGGGCACCTTCTACGAACCGGAACTACAACGCGTAGTCGTTCCGAAAGACAAACTATACCGCGTGGAGGCGGTTCTACGGCGTCGTCGGCGTCGTGGCGGCGGCGGCGGTTCGGAGGCGCTCGTAAATTGGAGCGGATATCCGGCCTCATTCAACAGCTGGATCGACGCCGAGTCGCTCGTGGACCTATGAATCGTTGGATGCGTCACACCGGCTGCTGGCGACTGCACGAGGCGGGACTATGCAATTGATCTTCGTTCTTACCGTATAAAGGTCCCTGCTGCATCGACAGCGCGCAGTGGCGCGACGATGTGCGACGACGACAAAACTACCTCGAGTGGCGAGCGTCGAACGAACGCCGACGAATCATCCGTCGTCGACGACGAGCACAACGCGGACTCCATCGACGCTACAACAACAACTGCCGCCGAACCCGTTCCATGGCGAATCTGCGGCAACGAATACCCTCAGGCCGAAATCGTGTTCCTCTGTCAGGTCGTCGTCCTGTACTTCGTCATCGCCGTTATATATATAATCTGACGAAAGGTCAAGGTGAATCCAACCTGTGGACGGCGCTGTTGAGCAGCTGTCTCGGTTACCTGCTTCCGAATCCGTCTATGAGTGTCGGCGGCGGCGGCGGCGGCGGCGAACGACGACACGATGGCGGTTTCGTCTGACTTTTACCTGACGCTCCCGAGCAACGCGTCTATGTAACGTCACCCCGAAAATACGTTGACGCACTACGTCACGTCGTTGCCGCGACGTTTCGACCTGTCGGGGGAGTGGGAATGCGGCGCGGTGTCGGTACAGTATCCGCACACGTGGTACAACGTGAGAAAGAAGGACGCCTACTTCTATCTGACTTGCGTGGCGGGCGAACCGGGTGTTTACACGCAGACGGCTGAAGACGGCTCGACCGTGCTGATATATCGTCAGACGACGATTCCTCACGGTTTCTACAACAACGTTTATACGTTGTTGAACAGGATCAACGAGGCGCTAGATAAATTATGCACCAGCAAGGTCAAGGCCTTGCTAGAATACTGCGCCGTCTCTAACCGATTGACGCTACGTATGTCGGCGGGTGTCGAATTTATCATACCTCATTCGAGTCGTCTGCGCTAAGTGCTAGGTTTCCATACGAACACGAACCTGAGTACGTCCGCGTTCGGTCCCGCGCCGGCGGTGAGACCCGTCATCAGCACCGCGCCCGCCTCGTACACGTTCGAGTACGAAGGTCGCGATACGGTGAATATGTCGGCGGGCATCGAGAGTCTCTACGTGTACACGGATCTCGTGGAACCGCGCGTCGTCGGTGACGTGTACGCGCCACTCCTTCGAAACATCGCCGAACGCGGTGAGAACGGTGACGTCATTTCGGAAACGTTCGATCGCGTACAATACGTGAAGCTGCAGCGGAATCAATTCGACGAGATCGAAGTCGATATAAGAGACGATCACGGCCAACCGATACTATTCGAGCAGGGAAGGTGGTGACGACGGTTCACTTCAGACGCTGTAAATCGAAATTGTTTTAATAACATGTCGCCGTCGTCGAAGAACCCGTACGTGGACTACTACGTTCGTCAGGTCGGCGGACAGCTGCCGATCTTCGTCGGTGCTCGGGGTCAACGAGGTCACGGTCTGGGTATTCTCTTCGGGAGTCTGTTTCGAAGCGCCATGCCGCTTATCAAGAGAGGCGCGTTGGCGTTGGGAAAACGTGCGCTCAACACCGGCATGCACGTGGCGCGCGACGTCGTCGCCGGCGGCAATCTGAAACAGTCGCTAAAAAGACGCGCGAAGGAGGCCGGCGCCGATCTTCTCGACGGCCTATTGAATTCGCAACAGCAGCAGCCAAAGAAGAAGCAGAAGAGAAAGAAACAAACGCAGCTGCGTCATAACCGCGGCAGCGGCGTAAAGAGAGTGCGCCTAGCGACGACAGCCTTCAGTAGGCGGAAGAGAGCGCGTCGAACGGACATATTCGACGAGTAACGACGACGACGATGGACAGCGCGCCGGTGAACGATCAGCGGACCGAATACCGACCTATCGTGTTCCTCATCCCGGCGGCCGAAGACTATACGAACCTTCGATTGTACGCGCGCTTCATGATGACGCGGGGGTTCGGTCTGACGGCCGCCGCCGCCGCGCCGGTCGACATGTTCAGTCAATTTGTCGTGTCGCTGAACAACGTCCTCGCGTCGTCGACCAATACGTACAGTCGCGACTACCGGGGAAGAAACAACAAACGCGGCAGCAGCACCGCGGCGGCAGCGGCATAAAGAGAGCGCGCCTAGCGGCGACGGTCGTCAGTAGGCGGAAGAGAGCGCGTCGAACGGACATATTCGACGATGGCGTTCGTGAACGGCTCGACGTGCGAGGGCGTGAAGGCCGAACTGGAGCTGTTCAGCGGACCGGTGACGCAGACGACCATCGAGAGTAGTCATTGGACCGTCTACCAGCCGCTGACGACTCTCGACGCCGGCGGCCCTATCGAGTTCCTCGTGCCGGGTTCGGGCGAAGACTATACGGACCTGGCGGGCGTTCAACTGTACGTGCGCTTTAAAGTGACGCGGGAGGACGGTACCGATCTGGCGGCGGCCGCCGCGGTGGCGCCGGTCAACAATTTCCTGCATTCGATGATCAGTCAAATCGACGTGTCGCTGAACAACACCCTCGTGACGCCGTCGACCAATACGTACGCGTACCGGGCCTACCTCGAGACGTTGCTTAGTTACGGTAGCGACACGAAACGTTCGCATCTCACGTCGTCGTTGTGGTACAAAGACACCGCCGGACGGATGGACACGCTCGCCAACGCCAACGTCGGGTTCGAGGCGCGACGCCTCGCGACGGCCGATAGCAACGAGGTGGAGATGATGGGACGCCTGCACATCGACGCGTTTATGCTAAACAGACACCTACCGAACGGCGTCGACACGAAAGTGCGCATAGTGCGCTCGAAGGACGCCTTCGCGCTGATGGGCGCGCAAGCCGTACCGGGGTGGCGCGTCGTCCTGCAGGCGATTCGACTGCACGTGCGAAAAGTGAAGTTGAACCCGGCCGTCCAGATGGGACATATCAAAGCGTGGGGGTTGGGAACGGCTAAGTTTCCGATGCGCCGCGTCGACTGCAAATCGTTCTCGATAACGGCGGGTACGCTATCGCACACGCACGCGATACCGAAACGCCTCTTCCTGATGATGATCGATAACGTCGCCTACAACGGCGACTACACTAGAAATCCGTTCGACGCGCGTCACAACGACATAAACTTCCTGACGCTCGTCGTCGACGGACGTCACGTGCCGAGCAAGCCGCTGCAGCCGGACTTCCCGCACAACCGGTACGTGCGGAGCTACATGAATCTCTTCGAGGCGACCGGAAAGGCGTTCGAGGACGAGGGGAACGACGTATCGCGTACGGACTTCGGCGCCGGCTACAGCATCTTCGGTTTCGACCTGACCCCCGACTGTTGCGACGGCGACCATTTCAACGTCGTGCGTCAGGGGAGCGTGGGCGTCGAAATGCATTTCGGGACGCCGCTACCGCTTCCGGTGAACGTCGTCGTGTACGCGGAATTCGAGACGGTGATGGAGATCGACCGGAACCGGAACGTCGTGTACGACTGGTAACTAGGGATACGTTTCAACTGATGCGTCGTCTGGAACTCGATACGTACACTAAACGTAACGTCGTCGGCGTCGTGCCTAAAGACGCGCTACTTATCGCCGTCGCCGCCGCCGCCGCCACCTACCCGACGGCCTTCGTGTGCAACACAGACGACGGCGGCGAACCGGGACAGCACTGGGTGGCCGTCTACGTTGGCTCCGACCGACGAGGCGAGTACTTCGATTCGTACGGTCTGCCGCCGCTGCACGCCGACTTCCGCGCCTTCTTGCGCCGCCATTGCGGCAACGCGTGGACGTACAACGACAAGCGGCTGTAGAGCGTCATCTCTAACGTGCGCGGACAATATTGCGTCGCCTACCTTCTCCTCCGATGTCGCAGGATGCCGTTGTCGACGTTCCAGAACCTATTCGGCACTAATCGGGTGAACAATGACTGTCTTGTATACGATTTATTAAAACCTCATCATTAATTGCTTCGCTTTTACGGGTATAGTAGAAATAAAAACAACAAACAAATGATCACGATGTACATGTTGGTGTTTATTATTTCCCACACATACATACATACAGAAACTACCCCTAGGGGGGTGGTGGGGGTTAGGTTAGACGAGTTAGACGAGTGTTTACGAGTTAGACGAGTATTGGCGCCGTGGTGACGCCGTCGTCGAGCACGCGGCGTTTAGCGTAGAAGTAGCTCAACGCCGCGCGCTCTTGAACGTACGACAACACGGACGAGTCTTTCACTTGGAAACCGCGGTTCCAGCCGACGCCGTTGCGACGGTCGCGCAGTACGGCGAGGAAGGTGTGCTCGTCGATGTCGGCGTTCTGTCGCTTGCTCAGTCCCTTCGTGCTGTACTTCGGACCGGCGGCGCCGCCGAAGCAGTAGTAGGTTTTGCTGCACAGCGCCACGATTCCGTCCCCGCGCCACTCTTTTTTGAAGAGGCCCGGCGTTCGACGATCGAACAGGCGTCAGCGCGCGCAGCAGGCCGCCGCACCGTCCCACGCTAGTCCGGCGACGCGCCGTCGTACGTAGGCGTCCGCGTGCGCGTCGCAGCATTCGGCCGGAAACCAAAGCGAACGATTCCGGAAGTAGGGTTCGCGACGTTCTTCATGTACGAGCGCGTCGACGTCACGTCCGGCTAGGGCTATGTACGCCGAGTCCGTGTCCATAGCGCAGTACTGGAAGAGCGGACGGGGAATGTAGTCGTCGACGAAATCGAAATAAAATTCTAACATTGTCATTTTCGCGTACTGCAATACGAAATAGCCGATATGTATCGGCAGGCCGTAGACGATTTTACACTTATTCAGCGCCACCTCGTACAGCGCGTCGTCGACGACGACGTCGAGTTGCCGGAAGCGCCGATTGTTGACGAGCATCGACGCGCCGATCGGCGTCGCGTACTTGATTTCCCGGTGCCGATCGACTCGCGTAATCGTTTTCCCGTAGGAACTGTTCCCGAGAAGTTTAAAGGTATCGGCGATGATCGATTTGTCGGGATCGATATCGCCCTCGCGGCGCGCCGTCGAAACCGTGTCGCCGAAGCGGCGAAAGCACGCTATCGGCGCGTACTCGACGATCTGGTAGACGCGCTCGACGACGAGACCGTGCGCCAGATACCAGCGTAGGAGCGGCGTCGCGAGCACGATCGCCGCGCCGAAGTAGCTACCGACGAGCGTGCGTTGAGGTCGCGTGAGGAGATCGTGCGACTCGGCGTACGCGCGCATGAACGGGCTGAGATCGTCGCGTACGATATCGACGTTCTTGAATACCGGCTGCATCTCGGCGAACATGTCGCGCAGCGCTTCCGGTACGGCGATATCGCACTGCACGAGGCCGAACAGAGAGCCGTCACGCACCGCCTCCAGTATCGTCGACAGCGTAATGGCGGCGGTCGGTTGCCATCGTGACACGTCGGGCGGCGTCGGCACCGCCGGCGGTTGCAAGGCGTGCCACTGGCACTCCCACATTTCGACGACTTCGTCGACGAAACGGCGCAGGTAGTCGGTCACGGCGATCGTCGCGGCGTAGAGCGTCGTCATCGGTTGACCGTTGACGGCGTTCGTCGTCACGTGCGCCTGACACGTCGGGCAGCCGTGAAAATAGCAGCCGTGAAATTGATACGCCGTTCGCGTGGCGGCGCACCAGCCGTCGACTCGGTGCTTTCAGATGCTCTTCTCGCGTCCGTTCAACTGGTGACGTATACGCGCGCCGGTTTCCGCCTCCACGCGCGTCAACCACTCCACGGCCATACGGCATACTGGCGATCGACGGCCTCGAGAAACGGCGCCACGTCACGATTATTATACCACACAAGAAAATCGCGCATCGACGTCATGCCCTCGTCGCGCCACGCCGTCGCGCAAATGTCGTATGCCTCCGCGGAGATTCCCTCTCGTTTCAGCTGGCTGTAGAAAGCTTCGCGCGACGGCAGGGCGGTTTCGTCCAGACGCGACAACGCGTCGATGTGCTCGTACGGAAAGTAGCCCTTCGTCGCCGAGCAACCGTACGCTTTCAGAAAGCGATCGTAGCTAACGCCGGGCGCGAGGTAATTCGTTATGTCCAGGAACTTCAACGTCGTCGTCGACAGGCACATGTAATTGTTCTGACGTTTAATGGTAAACGCCGACGACGTGTGCTGCGCGTCGTCGGTTATGAGCAGGAGGGTCAAATACTTTTTGAAGACGTTCAGGTCGTACTTACCCGAATTGAATCCCAATACGGGCATTTGACGAAGGTACGTCTACAGCCGGTCGGCGAGAGTGGCGTACGGTGACGCGTCGTCGTCGTCGTCGTCGCATCGTCGTCGCCGCCAGTCGGCGTCGAGCGCGTCGAGCGCCTCGAAGGTCGCGTCGTAGTGGGGACGTAGAATCGCGCACGCCGCCGCGCTCACCGCTTCCAGGTCGTCGATGAGGCGACGCGCGAGTTCCGACGAATCGCCGGTCGTGACGTAACAGCGCGCCGCTTCGTGTCCGGGCACGTTCGACGCGACGCTCACACTGAGCATTTCGTGTCGCGCGATCCAGCGGCATTTGTCGGTATCCGTCGGCAGATCGTTATTGGCGAAATAGCATTCGAAATCGAACGTCGCGAGGTACGGGTAGTAGCGCAGGTCGTCGCCGACGTCGATGCCTTCGTCGTCGAGTCGCTCGAATACGGACGCCGTCGGTCGGTAGACGCCGCCGGGGAACACGTGACGAACGCCGCCTTCGCACGTCGCTTCGTGACGTCGTAACTTGTACGCGCTCCGCCAGAGGACGCTGCCGCATTTTCCGCACTTGTACGTTTTCGTGTACGCGCGTTTATCGCTTATGTACGAGAAGTGCGACTCGTACAGGTAGACGTTCAGCGTCGTGGGGTGCGCTTCGCACGATCGACGGACTAGTTCGGCGACGTCGTTCGTCAGTCGACGATAGACGACGACGTTGATGCCGAAAACCGTCTCCACGCGATCCAATTCGTTTAGGCGCACGCCGTCGTTCGACGTGCGCTCGGCGCGACAATACCGCGCGTACAGACGTTTAGCGTCTTTCGTTAAACGGTTCGTATGGCGGTTACTTTCGCCTCGTCGATGACCTTGCAGGTGTGTCTCTTCCGATGCATATATGGTCGTCGTAGGGCGTGCCTCGACGATCGTTCGTCAACGATACGATGGATCTGTTGAAGCGCACGTAGGCGGGAAGCGTCGTCACGCCAACGCAGCCGATAGGATGATTGATGATGACGTTCACGAAGTAGGTGGCGTTAGTTACGAGCTCGACGATCCATCCCGAGTCGGGTCGCTGCGCGATGGCGTACTGCAGTACGTCGGTAGTGCGCACGGCGTCGAGGAATCGTTCGAATGAACGGCTATCGGTAACTAGAGCGGGTATTTCGAGGAGGCGACCGCAACAGTTACACGAAGAATGAAAATATCGGTACCGGCCCGACACCTTGTGGCGTAATACAAAACCATAGCTTACGTTAATTTTAAACGCGTTCTTTTGCGCGCGAAACATTTCCCTCAGAAGAGGTTCGAGCACGCGCGTACTGGTACAGGCGGTCATACGATAGTTGTAACGCGACTGTATGACACCGCGCGCTACCGACGTCTCTATGCTACGCCGGTGCTCGTCTACGACACGCTATAGATCGTCGGGTGACGGCGGCGCCCTAGCGGCCTCCTCCACCACTGATTCATTACTACAAGGCGGCGACGAACACAGCAGCCTCAGATGTCGTAGTATAGCGTAACGCGTGGTGAATAGCGTGCCACATTTTGGACACTCTCGACGTTTTACGCAGAGCGCTTCGTCGCCGCATGTTTTCGAACTCTTTACGTGTAGTTCGAACGTCGCCTGCTTCGCGAAAAAGCGCCCACATTTCGGACATTGCCATCTAGTAGGTGGCATTCTCTCTAATGATATTTTTTCGAACGTCGCTATTGATAACGGCGACGGTGACGGTGGTGGTGGTGGTGGTAAGTACACCCTAGGGGGAAGAGCGGTAATTTTTCTAACTAACGGTGGAATGTGGTAGCGGTGGTCAACTAGCGGTAATTTTTCTAACTGTAGCGGAAATTTTTCTAACTAGCGGTGGAATGTGATGGTAACTGGCGGTGGTTTTTCTAACTGAGGAGTGCGGTAATTTTTTCTAACTAGCGGTGGAATTTGGTGGTTTTTCTAAAGTGCGGTAACTAGCGGGATGGTGGTACGACTAGCGGTAGTTTTTCTAACTAGGTAACTCGGAAACGGAAAGTACATTTTCAACGTTTTATTCGGTACTCTTACAACATTCAATCGTGAAGCCTTTGTTTCAATAGCAAGCAAATAATAAAATGTTCTCTATTCTACTAGTGTTCGTTCATTCCAGTCCGCTCCGGCGTTGCACGTACGTGTGCACGGCCGACTCGAGTTGCACGCGATTCATATAATCGCGCCAATTTGTTCCCAACAACCAGTTCGACACAAACTGCACCAAATACAATTCTCCTGCACGGCCCGTTTGCGGCTGCTGTTCACCGGAAGAAGTCGACGTATCTTTTTAGTGTGCGGACTGTATACGAGGGGTCACCGTTCCAACTCGTCTTCCGCACACTAATCTCCACTTTAGTACCGGCTAACTCGAGCACGGTATCGCGGAGATCTTCCTCGTTCAATTCCGTCAGGTACTCGGCCGTGTACTCGACGAGATTAGACATTTGGCTATCGAACAACGTAAGCCAAAGCTCGTCTTCCTCCGCCTCGCCGTCCTTCACCATCACACGCAACGCGAAGAAATATTTCGGTACGAACACTTCCCCGTGCGTTCGACATATCAGGGTCCCGTCTTTGCTTGTCTGCAATTTCCGGCGACAACGGGAACATCCCAAATAGGTGGTGCTGGGCTCGCCTTTGTACGAGACGGCCTCGATCGTAACGGGCAACAGGAGTTTATACACACCGTTGACAGCGCACTTCAGATGTCTCAGACTCACCGCTGTGGCGCGTGTCGACGCCGACGATTCACGCTCCATAGAACCGCTCCGCGACAGGACCGGGGGCTGCTCGGCCGTTTCGTCGGGCTGCTCCAAGTGCGCCTCTTCGGCGCTCCGTTTTCGGCCAATCGTCAACGGGGCCGCGATGAGCGCAACGGGCCGCTTAACGGGTGGTGACACCCCCGTTGACAAGGCTGCAATCAGTTCCGAAGGTTGGCTGCTGGCCGCTGCCGCCGCCTTCATCGACTGCTTCCGCGGCGTCTTCGGCTTTTTCGGCTGTTGTTGTTGACTTTCATCCGCCATGTTGCGGAAGAACGTCTGCTGCTTGCTGCTCTGCTGTTGTAGAAAGAATACACGTTAGAAGTTCAGCGTCATACAATATAGCTTTTTCACAGCCGTTTTATACCTTTTCCAAATAACACGCATGCGCACTTCACGCTAATACGTCATCTTACTCAATTACCAGTGCGTGCCTCGTACATTTCAGACACTTTGTTTTCGGAAAAAAGTATCCGGTCACGTCAGTACATTCGCCGTTAAATCTCTCCTTACATCGATTTTCTCTAATATCGATGCACCTCCCGTTTCCTGACTCCACAGAGAATCTATACAACGTTTAGTTTCGTGCTTTTAACGTTTCGTTTATTGTTTTTGAAATGTCATTGTCTACACTATAACGCGCATGCGCACTTCACACTCATACCCTTATCTTTTTTAATTATCGACGTGCATACTTCATCCATCCCAGGCATTTTGTTTTCGGAAAAACGTTAGCGTTCACGTCAGTGCATTCATTGTCAAATGTGACTTTTACAGCGAATTTCTCTAATATCTATGCATCTCGTGTTTCCTGACCCCCCAGCGATCTGATACTACGTTTAATTTCGTGCTTTTAACGTTTCATTTATCGTTTGTAAAAATCCATTGTTCTCCGTTCACATTCCAACTCGTTAAGTCCCGCGCAACAGATGTCACACATGTGCGCTTAACGCATTCCGCCTAGTCTACCGAGGAATTTGTTTTAGGAAAAAAGTTAGCGTTCACGTCAGTGCATTCATTGTCAAATGTGACTTTTACAGCGAATTTCTCTAATATCTCGTGTTTCCTGACCCCCCAGTGATCGTATACAACGTTTCATTTCGTGCTTTTAACGTTTCGTTTATCGTTTGTAAAAATCCTTTGTTCTCCGTTCACATGTCAATCAAAATAGTGTCATGCGCCGCCGCCGTTTGACGACGCGCACATTTTATACACACTTTTACAAACACGAGCGCACGACGTCTCCACATACATCGCTCCACCATCTAACATGGCCACGTCCACAACAACACCACGGTAAGACAGCGTATATTTTATTTAAACAGTGCTTACTATACGCATTAGCATTAAACATGCATGCATTTTATTTAAATGCACGTTTTTATTGTTGTAACATGCATTTTATTTAAACAGCGCTTACTATACGCAATAGCATGTTTTTTATTTTAAACATGCATGCATTTTATTTAAATGCACGTTTTTATTGTTGTAACATGCATGCATTTTATTTAAATGCATGTTTTTACTAGTATGCATTAAATTGCATGTATTTTACCGTTTAAACATGCATGCATTTTATTTATAAGTGCGTGCATACATGCATGCATTTTATTTAAATGCACGTTTTTACTAGTGATTTTAAACATGCATGCATTTTATTTAAATGCACGTTTTTACTAGTGATTTTAAACATGCATGCATTTTATTTAAATGCACGTTTTTATTGTTGTATTTAAATTCACGTTTTTACTGCAGTAGTACGCATTAAATTGCATGTATTTTACCGTTTAAACATGCATGCATGCATTTTATTTAAATGCACTACAGTTGTTGTAACATACCGTTTAAACATGCATGCATTTTATTTAAATGCACGTTTTTACTAGTACGCATTAAATTGCATGTATTTACCGTTTAAACATGCATGCATTTTATTTATAAGCGCGTGCATATCGTTCATTTTACTATTGTCTCATTCATCGTTTAAACATTTCATTTTATTTCATAGACCGATCCAACTGCCTACAAGCAGCGACGAATCGTCGGCTCGTAGACCGATCGAACTGCCCGACGTGACGGTGCAGTCGACCCAGCCGACCTGCGTGGTCGCGCCGTCCGTCCGCGTACCTTCACCACCTCCCACGCCCGATGTCACGTCGACTGACAGCTCCGACGATGACGACATCATACCCGATCTGGCACGAATGTTTCTAATCATACAACCAAACGGACTATGGAGAACAATACCTTCCGACCTATATCCCCGGGAAGGCTTCGGTTCCCCACCGGAGCACCTCGTTGGCGCCGCCTATCAATATTCACCGCCCGCCGTCTATCATCCACAATAAATATTCAGTCACTACTCACGTTTTCACGCATCTATTTTCAATGCATAAACACCCTACTGAATGTTAGTGTATTTATGCATTTGATTGTCATTGTAATCCCACGACTAGATATACATTGGTTTCGTTTTAATCCGTCCACCAGAACAACGTTGTTTACCGTTAGCCAGCTATGCTGTCATCCAGGGGTCAAAGGCCACTAGAGCAGCAGTCGGCGGCGGCCCCTGCAGCAGCAGCGGTCGTCGTTCTTGCTGTCAACATCACATACGGGGACATCTCAACGTTTATACAATGGTTTTAATATACAATGGTTTTAGCGTGGTTAGCGTATTGCTTACGTCAGCACAACACCTACCCCAGTTATAGGTGGTCGATCAAAAATGAAAGTACGAAACTTAACTTATATACTTTAGCGTGGTTATAAAGTACGAAACTAAACTGATATACTTTAGCGTGGTTATTAAATAAAGTACGAAACTAAACTTATATACTTTATTATTAAACGCATTATTGCTTACGTCAGCACGCTCTTGGTACGGCGTTGATCGCTAGAACTAAAATACTCTCTGCACTCACCGCTAGGTGGCATCTCTAGTGGTACTGTCAATCATCCAATTAGTATCAAATTACATCGCTCATCAATCACGTTTCATTTCGTGCTTTTAACGTTTCGTTTATCGTTTGTAAAAATCCTTTGTTCTCCGTTCACATGTCAATCAAAATAGTGTCATGCGCCGCCGCCGTTTGACGACGCGCACATTTTATACACACTTTTACAAACACGAGCGCACGACGTCTCCACATACATCGCTCCACCATCTAACATGGCCACGTCCACAACAACACCACGGTAAGACAGCGTATATTTTATTTAAACAGTGCTTACTATACGCATTAGCATTAAACATGCATGCATTTTATTTAAATGCACGTTTTTATTGTTGTAACATGCATTTTATTTAAACAGCGCTTACTATACGCAATAGCATGTTTTTTATTTTAAACATGCATGCATTTTATTTAAATGCACGTTTTTATTGTTGTAACATGCATGCATTTTATTTAAATGCATGTTTTTACTAGTATGCATTAAATTGCATGTATTTTACCGTTTAAACATGCATGCATTTTATTTATAAGTGCGTGCATACATGCATGCATTTTATTTAAATGCACGTTTTTACTAGTGATTTTAAACATGCATGCATTTTATTTAAATGCACGTTTTTACTAGTGATTTTAAACATGCATGCATTTTATTTAAATGCACGTTTTTATTGTTGTATTTAAATTCACGTTTTTACTGCAGTAGTACGCATTAAATTGCATGTATTTTACCGTTTAAACATGCATGCATGCATTTTATTTAAATGCACTACAGTTGTTGTAACATACCGTTTAAACATGCATGCATTTTATTTAAATGCACGTTTTTACTAGTACGCATTAAATTGCATGTATTTACCGTTTAAACATGCATGCATTTTATTTATAAGCGCGTGCATATCGTTCATTTTACTATTGTCTCATTCATCGTTTAAACATTTCATTTTATTTCATAGACCGATCCAACTGCCTACAAGCAGCGACGAATCGTCGGCTCGTAGACCGATCGAACTGCCCGACGTGACGGTGCAGTCGACCCAGCCGACCTGCGTGGTCGCGCCGTCCGTCCGCGTACCTTCACCACCTCCCACGCCCGATGTCACGTCGACTGACAGCTCCGACGATGACGACATCATACCCGATCTGGCACGAATGTTTCTAATCATACAACCAAACGGACTATGGAGAACAATACCTTCCGACCTATATCCCCGGGAAGGCTTCGGTTCCCCACCGGAGCACCTCGTTGGCGCCGCCTATCAATATTCACCGCCCGCCGTCTATCATCCACAATAAATATTCAGTCACTACTCACGTTTTCACGCGTCTATTTTCAATGCATAAACACCCTACTGAATGTTAGTGTATTTATGCATTTGATTGTCATTGTAATCCCACGACTAGATATACATTGGTTTCGTTTTAATCCGTCCACCAGAACAACGTTGTTTACCGTTAGCCAGCTATGCTGTCATCCAGGGGTCAAAGGCCACTAGAGCAGCAGTCGGCGGCGGCCCCTGCAGCAGCAGCGGTCGTCGTTCTTGCTGTCAACATCACATACGGGGACATCTCAACGTTTATACAATGGTTTTAATATACAATGGTTTTAGCGTGGTTAGCGTATTGCTTACGTCAGCACAACACCTACCCCAGTTATAGGTGGTCGATCAAAAATGAAAGTACGAAACTTAACTTATATACTTTAGCGTGGTTATAAAGTACGAAACTAAACTGATATACTTTAGCGTGGTTATTAAATAAAGTACGAAACTAAACTTATATACTTTATTATTAAACGCATTATTGCTTACGTCAGCACGCTCTTGGTACGGCGTTGATCGCTAGAACTAAAATACTCTCTGCACTCACCGCTAGGTGGCATCTCTAGTGGTACTGTCAATCATCCAATTAGTATCAAATTACATCGCTCATCAATCACGTTTTTTATAAGTAGGTTTCCCAAACTCATTAGTGTCAAACACAAAGCCTTTGATCTTTTTTATACATAGGACTAGTCTCGCATTTTTGCTTAGGTCAGCAGTGTGCTCGATCGTTTAGTGGTCATTAAATTCTTTTTTATAAGTAGGATTTTGAGGCCCAACAGAGCATACTATCTACTGTCGTTTATGTAGAGTAAAAATAGGACAGGTCCTAGGACTGAGCCCTGTGGTACACCAGATGTAACATTTGTTCTGTCCGACAGGGCTCCATTGACTGAGACTCTCTGTTTGCGATTGGATAGAAACGTTTTGATCCAGTTTTGTGTGTTTCCAGTTATTCCATAGAAAGCTAATTTGGATAGGAGGCGTTTATGGGGGGGACTTTGTTGAAGGCTTTGGCGAAATCGAGTAGGATGGCATCTATTTGTGTCTTATTGTCCGTAGCAGTCATCCAGTCGTGGACTGTCTCGATGAGTCGGGATTCACAAGACAGACTTGGTTGGAATCCATGTTGGAATTGGAGGATGATGTTGTGTTTGTGTAAGTGTTTCCACATGTTGCTTAGAAAGATGTGCTCCATAACTTTGCAGAGGATGCATGTTAACAAAATTGGTCTATGATTAGCAGGGTCTGATTTGTGGCTTTTTTTGTATTGGTGTTACTAGTGCTTGGAGCCAGTCATCTGGGAGTTTGCAAGTGTTGTATGACTGCTGGAAAATGTGTGTGCTGATGGGGGCAATTTCCACTGCAGTCTCTTTAAGGACTCTGGCTGGGAGTTCGTCGGGGCCTGTAGCTTTATTTTGGTTTAGGTTTTTCAGTTGCTTAATTACTCCGTCTATCCCGATTTCGAGGGAGGGCATATCGGGATAGATGGACGGAGCTAGTTGGGGGATAGCGTACATTTCTTGAGTAAACTTGGAACTAAATTGGTTGTTAAGTGTGTTTGCTTTGTCGTGATCATTTGTGATTGGTTGGTCGTTTGCTTGCAGTGTAGGAATGCCAATGTATTCTCGTTTGTTTGCTTTACTGAATGACCAGAATTGTTTTGGGTTTGTTTTTAGGCTGTCTCCAATGTGATTGTTTAGATAGTCTGAGTAGGATTTGGTTGCAGCTTTAGGGGCTTGTTTTCGGAGTTGCCTAAACCTTTCCCAGTCACTATTACGTCCAGTTTGTTTTGCTTTTTATGGCTTTTGTTGCGTTTTCTTTGCATTCTTATTATTTCACGTGTTATCCAGGGGAGGTGGGTTTTTGCTTTGGTGTTGCGGCTGGGAATATTATTGTTGACTAATGAAGTAAGATTATTCCTGAAAAAGTTCCAATTTGTGTTGATATGTGTTGAATTTGGGTTCGTGTCAAAGTATGTTGTTGTTAGTTGTTTTATGTCATCTTTAAGCTTATCCCAGTTTGCAGATTTATATTGGAACACTTTGTGTGGTGGTTTACTGTTACGGATTGGATTTAGGTTTATGTTAAAGGTCACAGCTTCATGATCACTCATGCCGGGAGTGGTGTGAGTGTTAGCAATTATCGATGGATTAGAAGTGAGTATGAGGTCAAGGATATTGCCGGAATCAACTCGTGTGGGATCGTTGACCATGTTTTGTAATCTAAATTCTCTAATTATTTCTAGCAGTTTGTTATGCTTGCTGGCAGTTCTGTTGTCAGTGGTTTGCTGCTTGCCCCACTTAGTATCAGGAAGGTTGAAGTCACCTGCTATAACTACATTGGGAGAAGTTTTTGTGATCTGTACAGTTTTGTTAGGGATTCGTGGAGAGCTTCAATGGATTGAAGGTGGTCACTGGGGGGTCGGTAGTAGGATGCAAAGTATATGGATTTGTTTCGTGTGAAATGGATTTTTGTCCATACTATTTCACAGCTTGAGTTTAGTTTTGTAAGTGGTTCTGCTACAATGTCATCGCGGAAGGCTTTGAGAACTCCACCACCATGGGTGTTTCTGTCCTTTCGGATGGCGCTATAGTTAGGGGGTAGGAACGAATAGGTAGGGTAGTTTTCGTCTATTTTGGTTTCGACTAGGAATATGATTTCAGGATTATTTGACTGAATAGTTGTTTTTAATTGGGTTGTCTTTGCGATGCTTTTGACACTGTTGGTATTGATTACAATTCCGCTAAGTGTGTTACGTTTGGTTTTCTTACGACGTTCAGGGGTTGATGCATTTTGAGGGTTTGGTCCAAAGGTTGGATCCCAGGTTTGGGATGTACGACTCGTGTTTGTTTGAGAGATCTGTGTGTGGGGGTCAATCTTTGGTTATTTTGGTATGTGTCACTAAGGCTGTTATATCGGTTGTGAGAACATTCCAATAAGTGGTCTTGGAAGAAGGAATGACTGTAGTTAGGATGGTCGCATTTCATGCAGTGCCAGGAACAGGAACTGTTACAGAGGAGATTATATTGATCTGGGCTTATGTCACAACATTTAATGTGTACCCATTGGTTGCACCGGTCGCAGCAGACTGCTCGGTGATTTGAAGCAACAGGCTTTTTACAAAATCCACAGGGGTGTCTGACTGGGCCGCAGGTTTGTTTGGATGTCCCCACAGAGGATTAGTAGGACAAGATAACATGTTTTGTGTCCCGATGTAGGGATTGCATAAGCCAGTTTGGTGTGGTACTTGTTACGGGAGTCTCTATTGAAAGCTAGTGCCAGTCTAATACTTGTGTCAGTCCAGCAAGACCTGTCATATGATAGCAGACCATTTGGATCGTCCGTGAATCGGATATGGTCCAGGTGTATCGGGAATTTGGGTACGAATGCAATAATGATGCTAATCAGAACTACCACTGGTGTGTCCATTTTGGGTGGCACCATCATAAGAGCAGCTATTGCACAAGCTGCTTTGCTTGTACAGTTATGTTAATGCAATAAAATAAAAGCAAAAACAAGAGATTATATTGGGTGGGTATTGTTTTTATGATTAAGTTATATATCACAGCTAATATAAAACCACAGTAGTAAGATCACAGTAGATGTAAAAGACAGTAGTAAAATCTGCCAGTTAGTAGACAGTATATTGTATTGTATATTGTGTTTGCTGTTGGTTTCTTGTGTGTTGCTGACAGCGTACAATCCGGATTTGTAACAGTACAATACGTAAGCTTTGTGTGAATGGACTGATTTTGAGTTGTTCTAGGGGCGATTTGGTTTTGGCGCGCTTTGTGTAAGTTGTTTACAGATTCGCCATCTTGTTTTGAACTGGTTGTTATGGAAGCTAAGGCTAAACCTTTGTCAAATCGGGTCTTAGCGTGATTTGATCGCATATATCACCATGGGATTATATTCTGGTATATCTAAAATAGTACCTCATACAGTTAACAGTAATAAAAACGTTTAGAAATCGTGAAAATAATCGATAACAGCGGAGCGGAAAAATCGGAATGGACTACACCTAACGCATGCGCAGATTCACGTTGTAAAGTCTATGAAATGTAACCAATGTCTCGTGATATGCGAATGTCAACGTTCGCCTCGGTCGCGTTCGGCGAGATGCCAGGACGAAAGTCGCTTGACGTTCGGCGAACGAATTCACGTAGACGAAAGCAGGAGACTCGGGCAATAAAGTAGACGGTAGATTTGCCTTGTCGATCCCACGCGAAACACCAGGCTACAACACGAAAACGATATCACGACGTCGGCGATGTCGGGAAGGTCTGTCACGGAGTCTGTGTTACGACAGCTATCAGACGAAACGGTGGTGGCCTCGCATTCGAAGATCACGTCAAAACGGAACTGCAGACGGTTATCGCTCAGTCTTCTTCAACGCGTACTGTTGACATCGTAGAAGTATTTACCACAGGCGTTGGGCTGACACACATTTCGGTCCATTTCCTGGAGACGAGAGTGCAACACTTTCTTCTGCTCAAATGTTCGTCTGGCCTCGAATGGCCGTCCTTCCCTTATATAGCTTGATGGCCGGAAGTTAGTCTGACCAATTACGACACTTAATACAAATTAAAGTCGCTTCAAAAACCAGCTCCCGAGACCTTTCACACTTCGAAACAATCCATTCAACTCGCTGAGTTTAAAATAGATTTTGCCAGCTAAACGTTTGGCTATATAAGTGCTCATTCAATCTTTAACTTACGTGAATTACTTACATAATAAATATCACTGGATTCCCTGTATCGAGCCGGATACCACAATGTTCATCGTACATTCCAACACTCACGAATTAATCCATCATTTTAATAAAACACGCACTCTATTCATAAGCTAGGTGTGACCCTAGTGTTTTTCACACCTACATTTCGGTAAACAACTTTTATAAGTTCATCATATATAATCTTCTTATAACCACAACATAGGTAGTTTGCAAGGTCACCATATTACCAGTACTGTTAAATAATTTCTACTCGTACCAAATTTGGTATACCTAACCGTAAAATTAGCGGTGAACGCTACAAATTAAATTAATTAAATCTGACTCGTCGGCAGTTAAAACGTTACACGCCTTAATCGCCAGAGGGCACCAGCGTATACCTCAGCGACAATACATACTAGAGATGGCAGCACCATCCCATCAACAGTACTTTGTAAACATAAGGGGTAAGACCACATTAAGGATTCGTCCGCCATTACCCACCGAAAGAGTGCCCTTGAAAATACCGTTTTGGTGTCATGTGTGAATTTTGTTCGAGCACTTTGGCATGGCACATGTCAGTCCAGTGAATACTGAATGTACTACTACATCAGATCTTTCACAAGGTAGCAATAAACATACGCTAGTCGCTCGCGTATTCGCACAGTGGCTATTTTGCAGAACGCACCAATATTTCAAAATCGTTCACCAGATTGGGGCGAAATTGAGGGGTGTCAGGTTTGGGTGGATTTTTCTGAAAACTGAAGTATGAGAATTTTACAAGTTTTCCACAGCACTTGTGTCAATGGAGGTTAAATATGCTGTGAAATTTTCAAGAAAATTGTTCGTAAAATGTAGCAGGAAATGAAGGAAACGTTATAATGGCCGCCTACGTAAAATTTAAATGTGGTCTTACCCCTAATTAGAAATACGCCCGTTTTATCACAAAAACTGCCAAAATGTGATTTGAGCGACGGGTGATGGTTTTATCGGCTGTATTTGGAAGCTGGTGTAGACCAGAATTTCGTGCAGCTATTGCATACTGTTAGTATTACATCTAAAAGAAGTTTTAAAAGTAATTAATAAGCCAGTTATTATGTGATATGCATGGAAAATAAAGTGATAATTTTGGTCTAATACTAACGTGGGTGTTTCTGCTGTTCCAACTTGTCCTTCCTAATTATATGGCACTTATATATATCATACTTGGATCGCACAATAAGCAATAATGGGCAAGCAGGCAACATTTTGATTCCACCCCCCCCCTAACGCGGCCCTAATTTTAGTGAAATGTTGGCCACAATAGGAAGCAAGTTGTCCACACACTTCTACTAATCAGGCATCTAGCACCTATTTTTTTATAGCAACATCCATACACTAACTGAGACAAGAAGAACAATTGAGAATCTACATAAATATACCACGAATGTAACAGAGAATATCATAACAGTGTGTGACTCTCCAAATGTGCAGCGACCGCAATGATCCAAATTAGTTCATTTTTAGCCATAAAAATTAAAACTGGTCACCTAAGAGAAGGGTCAAATGTTGAAATTGTGTACATGGACTGGCATGCTATCATTTTCAACGATCATGTGCTTTTCAGCTGTAATATAACTGAATCATACCGAAGTTTGCACAAGGCAAGGCAGCTTAAACTAATTGTAGGCTGATGTCAACTACTCTGACAAGAAGCTGTTTTTACCACTGGTATTTTGTACGTTATATCCGTATATTTAACATCAGAAATGTTTGCTAGTACCCTTGTAAGAATTTGGCGATGTTTGAATAAAATATGATTAGGACAATGAACTCGTTGATGTACATGGAGAGATACTGGGTGCCACAACTGTCAACAACCTTTATCACGTGTCCTGGATGTCCTTGTCAAACGTTTGTTTCTTTCTGAAATTAACTATTTTGTCAGTAGTATCTCTTGTTTCCAATAATGTGTGTACATCAGCGAAATATATATAATGGCCAAGTAATTGACGTGTGGCGATGTTTGGACACTCTGTATCAAGCAGAGATCTGCGCCTGTGTAAAAGTATGGTTATTTTAAGGGGGGTTAGGAAAACAATTTGTGTGACGCAAGATTCACGTTCCACTGGGCATCTCAGTTTTGGTTTCATAATGTACTATGTATATACCTCAATTTACACCCAGCATTTTAGCCCGTTATCTACAATATAATTGTAGTTACCATCAAAAGACGCCTCTGTGCCTTTCAATATTGTGAATATTGTTTAAATGCCTGGCTTGTGCTTTTGACACCTACTGGTGTCGTACACGAGTGACATATAGTTCACGATTGCATCAGATTATTTAGCATAGTTTGTGGGCATTACATAATAAAAAAATTCGTGAAGATTTGCAAAGTGCATGTGCAATAAAATGCTGCTTAAAATAATGATTTTGTGTATTTTTTGCAAAAGGATACAACATTTTATGAAAAATTACAAAAAAATTATTTCGTTAATATTCTATTAATTTGATTCCCATATCGGTAAGATACTGTGTTGGCCTGTATGCTGTGCTCAGTACCATTCATACCAGGCAAACGTCGTATGTAATATAAAGTACCGAATAAGCATGTTTAAACCAACTCAAGACGCTGTTTAGCGTGGAGGTGTGCACAGTTTGATGACGCATATTTTAATTGTTACTGAGGCAGTGTAAATTTCCCTTTGTGGTTAATCTAGTTATATGTATAGCTTGATATAAATCTAACTTTCGTGAAGATTTGCAAGATTCAGGAGATCTATTTGAGGTAAGACCACATTAAGGATTCGTCCGCCATTACCGACCGAAAGAGTGCCCTTGAAAATACCGTTTTGGTGTCATGTGTGAATTTTGTTCGAGCACTTTGGCATGGCACATGTCAGTCCAGTGAATACTGAATGTACTACTACATTAGATCTTTCACGAGGTAGCAATAAACATACGCCAGTCGCTCGCGTATTCGCACAGTGACTATTTTGCAGAACGCACCAATATTTCAAAATCCGTCACCAGATTGGGGCGAAATTGAGGGGTGTCAGGTTTGGGTGGATTTTTCTGAAAACTGAGGTATGAGAATTTTACAAGTTTTCCACAGCACTTGTGTCAATGGAGGCTAAATATGCTGTGAAATTTTCAAGAAAATTGTTCGTAAAATGTAGCAGGAAATGAAGGAAACGTTATAATGGCCGCCTATGTAAAATTTAAATGTGGTCTTACTTCAAATTAGAAATACGCCCGTGTTATCACAAAAACTGCCAAAATGTGATTTGCGCGACGGGTGATGGTTTTTCGGCTGTATTTGGAAGCTGTAATCTCAGAATTTCTGTGTAGCGAGTATTAGACATTGTTAGGGTTATATCTAAAGAAGTTTTAAAAGCAATTACTGCTTCAGTTATTATGTGATATGCATGGAAAATAAAGTGATAATTTTGGTCTAATACTAACGTGGGTGTTTCTGCTGTTCCAACTTGTCCTTCCTAATTATATGGCACTTATATATATCATACTTGGATCGCACAATAAACAATAATGGGCAAGCAGGCAACATTTTGATTCCACCCCCCCCCCTAACGCGGCCCTAATTTTAGTGAAATGTTGGCCACAATAGGAAGCAAGTTGTCCACACACTTCTACTAATCAGGCATCTAGCACCTATTTTTTTATAGCAACATCCATACACTAACTGAGACAAGAAGAACAATTGAGAATCTACATAAATATACAACGAATGTAACAGAGAATATCATAACAGTGTGTAACTCTCCAAATGTGCAGCGACCGCAATGATCCAAATTAGTTCATTTTAGCCATAAAAATTAAAACTGGTCACCTAAGAGATAACAAATGTTGAAATTCGTGTACATGGACTGGTACGCTATCATTTTCACCAATCATGTGCTTTCAGCTGTAAATATAACCGAATCATACCGAAGTTTGCACAAGGCAAGGCAGCTTAAACTAATTGTGGTATTGATGTCAACTACTCTGACAAGAAGCCAAGGTTTCTACCACTGGCATTTTGTACGTTATATATCCGTATATTTAACATCAGAAATGTTTGTTAGTACCCTTGTAAGAATTTGGCGATGTTTTAATAAAATATGATTAGGACAATGGACTCATTGATGTACTTGGAGAGATACTGGGTGCCACAACTGTCAACAACCTTTATCACGTGTCTTGGATGTCCTTGCCAAACGTTTGTTTCTTTCTGAAATTAACTATTTTGCCAGTAGTATCTCTTGTTTCCAATAATGTGTGTACATCAGCGAAATATATAATGGCCAAGTAATTGACGTGTGGCGATGTTTGGACACTCTGTATCAAGCAGAGATCTGCGCCTGTGTAATAGTATGGTTATTTTAAGGGGGGTTAGGAAAACAATTTGTGTGACGCAAGATTCACGTTCCACT
>CM034540.1:5899857-5942617 GCA_020002185.1 Paraescarpia echinospica
ATAACCCACATATTACACATGTATTGCACAATTTGAAAACATTTACATGTAATTATATGACTAATAAATTAACTATAAGTTACAATGTTTCTTCTATGCAATTCACAGTTTTGACAGGGAATTTGTTAGACAGATAAACTTTATCATGATTACATTAAGAAATCTGGAAAGATCTGTCAACTGTTTTACATTATGTACATTAAATAACTGGTTCATTTTTAAAGTATTAGGTCTGTTTTTAAAGTATTTATGTATGTATTGAGAAAGAGGAGAGAGAGGAGAGAGAGGAGATAGAGGAGAGAGAGGAAAGAGAGAGGAGAGAGAGAGGAAAGAGGGAGGAGAGAGAGATAAGAGGAAGAGAGAGAGAGAGAGAAAGAGAGAGAGAGAGAGAGAGAGAGAGAGAGAGAGAGAGAGAGAGAGAGAGAGAGAGAGAGAGAGAGAGAGAGAGAGAGAGTTAGAGAAAGACAGACAGATAAGCAGAGAGGGGGCAGAGACACAGACAGGGGCAACGACCGAGGCAGAGATAGGCAGATAAACCTACAGGCAGCAGGCAGGCACCAGATATGCAGACATACTGACAGGCACACAGACAGACAGGCACACAGACAGACAGGCACACAGACAGACAGGCACACAGACAGACAGACAGACAGACAGACAGACAGACAGACAGACAGACAGACAGGCAGGCAGGCAGGCAGGCAGGCAGGCAGGCAGGCAGGCAGGCAGGCAGGCAGGCAGGCAGGCAGGCAGGCAGGCAGGCATGCAGGCATGCACGCATGCACGCAGGCACGCAGGCACGCAGGCACGCAGGCACGCAGGCACGCAGGCAAGCAGGCACGCAGGCACACAGGCAGGCACGCACACAGACAGACAGACAGACAGGCATGCACGCATGCACGTACGCACGCACGCACGCACGCACGCACGCACGCACGCAGACAGACAGACAGACATACAGACAGACCGGCAGGCAGGCAGGCAGGCAGGCAGGCAGGCAGGCAGGCAGGCAGGCAGGCAGGCAGGCAGGCAGGCAGGCAGGCAGGCAGGCAGGCAGGCAGGCAGGCAGGCAGGCAGGCAGGCAGGCAGGCAGACAAACAGACAGGCATAGAGGCAAACAGTCAGATAAACATACAGGCAGAGAAGGAGGCAGGCCGCCAGGCAGCCATACGGGCAGACAGACAGGCAAGCAGACTCAGAGGTTGACTGATGTACGTACTATGTAACAGACTTATGGACTGACGTACGTACTATGTAACTGATTTATAGACTGACATTCCAACAGACAAACATAGAAGATGGAGGAGAGAGAGAGAGAGAGAGAGATTCGGGGAGAGAGGGAGAGTTGAAGAAGGGAAGACAGGGAAAAAAACAGACACAATTTGTATAGAGAGAGAGATAGGGTCATGAACACAAGACAGACAGCGTGCTAGTTGCCACTACAACATAGTCAAGCAACCAACGCTACTTTACTAAGTTGCGTCGGCTGTTCTAATATTATACGTGTTAAACCGCATGTAATAATCAGTCAACCTATAGATACTTGTCTGAACTTGTACAGACAACGTATCGGAGAAACTTGTTTTAGCTAAGTACTTCTTTTAACTAGTAACTATCACATTATCTAAAGTCAAACGTATGCATACGACGTACCTATACACCACAATAATTAGTTAAACTGCATGTTACATATGTAAGTAGTCTGTAAACACAATTTAACATTATACGACTCAACACTCCTACAATCGTGATAATATAGCTGGCATGCCCGAAGCGACGGGTAATGGGGCAACAAGAAGCAACTTAAGTTTCGCATGATTCGAATAATATCACTATTATACAGTGCTGTATATGACATATAAACATGAAAAAATTACTTACCAGGCCGTGAATATTGATACTCGTAATACGGAGCAGAGAGAACTGTACGTATAACTTTGTGCATACGTCCATGGTCCCTACCAAACTGCGACTGGGTGTGGCTCGAGCTACACTACCCGCGTCTGGCGCATGACGTAACAATAGCCTATGCAACCGCTTGCACGAAACAATTCCACCAGGGTTACATAATATAGTATACTTGTTGTGTTACAGATTCTATGTGGGGTCGTACATGTCAACCGGCCCAAAACTCGAACGGATTATATGCCCACGAACATTATTATTTGTAAGTTAACAACTTCATATTTACTCCTTTCCAAACATGTTTTATTCGTTTTATTATGCCATTACATTACACTTTCCAACAATTACCACCTTCGTGAATTGCACGCATGACTTGATTTTGACTAATGATTTGTTTTGATTTGTTTGCTCTATAATGTGTTTCAACCAACATGCAATAAATATTAAATAAAATGACTGCCGAATATTCCAAAAATATGCATGTGTGTCGTCTACCAATCGAAAACCCTCTGATCGTAGCTTTCATACAAGCTTTTTGTGTATTAAAAGATTTGTTTTTTGAAGCGCAGTATCCTGTCCTAATAACCTCTGTATGCACTTTACAATTTACCCCTGGCGCACCTATTTCTTCTTACACCTTTGTGAGAATTAATTATTACTTTTATGAACGAAATATCAAATACATTTTCGAGCACGCGTAAAAGGAAGCGTAAAGCAACGAGGCCATAAAATATTGTGTTACCTGTAAACTCGCTGTTAAGGATTAAGGCACAGCTCGTAAAATATCAAAGTGTTTATTGATGATTTATGCAATATAACATCACAATATTTTGTATATTCATAACATCATAATTGTTAACTCTAACCAAATTGCATACTACCGGACATGACATCGGAAGACGGGGGAAGGTTCACTTTCAGTGGACCCTTTGTTTTAGCGGAGTGTGTCTCGCTAACTGTGCACTGTTCTAATGGCATATCAGCTCAACATTTTAACAGGCCTAGTATCCACACTGGCACCGCAAGATATGAGCATAGTATGTCGATAGTTGATATAGACCGTCAGACTCTTAATTAAGATTGCATGTCCGACTACTGGGAACTGCAAAATAAAGCAACTTGATATTGATCGTGTATCCAAGTGGAAAGTATGCTATTAAGATGTATAGTTTAGAAAGAAGTTATTTTGTTTTAAGACGACCATGAAATGTGATTATGTTTCAAAAACCAGTTTGGCCCTGCCTGACAGATATATATATATATAACCTCAATTATACGCACGCAATCACACACGAACGCTGAATATGTGACATAACCTTTACTTTAATAAGGTATAACGCATATATTCCAGATGGTGATGAACCATTTCTGCTAAAAGGATTTGGCGTTGATAATTAATTTGTATGTTAACAAGTTCAAAAGTCGCAGTCACTATGGTCAAGCTGAACAAAGGAGTATGGGAAAACAATTTAAGATGCTCACTGAGAAGACAAGGATGACAGTCTACCATGCCTGTGTGCTGAGCACCCTCCTCTACGACCGCGAATCGTACGTGTACCGCCTACATGCGCCTCGTGCCGCCTCAACACCTTAATCCACATGCGGTGCCTCAACATCGCATCTTCAATATCACCTGGCAGGACCGTGTCCCTTACACGACATGCTGGACCGTGCTAGGATCCCAAGCATGTAAGCCTACTCACTGCTGAGCCAGAAACGTCCCCGCTCGCTGGAACTGGCATAGACGATGGCCGCTTGCCGAACGTCACCCTCTATAGACAACTCGTCAGTGAGCGAAAACATTGGGACGCACAGCCCTCAGATTAAAGGACGTCTTTAAATTAAGCGCGACCTGTAGGCCTGCAACATATCAGCTCTGAAGATTGGAAGGCAGAGACCGAAAATCACACTGCTTTATGCCCTTACAAAAATACCACTCAAATACCATTGGATGGTGTTAGGGTGTGTTATGGTCAAGGGTATTTGAATGGTCTTCAATGGTATTTTGAATGATCCTTGTAATTAACTCTTAATTAAACTGCCGTTAAGAATCCCTCTAGCTGATATTATATTTCCAGCACTACCTTCCAGAGACTTGACCTTATCCTGAACTGTCTGTATGCCCCGAACATATCCATAACAACTCTTGCTGTTATATTTTACATTATAAACACCTTTTGAATGAAATTCAAACGGCATTTATGTGGGCAACAAAACCAATGCTTCTATTCTGGAATATACGGTAAGCTCAACAAATTATGAGGCTGACGGAAACATGAGACTAGCTCTCCAATCCCAGCCTCTCTCTCGAAATTTCCAGAATTGAAAAGGTATATTCGCTCTCGATTTTTGAAGATTGTTTTTCAAAAATACTGCTACGGGGTTGGTTTTGACGCTACATTTTTATTCTGTCTGTTAGACGCTATCGTCGTGATTCCTTTTGACCGGTTGTCTATTTAATTGCACTTGCGATCGCAGTGATGGAAACGATAAACATTGCTATTGTTGGCCATTTCTTTGTTCGCCGCCTTGCGGCTTTCGCGCTGACGCATCGGTCCATGAACCTCGCTTTGGATGAGAGTTATCATGTTACCTTCACTTCGAGAGGGGGTTTGAAAGTGCAGCAACTATACACACTGACGCATGATATTTTAAATGCCAGTAGGGATGTAGTTTTCATCGAAATTGGGACGAACGATTTAATGAATTGTGGACATTTTGAAGTTGGCGATAAAGTGTTGGCTTTCGCAACGTATTTAACTGTGATGGCAGGGGTCCGTCGCGTTGTAATCTCGCAAATGTTGTATCGTGATGCTAGCGCATCTGTTTCTCCAGTGGATGCCGATTTTCACACCAGGGTTTTTCTATATAATAAGTATATGCACGAGGCCACCAAATGCTTTGACACTGTTGATTTCTGGTCGCATCGTGGCGTGTGGTCTGACTGGAAGCAGTACCTACTTGATGGTGTACATTTTAATGACGAGGGAAATATAAAATATTTCAACAGTGTTCGAGGGGCAGTTGTTGCCGCGGCGAATAAGTTGTAAAGTTGTTAATGCCGGAGGTGTTTTTTTTGGACAGATAAAGTTTGACAATTTCTGACAATTGGTTTGGATTTACTACTGCTTAACACATTTTTGATGGTATGGCCGTGTAAATGTTCTGCCACTAGACCTAGGGCTGTGCCCTTGTGAGCCGTGTACATGTTCTGCCATTATGGCTGTGCCCTTGTGGGCCGTGTAAATGTTCTGCCATTATGGCTGTGCCTTGTGGGCCGTGTAAATGTTCTGCCACTGGCTGTGCCCTTGTGGGCCGTGTAAATGTTCTGCCATTATGGTTGTGCCCTTGTGGGCCGTGTAAATGTTCTGTCATTATGGCTGTGCCCTTGTGGGCCGTGTAAATGTTCTGCCATTATGGCTGTGCCCTTGTGGGCCGTGTACATGTTCTGCCATTATGGCTGTGCCCTTGTGGGCCGTGTACATGTTCTGCCATTATGGCTGTGTCCTTGTGGGCCGTGTAAATGTTCTGCCATTATGGCTGTGCTTTGTGGGCCGTGTAAATATTCTGCCACTGGCTGTGTCCTTGTGGGCCGTGTAAATGTTCTGCCATTATGGCTGTGCCCTTGGGGGGCCGTGTAAATGTTCTGCCACTGGCTGTGCCCTTATGGGCCGTGTAAATGTTCTGCCATTATGGCTGTGCTCTTGGGGGCCGTGTAAATGTTATGCCATTCTGGCTGTGTGCCCTTGGTGGCCGTGTAAATGTTATGCCATTATGGCTGTGCCTCTGGCGGCTGTGTACATGTTTTGCCATTCTGGCTGTGTGCCCTTAGTGGCTGTGTAACTGTTCTGCCATTCTTGGGATACGCTCGGTGGCTTTGTAATTATTTGTTCCGTTGCAATTCCTTAGTTACAAAGGTTGGCATTATTACCCATACGCTTTTATGACTATCCTGGTTTTGGTTTTATGGTACAGAACATACTGTTGGTGGCAGTACATATTAATGCAATTACAGTGTGTAACGTTTGTATATTTGTGTTTCGTTCCTACTTTGGCCTGCTTCCATATTAGCTAGTATGAATTTACCTAGCGGTATGGGTTCATTATAATGTTCATTATAATATACGACCCAGTGTCTGCCCGGCTTTCCTTTCTCAATGTTTCAGAATGCCTCCAAAACGTAAACGTTCTACAAAAGCGCCAGCTCGTTATCGCGAGACAGTCGTGGGACCTCCTCGCAAACGAGCCAGGACGGTTGATGGGGACTGGCCCGAGGAAACGACATCCACAGCCATGGCGATGGTTCCACCAGCCCCAGTGTTGTCAGCACCTCCTCCAACTGGCGAGATTGGCATCCTACGTGACCAGATGCGGTCTATGCAGGAACAGGTGGAATAAATTCGGGAGGCGGTCATGGGGATGGCTGCATCCTCTTAGGTAGCGAGGGAGGCGAACCCAGTGTCAGCGGCATTAGCAACACCAGCAGCAGCCGGGTCAGCAGCAGCGGCTGGGTCAGCGGCAATTGTCACTGAGTCGAGCATGGGTGAGCTATGTGAGGAATTACCTCAATACCCCTCTAACATGAGGGCATTGGCAGCAGTACCGCTTGGTAGCCTGGTGGACCAAAAGATTAAAGACAGAATTTGGTCCAACCAATATATTGATTTGGCTTTACTAATTAGTGACGCAGCGCATGAAACAACATATATGTCTCCCAATCTCACCTTTGATCAACCTCGGTCGCAGGTCATCAAGAAAATTGCTAACATCGAGCAGTGGTCAGATGCTTTTTCTCATAACAATTCGCCATATATACACAACACTGCCCATTAGAGACACAGGCTATCATGAAATACATGCAGATCATCCGGACCATGGCTTCCAATTCACCCCCCCCAAGGTTTTTCTTACATATGACAGGGACTTTAGGAAGTTGATGGCACACTTCACCATGCCGTGGTGTACGTTACATCAGGAACTCCTCCATTCGGCTAGCAAGATCATAGGAAATCAGAGTCGTCCCTTTCCCCAGTGGAGACAGCCCATAGCCAGACGACAGCCCTTTCCCACCGGCTACTGCTTCGCCTACTGCAGTGATGGGCGTTGCACCAATCAGAAATGTACCTTCGCATACATGGTATAGAAGTAGACACTGTAAAAATGGAGGCTAGGCTCCCACAGGACAAACTTGAAGCAGCGAGTAAGTTAGTCAAGTCCTTTAGTCACCATAAAAAGGTTACCTTGCGAGAACTACAAAGTCTCCTTGGAACTTTACAATTCTGTTGTAAAGTAATAATTTCCGGCAGACCATTTCTCCGAAGGTTGCATGACTTAACCCAAGGCAAAGTTAAGCCTCATTTTGACATACGCCTGGGTAAGGAGGCACGGCTAGACTTAGCTGCGTGGTCTATTTTTCTGGAGAACTTTAATGGGTCATCACTTCTCATTAATGATCAGTGGCTGTCTTCAGAAAAGCTTGAATTATTCACAGACGCTTCAGGTCTGGGTTTTGCTGGTCTATTGGAAAGCCAGTGGTTTCAAGGTCATTGGCCTTTGTCATGGCAGAACTTCAATATTGCCGTAAAGGAATTATTTCCTATCGTACTTGCCTTGTACTTGTGGCCGCAAGTTCTGAAAGATAGGAGACTGCTTGTGCTATGTGACAATGAAGCAGTGGTACATGTTATCAATAACCAAACGAGTAAAGACAAACAACTGATGTCACTTATCCGTAAGTTGACTGTAGCACTCATGAAAAACAACTTGATTTTAAGAGCAAAACATGTCCCAGGTAAACAGAATAGAATCGCTGATGCGCTGTCTCGGTTTCAGGACACGCCAGAACTGCGCAGGCAGTATGGCCTCGAGCCAGTGCCGTCAGTCATCCCGTCGGATCTCCTGCCTTGGTAACTGTCGTTCAACATTTGTTAGATGCTTCCTTGTCTGACCTCTCCACACAGGCTTATCAAAAAAGTGTTACAATGTTTCACCAGTTCTGACAATCTGAACGTCACCTCACACACTGGTTTCCAGCAAAAACACCAGCAATAATTTCTTTTATAGCATTTTGTTTTCAAAAAGGTTATGCGCCATCATCCATTACCAGTGTGATTTCAGCAATAAAACGCACACTTTTGCAGATCCAGCTGCTACATTTGTTGTTCGAAAATTATTGCATGGGGCTGCAATATTGAGGTCATCAGGTGATCAGCGGGCACCAGTCACAAAATCGGTCTTGCACAAGTTGGTTTGTTCTACACCACACATCTCATGTTGCTATTATAACAACATTTTAACTTCGGCCATGTATTTACTAGCCTTCCATGCCTTCCTTCGAATAGTGGAAATTGCAGTGACTTCTACTGCAAAAATCGGTCAAGTCTTGCAGATGAGCCAACTGGCAGTGACGACTAATGGCTATACAGTGGTGTTTTATGCATACAAGCATTATCAAGGCCCGCCTGTGACTTTAGCTATTCCAGCACATATCGAGTCACCATGTTGTCCAGTTAAAGCTATGCGATCATATTTGGCATTACGAGGCAATTCGCCAGGTCCGCTCTTTATTTTTCCAGGAGGAGCTCCAGTTACAAAATCGTTCTTTGCTACTCAGCTAAAAAAGTCTCTTACATGGGCAGGTCTCTCGACTTTATGCTATAAAGGTCATAGTTTTCGGATAGGCGCTGCAACAGCAACTGCAATGCAGGGGATCTCGGACGACAAAATCCATCGCATGGGACGGTGGAAATCCCAAGCTTTTCAAAAATATATTCGAATTCCAATGTTGCAGTTGCAGTGACCTCTTTTTGTTTTGCAGCGGTTATGCTCACATAAGGTGGCAGGTGCACAAAATATGCTTTCTACTTAGGTGGGGCATATGGGGCAGCAGTGCTTGTATTCATTCATTTCGGACAAAAAACAAAAAAAATGTTGCATGAATTTTGTCTGCTGAGGTGGGGCATTCCATGTAATGTAAGCACCATTTCGGCTACACAGTTAATATGTCAACTTAAACCGGTAAATATCAGTGTTGTGTTACACTCCTGGTAGAGAAATACTCCTTGTTTTGGCTATGTTTCACGGATGCTTTCTGCTCAGGTGGGGCATTCCGTGTGAAATAGAAATGTTTTATATACACTTTCGGTGGTTAATATAGACCAATACTGTGTAGCACTTCAGTTACCGAAATGTGTGGATTCCTAATGGGTTAGGCGGGGCATTACATTTAGCCTTCACAATTGTTGTTTCCAAACCGATGGCTATGTTAATTATACGCATAATGTGTAACGCTTCAGGTACTAAATCATTGTAGGATTAATATGTTGTGGCGCGTGCTTTCTGCTGAGGTGGGGCATTCCATGTAGCATAACATTTTTGTTTACACACATGATCGATATTATATAGCAATAATGTTTAGCACTTAAGGTGCCGGTATATACTTTCGTGTGGTTTTCATGTATAGCATGAATGCTTTCTGCTTAGGTGAGGCATTCTAAGTGGCAGTAACAGTGTTCGCAGTAACACAGGTTATCTAAGTTCGTGCTAATTGCCATTGGACACACGTGTGGACTAATGTGTTGTTACATTGGATACCAATGTTTTTACACAAAAGCTCATAGTATTAGTAGGTAACATCCATGCTTTCTACTGAGGTGGGGCATGATAGGTACTGTTTTGATGAATAGTTGTTACATTCTGAGTGTAATTGCTGTAATTTTGCTTAGTGACACAGACTCCTGTGGGGTGGGGGGAGCCATTCTGAAAATTAGTTATTACAGAATTGGCCTGGTGTGGTTGGTTCCCCCACCTTTGCTGTCAGTTTTGTGTATTTGTTATGACATGTATAACTAGGTATCGACATTGTATATTATTGTAGTTATGTAATCTAGTTATACATAAAGAGTTGGCTTACTATTAAGCTCTTATACAAACATACATCTGACTTGTGTTATCAGCAAACAAGCCACGTTTCCGAGTCACGGAGTCACAACTTTATTTGGTAGTGTTGTCCCGCATAAAAGCTAATAATTTATCTGAATTTCTAATTTCAGTTGTAGCTTAGTTAAGTGCTTAATTCTTTATAAATGTTGTAGTCTTCAACATTTCCACATGATTTTCATATTATTTGTTTGTAATTAATTTTACTCACCGCTCCCAACCCTCAACTTGAGTGTAGTTGTAGGATGTGACGTGTATTGGAGTCTGCTGTGCATTGCTTGGTTTATGTAGCGAGAGATAGACACACACACAGTGTGGTTGGATAATGGCAATGCCCTTTAATTGCATCTAGTAAAGTAATGTATAGACATGACAATGGGCATTGCCGTTGGCCTAGATAAAAAAAAGGCAAATCCCCTTACAAGCGTAGAGGAGTCATACATGTCTGTCAATGGGGATTGCCAATGATTAACTATCTAAGCAGAATAAATGTGGGGCTCAGAAACCACCCACCAACACAACACAGAAAGGCAGGGCTGAACCGCCACACAAAATGTACTTCGAAAAATACCCGCACTAAAAACCCTGCGTACACTATCTAACATTCAGTTGAGGAAAATGCATTAATGCAAACCTCGTTTACCAAACTAAAACAGGGAAAAGCGTCAAAAAATTGAAAACTTTGTGAACTACCTTTCTGTGCACAATGGTTCACAATTGAACTACATTTAGTAATGTAGATCGAGGTATAGCTAAGCTGGAGTAGCTGGGGAGGAGGGTGGGTAAAACGGAAAAAACGGGCTGCGCTGGCAGAACAAACTTCCTCTGGCGACAGAGGAATTTCACTGAAACCTACCCAAATAATATGCCAGGCAGTGATTGGCTCTCTCTTAGTCGCAGCCTGGACACTACCATATAGGGATGTAGGGCTTATCTGTCGCATTCCCTAGAGGTAACTCTATCCAGCTTAGCTGAGGCCTCATCTAAGTTCACAATGTCCAGCTGTGACTGGCAATGTTTACATCCTGGCTGGTGCTGTGTGTAAAATGTATTTAATCCATGCTGGATTAAATCCTTATTTTACTCACCGCTCCCAACCCTCAACTTGAGTGTAGTTGTAGGATGTGACGTGTATTGGAGTCTGCTGTGCATTGCTTGGTTTATGTAGCGAGAGATAGACACACACACGGTGTGTTTGGATAATGGCAATGCCCTTTAATTGCATCTAGTAAAGTAATGTATAGACATGACAATGGGCATTGCCGTTGGCCTAGATAAAAAAGGCAAATCCCCTTACAAGCGTAGAGGAGTCATACATGTCTGTCAATGGGGATTGCCAATGATTAACTATCTAAGCAGAATAAATGTGGGGCTCAGAAACCACCCAAATAACTCCAACCCCACACAAAGTATTATTTGTTTGTAATTAATTTGTCTAATGACTTCTTTCTGGATCGTTTCTCTTTTTTTGAACGAAACAAATTGATCGACGATATGCACTAAATTTCACTCTAAGATATTCCAGCATTCTAGCTGTTACTGTTTTATTTTTCAGTGTGTTATTCCAGTCTATCTTTGCTAAATATTTCCTCATGTCCTTTTATCTTCCTTTGTGAAAACTTCTCCTGTACTGCTTTTTATTATTCCTTTCTGATTTTATACTTTGATGGTAAAATGTATGTTGATGTGATCGCTAAATATATATACTCCACGCAGTGGCTCACATATCTTGACATTGTCAACTAATTCATTCTGTGACAGGATAAAACTAAGTCTAACGTACGTGTGTATTTGTGTTTGTTTGTGTGTGCGTGTGCGGTGTGTGCGGTGAACGGTGTGTGCGTTGGTGTGTGTGGTGTACGTGTGAGAGGTGTGTGGTGTACGTGTGTGTGGGTGTGTGTGTGTGTGCGATAAAACAGATAACTTTTTCGAGTTGTAAGACTAAACACAAGATGGCACAACCATTGGCATTGCCGACGTTAGGAGATAGGCGTGTTTGAGCCCGAGACGTATACTTAGTTATTAAGCGTTTAAGAAATCAACTGTGAGTTTGTCCTATATTGTTATTTATCAGTATTTGTGCTGGGTTGGTATGATTAACAGCAGCACAGTTGTTAGTGTTATCAAATAGCCAAATTAAACTGTTTCCATAAATATGTTTATATAAACGCCCTGTTATCGCCCAATGGTAACGTGATTGCTGTCAGTGTCAAGTCTGTGAGTGAGTCACATATATACATGTTTCTGGCTCAAACCAGACTCAGAGAAGCACCTACAACGTGGATGCTGCTAGTAATAATTTAGCCATTTTATGCTAGTTAAGTGAAGGATTGCCGTTTTCTCATATAATCAGCCAGCTACTGTCACATTGTCAATGTGACAGACATAGTCATAGAATAGTATCATAGATCATCCCTGCCATTGATCATCTGCAGTTACAAAATACGGATCCATTTAGCAAAACTTTAGGTTTGTTTAAAACGGAATATTTAGATTGAAGGAGTGATCATAGGACGGCCCAGTGTATCAGTCAACCAGAAGACGAAAACCAACGCAATACTTATGACACAATGTCAATGAATTGGATATTGCTCTGGTTTTCACACTGTTTGCTGTAGTTTAATACAATTGTCAGCAAACAAAATTGATAGGTGACACAAAAAATCAAAATAAACCCATTTTGGTAACACTTATATCATTTATGTAACTAAACATGAAATATTAGTCTATTCTGGATCATTTAATGATGGACAGTCATTTTCTTTAAAAAAAACTGTTAAGTGGGGTTTTGGTTCATAGTTCACAATGAGCATCAGCAAGAAGCATCTCATGTTGGAATGGCAGTTCAGGTATGATGGAATGAATACTTTGAGTTTGACATTATTATATATATAGACCCTTGCCTTATTGACTGACTGACTTGATCCCGTATATTTTGTAGTTACTAAAATCTGATGATCGTAATTCATGATAGCTCATTCAAATGGTAAACTTTTTATGGTATATTATCAGGCATTAAGAATGTCATCATCATCTTTGGTTGACTGGGGCCGGAGCATGGATGAGCTGTTTACAAATGGATCCATTGTACATTAGGGATGGGAGCTCTGTCTCTAACATCAATTAAGGTATTCACAGATCAGCTTAGTGTATGTTTTTATTTGTTTCCTCTTTTTTTCTAGCTATGAGTGGGTATTCATAAGATGACTCTTAATACTAATTCTTCTTTGTGGTGATAGGAATGTCCAGCTAGTTGAATGCTTCTCAGGTGAATTGTGTTGATCAGTTTGTTTACATGTGACAACATTCCAGTAAAATTCTTTGTTAGCCTTTCTCCATTACTTGTTGATGTAGTATTCACTAGGTGTCAGCACTGTTGCAATGAAGATTGTTTTAGCATTCTGTGAAATGATAAAACCAGAATACAGTACAGTACTTATACATATCATTTAAAGGACAAATACTGTCAAATTTACCATTATTTGATTCCCTAAGGTGAAATACTTAAGGGAAAACATGAATTATACAATACGTAGAAGTGTTCGTTCCCGTTTAATCACACGTAAGGATCAAAATAAACTTTGCTGTTGGATTGTATTATTTGTTCAAAGGATTCTTATATCCTCTTCAAGTGAAAGTAAGTGTGGCAGTGATCATGACATCAATGATGGCCAGTTTGATTTGAATCCACCACGACACGCCACAAACAGGATTACAAAACACACCATGCCAAAGAAAACGCTAACAGATTTCAATAACGCATCTCGAAGCAAAGTATACAGACACAATGAAAACACACAAAGCAATAATCTTTACATGAGCAGTCCGCGTGATTTTGAGAGTTATCCTGATGGCAGTAGATATGATCTTCTGGAGCTGGAACAGAAAGATCCGTGGAGACAGGAAAGGAGGATCCGCTCAGATAACAAGACCTTTAGACAATGTGGAGAAAATGAGGAATTATATCGGGGTTATGGAGATTGTCAGAGGTATAAACCACGTAGACATGATAGAGAGGATACATGGAGATCTGACAGGATAGAGCGACATGGTGTGACGGGAAAAAGACGAGAGTCCATGAAATTTTGTTTTCTTAGAAAATATGTTATAATTGCTTAGTATTGTCTAAATGTCATTTTTTGACGTTCTTGTCACGGTTATGTATATAATTATATATATATATAAGTGAAATGCCACATTGGTTCAGACCTTAGGGTACTTTTTTATTAATTAATTATTTCTTGTTTCTAAAAATGCAAAAAAGAAACAAAATTCAATACTTCACTCCTCCTTTTCCTTAGTTTGGTGAAATGTACTATACGGTCCAAGCCATTGTGATCTATCACATATGATTAGTTACACAATACCAGTTAATATTCAACCCATTCAACTATATATAGAAGAGTACCTGGTTATACACACTTACGGAAATCATAATAAAGAAATGAAAATAAATGTAACAGCATTTCTATCAACAAAATACAGCAGCCCAGAGACTCACTAATGCTGGGCGTACACTGCTAAACTTTTGTTGCCATTCATCTGTTTGATCAACTAATAGCTGAGCAGTCGTGCAATGTATGACCCCTGCTGATGCTGACACCATTATAACAATTTCAACACCATCCAATAGGTGATAATCAACAAGTATAAAATCTTCATTATAACGACATCTCTATACACCTTAATATTATCCCATTTAAACTTACGTCCGTATCATCATATCTATTCATATGGAATGGCCAATCATGTTATAAATATTACACGTTGTATTCGACAATCCTCCCTGTCTACCCTAAGTATAATTATATTTGCCCGGTTATTTAAAATCTGACCTTAGGTCACCACTCCAGTTCCTTCACAGTATTGCATAACCACTGGATAGCCATCAATGGCCTACAGGGCAACCCTAACACCAGTCAGCCAACCATAGCTTTACATTGTAACCCTAAATGCAGTCTTTCACAGATGCTACCAACCTATGTTAAGTTCTTAAAATCACAATCTTGACAGAGACGTCATGGTTTCTTATTGATCAAATAGACGACACCCAACAAAAGTTTAGCAGTGTATGGCCAGCATTAGGTTTACAAATGTTACTCTTTTTTTATAAATATGCCGCTAACGTGAGAGCCAACCACTCATAAATTTAATGTGGAATGTTGTGAATTACAATTGAAATATAATAAAACCAAACCTTTTAAATATATCTTAATTATAAATTCAGACCCTCGTCATTTGCTATTCTGTAGTTTTATCTTTAAAGCCCACTTGCATAGTACTAATTAGTATTCTGACTGAACTCCCTTAATCTCTGTCAAAATCCCCATCACCCAAAATCCCATCATAAGGAAAAGTGCATCCAAAAAAGTCTTATCACTCAAAACACCATCAGTCAAAACCCACGGCATTTAAAACCCCATGAATCCAAAGTTCAAAACCACTTTGATCAGTCAAAATCCCATCACTCATTATCCCGTTAGTCAAAATCTTATCAATCAAAATGAACATCCGTGAAAACCCACATCAGTGTAAAACACAATTCAAAACGCTGTCAGTCAAAACTCCACCAGTTTAATAAAATTTAACAAGATTGCCACCCAGAGAATTAACTCTAGATGGCAGGTGGACAAGGAAGCCACTTCAATAGTATTAGTAGTATCACTAGTATGACACAATATAACATGGCAAACAGTGTCAACACATTCAACATGAATTACGTTTAATGAAATAAAATAATATTTACCTTCAAATGTGTTGTGAAGTTTGATGATGTCTTTGAAGATCCTGATATCACTGTAGCACAATTCTTGCATTTTCCTTTATAATTTCCCCCCGTCTTGGCAGGTACTACACTTACAGACGGTTCAGCCAGACTCAGAGAAGTCTTCATCTGAATGACCCCAGCTCCTGCCACTGACCAGATTTTATAAACAGTCCAGTCAGTTATGCTGTGTAAACTGTACATGTATTCATTGGCAGACTGGCAGTCTTCATTGTCTTTGTTAGGCTGTAGGAGCAGGTCTAACACAAAAGAAGCCAGTATTACTCCAAAGTGTAGATTCCTTTGAAGTCCAAGTATGGGTAAATGGGGTAATCTGGAAATTCATTTGAAATGTTCATTTGTAATATAAAAGTAATATGTCAATTACTATTACATTGCTTCCTATTATTATTGTTACAATTATATTGATTTTTTGTTCAACCTATTTCTATTACTATTACTTCACTATTTGTAATCATTACTATTACATATTACCATTACCCCAGGCCAGCTCTGAAACCTTCATAGCAGCACTAATGGTTAACCCCAAGTCCTTTTCTTTTACTGTAGTACTTAGTACAGAACCCCCATTGTATATTGTACATCTTCATTCCCATGTCCTGTGTGGAGGCACTTACATTTCCCAAACTTGAACATTTGCCACTTTTCAGACCATTTGATCAACCTGTCTAGATCATCTTGTAAATGCTGTCTATCTCCATCACATTTAATCCTTCTAAACACTTTTGTATCATCTGCAAATTTCAAAACCTTACTTGTTACATGATCGTCCAAATCGTTGATATATATTTTAAGAATAATGTAGGTCCCTATACTGATCCCTGTGGTACACTACTCAAAACTGATTTCCAGTTTGAAGCCTCCCCATCAACCTATCTGTACCCGTTGTCTTCTATCAATCAGCCATTTTTCTATCCAGTTAATTATACCATTTCCTATGCCATGAGCCTTTAGTTTAAGCAGTGATCTTTGATTTGTCGAAAGCTTTCTGAAAATCTGAGTAGATGATATCTACTGGAGATCGTTCGACTACCCACTAAGTGATATCTTTTAAAAACATAACTTATTTGTTAAGCATGACCTCACTTTTAGAAACCCATGTTGAAATGGGTTGATGAAGTTATGTTTAACAAGAAAATCCACCATATGATCTTTAATTAGTCTTTCTAATACTTTGCAAATCACCTATGTTAAACTCACTGTAGTTGTCTGACTTTTTTCTCGAACCTTTTTTAAATAATGGTGTAATGTTTTCTTCTTTCCACTGGGTCATTCCATGTCAAATCAATCACTCAAAACATTGCCCGACTCCAATTTTGATGAAATTTAGCACAGTTGTTGGCTCATACGAGAATATCAAAGTAAATCAAAATATGAAATGTAGGTCAAGTTATATTGAAGATCTTGGTCACTGAACTTTGACCTGATTCGCATACCTACCATTACATTGATGCCATAACGCTGTTAATAAAGGTAGAAAGCAAGTAATACATCATTGGAAAGACAATAAACAGGCACATAAAGGTATAAAATAAAATAAACAATGTCATGTAAATAAACATAACATAGTTTTCATAATTTGACCTTTGACCTCAGATACCCGAAAATGTATCCTCCGATTTTTGTGATTTTTGTGCAGTATCCTATACTATTGCAGAAGAGTTCCTGAAAATATTAGGGTGGGCAAATAATAATGTTCAGAGATACATTAAATTGAATACACCTGGGTGACTTACCTTTGGTCTATACAACAGTGGATGCAACATTGAATTTCATTAGTTCACCTTTTTCAGATCACTTAAGGTAGCTGCATCGGCTATTATATGCTTCTTTTGAATTAATCATTTCTAATATAAGTTTTGAAGATAAGCTAACCATTTTTTCTTAGAGTTTGCCTCAGATACTAAACAATACTCCAGATCAAAAATAATACTTTTTTTATGTTGTTTAGATATATTTAAATGTGTTTAAAGAAAATTAAAAAATATGTCAAAAATCACCTTAAAATGGCATTTTATTTCATTTTGAGAAACTCCCCAAAAGAAAAATTTGTATGGTTGTAAGTACAAACATGTTATTGACATTCCAATGGGTTTTTTGTAAACAAATGCGTATTAAGTTTGATACGGCTTCATAAACATTTTGCTACAATGTTGAAAGACAGCAAAAATCCGTACTGCATTTTTGGCACGACCCCTTCACCAAACATAAAACCAACCCGTGCAATTTTGGGTAAACACGAGTCGAGTTCTTATGCCAAGTTATGGCTTTGTAAGTATTGTAGTTTTATAAAAAAAAAGTTACATTAAGTAATACTTCCTGGTTGTTACCAATAATACAACTGTCACCAGATGCTTGTTTTTTGCTTAGAAATGTGACTTTTTACTGGCATGTGGCTTATTTCAAAATATTTGACAGACACTTCTATTACTGAGATTTCCCCCCAAGGTTTCCCCCCCAAGTTGTCTCATGATATTGTGTTACGAAGGGCTATGTGTTGAAGTTGTTGCTGTAGACAAGGTTAATTGACACCTGCTGGGGTCAGTCACATGTCATTGCAAATGGCATCTCAGATTATAGGAGAATAAACAAAACTAAGGCCAGTTTTTGGTGATTTGACAGCGTGATGTATTTAGGTAATTATAATACAACAGCATAGTGGCATGAGAATAACCTGACTATTATGATCTGCATTCATAGTGAATGGATTTATGTTTGAACTGGGATGACGCACATGTGATCTTCACTATGGAAACATCGTCAGTTTCCAAGAATCTGAAGGGACTTTCCACAGACACATTAAAAAGACTAGTTTTTAAAGGACTGATTGGTGACATATGGTGATGGTGCCTTGGTTTTTTGAATAGTACACATGTTCATACTGACACCTACTAATGTTCTATGAAGAAAAAAATAAAGAAATCAACTGACATGATAGCCGGTGCAGCTACCTTAACAAGCTACTAACGGGTACCTTATAATGAAATGAGTATATACTCACATGCTGTAGTCTCTCTCTTAACATATTCAAATTCTTTGCAGGGCCTCATGTACTTTTTCTGTGTCCTCTGGATACTGTGTTGTGGTGATGGTCGATGTGGGTGAAGGAAGTTCAGGTCAGCCTCTTCATCAGCTTGGATAATATCCATTACATATGCCACCCACCAGTTTCCATTATAGATGGCCGTCAGATATGCTTTGATATCCACGAGACTGAGACCATCACGCTGGGCTGTCACAATCTCATTTCTTCTTATGGAACATGTGAAATATATTGCTACTTCCAAGAGATTAAGTGATAATTGCTTGACAAAGTGTAGCTTCTGTGTTCCTGCTATTGTTTTCGCTCTGGATACGGCTTGCAAGATGAGTTGTTTCTTCGTAGTACTCTTCTGTGGTCGAAAAGTAGAATTTGATTGCAGGAAAATGGGATGTTGCAAATTCAAAGAGCTGCTGATAAGGTTTTGTTGGAACAGGTGCACAGTAATGTTAAAGTCAGAAATGACAACATAACTAACATGTGACACACAGTCATTACCAGCTTCACAATAGTAGCAAACAAATGGGTGCAATGTTGCCTGTGCATTATTCTAAGGGAACGATTGTGCCTCATCTTGCAGGACAAAAAGAGTAGTAGAAAATGGCCTGGCTGAAGTGATTCTGGCTGGAGTGTCTCTTAGACATGAAGACTGCTATCTGCTTTTGAAATCGTGCCACAGCAAGATTTCAAGTTGGGTGCAGAATTCATGGATCAAATCATCTGCACTGAGTTTCATGGTTGGTAGTGTTGATCGATCAGTAGTTATCCATTTTTGTAATTCAATTTCCTTGATTACCTAGCTGTCAAATGTGATCCGTAGTCATTCATTCAAATTACTTGAGTCACCACACACATTTTTGTAGAAAGCATTCGTGACTTGGTGGATTACATCGTAGTTGTGAAAGACAATGGTTGTAGTGAACCAGTGGGATGTGATCATTTTTGGTAAGTTTGCTGAGTTTTGCATTAATTTTCCATTCTGATGAATTGTGCAAATGCAAAGTTACAAAGAACTAGTTGCTTTTGCTTATGGACTCGTTCACCATGAACAAAGATGGAGACAAAGTCTTTTCTCTCATAGAATAGAATAGAATGCTTCCACAAACTGGATGGTTTCAGAGGACAGGCTTTTTCCTGGTTTGGGATCTGGATCACTTATGATGCCTTTCTCTTTCACTAAATGTTTTGCTCTGTTTGCAATGAGGTATGATGTGTTGAAGAGTGTTGCTGTTTTCCAGATGCTCCAACTCTTTGGGATCACGGTCAATAATTTGATCTTTTCGCTTGTCTTGTCTGTTTTCCGGAATTTGTCCTTTAACTTTACCATCATTTCACCAAAGTCTTTCTCACCGGAAGTAGCTGTTTTCTCATGTTCAAAGCATTTCTCAGGTGCAACTAATTTTACCTTCTTCACCACTGCTCTTAATTTTGTGCACCTTTTTTGCAGCATAGGATTCCTGGCCTAACTTTCGTTTTGAGAGTGGGGATTCACCAAAAATATCCAATGATTCATTGAGTACCCCGGTACTGACAGTTCCTGCTCTTCAAAAACTGTTCTTTCTTGATCAGATATTTGGCCTTGATCAGATTCTTGGCCAGACATTGGTGCGAATGAAGAAGCAGGTGATGACGAAGTTACTTCAAGAAGTGATTCCAGCTTTTTACGACATTGTCTGCACAGCTTATGTTGTGTGGTCAAACCCAATGTTAGGTTCTTGAAACCAGTTCTGCAGAATCATTTCGCAAGTCTTTTTTCTTTATTTTGTCCGGGTGCTATTTTAGTGGATCAGTACACCGTCACTAGTCACTAGTAGACTTGATGGTTACAGGCTGACTAAATAGTTATTTCATTTGTAATGTTTCAATGTTGCTCTATATGCCACCAAACACATAAAATTACAGACATAGTAGACATGTACATGTGCATGATCTAGTCCCTCTGGTGGCTTAACAATAATCCCTGGAGTATTGAATAACAATTATATACTTAGTAAGCATATATATATGGATTTACACAGCAGAGGTAGTACTGTATCTTTGAAGTGAGTTATCCTGTGCCATCCTGGTACAATTTGTCATCCCCAGGTGTACTCAATTTAATGTATCTCTGAACATTATTATTTGCCCACTCTAATATTTTCAGGGATACTTCTGAAATAGTATAGGATACTGTATACAAAAATCAAACAAATCGGAGGACACGTTTTTGGGTATTTTAGGTCAAAATTCAAATTATAAAAAAATATATAATTTTTATTTACATTATACCTATGTGCGCTTGTTTGTCGGCTTTCCAAATATGTATTGCTTGCTTGTCTAGCTTTATTAACAGCAGAGTTATGGGCATTTATGACATTCAGTATGCGAATGAGGTCAAAGTTCAATGACTTATATCATCAATAATACTTGACCTAGATAAAAAAAAACATTATTTAGATATTCTTATGTGAGCCAACAACTGTGCTAAATTTAATCAAAATTAGAGTGGGGTGATGCAAAAATGGCCTAATAGTGATTGACTTGACATGGAATGATCCAATGATTTGTCAATTAGATCCACAAATTCACTGATATTTTTTAACCGTTATTGTGAACATATAATTTTTAAATAGTTCAGAATCATTCCATCAATGGGTCGAAACGAAACTTACAATGAATGTACCTAAACAATATCATCCATCATCCGACCATCCATCTGTCCATTAGTAGAGGTTCAATGGTTAGCATCTTTGCCATCATTGTTTAGGCAGCCACCCTCGCTATTGCACAATGCCGTGCAATGAAGGCCTGCCCTGCAGTTCTTTCAATTGCCCTTGCACGTTTCGTGCAGCCACCATGTAGGAGGAGGGCACAAGCCATACTTGCGTCGGCGAGAGTGGTCCAGAAAGGAAGCCATTGCTTGCTGCGCTCATCCTGTTGCCATCCCTATTAACCAAACACAGCGATTGCCTGGTGGCTAGCAGTTGACTGCTTCCAGATGAAAGAGGCTTGGAACAAGTATCTCTTGATAGTGCACTACATAAAAGTTGACAATAATGTGGCGTATGTTGTTATAATATGTTCGTGTAAGGGGGCGACAGGGTAGGGATTGTCCTGCGAGACTTCTCGGATCGAGGTGGAATGATCATTAAACATCTACCAGAGAGATGGTAATGAAATGTCTGCAATATGTGAATGTTATATGTTATGTATGTCTCTCTCTCTTCCTCTCCATCATTCTTCATCCCTCCTCTCTCTCTCCCCTCTCCCCCCCTCTCTCTCTCCTGTTCTGTCTCTCTCTCACCCTCTGTCTTTCTCCCTCCCTCTGCCTCCCCTTTCCTCTCTCTCCCTCGCTCTCCCTCTCTCTCTCCATCGCTCTTCCTCTCTCTCTGCTCGCTCTCCCTCTCTCCTTGTCTCCTTTCTCTGTGTCACTCTCTCCCCCTCTCCCTGTCTCTATGGCTGATGTCTGTCTTGAGAGAGTGTGTCATCTACTGTTCCTTGCTGTGACAGTTCATTTGATGTTTATTTGCTTGTTGTAGAATGTGCGGCTAAATGCTCCAAGTGTGATGTGGCAAACGTGTGTGACAATGACTCTTGCAAGCCACCCTTAGTTTATGACAGTACTTCAAAGACATATAAAGGTATGTACTGCATTCTACAGTGTTTGATATTAATACACGTTCAACTTCAACATTCGTTATTTGTTATACGTTGTGCTGTTGGTGCAACACCACTAGACAAAATGGTGTGTTGAGTTTGCAGTGATGTCCTTCCCTACACGTAAATTATCATGGGGAGTCCAACACAAACAACTGCATTATTAGCGGAATAGCACCAAATTTAAATACTGTGCTGCAAATGCATATTGAAATCTATATCACACAGTTAATATATTCTACATTGCAGAACAAAGACGAGCTGTACAGCGGACACATGTAAATGTTATCCGGTTGCCTTCCAGATAAACATGCAGCCTTCTTGATGTATGTCGCAGTGGAACCGAGGGGTGCTGAGACGTCGCAGTGTTTCTGTGAACCACATACACTTCTGGGTGTAATGCCAAGTTCTTCTGCTTTCAGCTTGTGCTGACATCTGTGATTCTTGCACCATTGCTGATCAATGTACGACATGCTCGTACTGTTATATGTTTGATGGCACTACATGATCAAGTAAGTGGATTACATTGTTGTGTGCAATACGCCGTCTGATTTATTCACCTCAAAGACAAGTGTAAATATTGCAGTCTGTGTGAGAGCAATAAAGAGACAAAAATGTTCACACTGTGAATCAGGCAGATGTGTCTAAATAGGAGATTCTACTCCCATGGTTAAATTGTACCATAATAATTGTTTTGTATTTTTGGATACTCGTCTGACACTTTAAACATACCTGACCCTAGAAGTTCTTACAACATGACAAGGAAAATATATAATTTATACCTGCCAACTTTTTGGTTGAAATCCGGGAGATTCCTCAGGGGTTCAGCATGCTTCCCTTATATCTCGGATCTTAACATAGGAAGATTGGGGTGGGTGCTATTGGAGATTTTTTGCTGAAAATTCAGTGGTTCACTTATTGGCACATCTCCCATGGTGTCGCGTTGTTTCGAAGATAGGGGTGCTGTTGGAGATTTCGAGAGAAAATCCGGGAGATTTACCTATATTCCAGGCGACTCCCAGATTTCACGGGAGAGTTGACAGGTATAATAATTTATTAGCTTTGCTGTATAAATGCAAACAGCATAAGGGAAAACAAATCTTTGCTGCCCGACCTAATATCATGCTGTTAAATTACGGGAATGTTTATTTCTTATTGGTCTGAAGAAATTTTTCTCGACATCTTCACAGCACAGATCAATGCCTCCTAGTTGTGTTGAACATTTTTATTCAAAGGAATTTTTTCCATCCTTCAATCATTTGCACCTAAATTTAATGCACATTTTGTACACAAAATAAATTTTGTCGTAATGTTGAGCACTGAGAATGGACCCAACCCTAAATGTGCAACACTTGGATCCTACTCCTTTTAAAATGCAGTTCATTTTGACCTAAGCCCATCCCAAATTCCTGCATCCTACCCGCCTTGATAGATTGTAACAGGCCTATAGTCAGGGGGCTTAATCGTTATAATTGTTCACATCTTTCCACAATCACCATTTTTGGACCAGCGTTAGATATGGCCGTGACATTTCATTTTTCCATGGGAGCCAAGCTGAGCCCCCTATGTGATGGTCATATCAGACAAAACCAAGATGGCTGCTGTCCGGAGAAAGGTTGTGCAATAACTCGAGAACCAAAAGTAGTAGAACCATAAATGAGACCACTTTTAGGCGTTTTCGAGAATAACGAATTCATTTCCTGTGTATTCTTAAATATTTGGGTTAAATGTCACTTCAGTTAAGGTAAAGGTCAAATTTGCTCATAAATGCACCAAAATCTATGTATCTGTTGATGATTCGATTGATCTTACTGTGTGAACAGGGATATATTTTGTATTATTATGTTCGAACCGATACTGAAAGGCGAAATGGATTTCATATAATGAAGGTCAAGGTGAAGATCAATGTCGTCATTTATTACAGAAACTTCTGATCATGTACAACTGGGAATGTAACCCAGTTCATATTAATGATATTATTCTAGAAATAGCACTGATATGTCAGTTAGATACACAAATTCAATGATATTTTGTTTCAACCGTTACTGTGAACATTTAATTTTAAAATAGTTCAGAATCATTGCTTCAATGGGTCGAAACGAAACCTACAATGAATGTTCCTAAACAATAGCATCCATCATCTGACCATCCTTCTATCCATTAGTAGAGGTTCAATGGTTAGCATCTTTGCCATCATTGTTTAGGCAGCCACCCTCGCTCTTGCACAATGCCGTGCAATGAAGGCCTGCCCTGCAGTTCTTTCAATTGCCCTTGCACGTTTCTTGCATCCACCATATAGGAGGAGGGCACAAGCCATACTTGCATCGGCAAGAGTGGTCCAGAAAGGAAGCCATTGCTTGCTGCTCTCATCCTGTTACCATCCCTATTGACAAAACGCAGCAATTGCCTGGTGGCAAGCGGTTGACTGCTTCCAGATAAAAGAGGCTTGGAACAAGTACCTCTTGATATGCTGGGTCGTTGATGACTGCCATTGGAGAAGAGTTGATGCCTTGCATCGTTGACAGTTGCAGAACCACATGTCTTGCTGATGGGCACATCGAATTGCTCAATGCACTGCATGTGAACTGAGCGAAAGACTACGGATCTGCAGTCAGCGAGAACAGCGTCTCTCTAAGGCTTGTGTACTGTTCCATGCAGTCCACTACAGAAAAGTTAACAATAATGTGTCATAAGTTGTTATGATATGTTAGTGTAAGGGGGCGACAGGGTAGGGTTATTCCCGCGAGACTTCTCGGATCGAGGTGGAATGATCATTAGACATCTACCAGAAAGATGGTAATGAAATGTCTGCAATATGTGAATGTTATATGTTATGTATGTCTGTCTCTCTTCCTCTCCATCATTCTCCATCCCCTCTCTCTCCCTCCCCTCCTCTCTCTCTCCCCCTCGGTCTCTCTCCACCTCCGTCTCTCTCCCTCCTTCTGCCTCCCTCTTCCTCTCTCTCCCTCGCTCTCCCTCTCTCTCCATCGCTCTTCCTCTCTCTCTACCTCGCTCTCCCTCTCTCCTTGTCTCCTTTCTCTGTGCCACTCTCTCCCCCTCTCCTTGTCTCTATGGCTGGTGTCTGTCTTGAGAGAGTGTGTCAACTACTGTTCCTTGTTGTGACTGCTCAACTTATGTTTATTTGCTTGTTGTAGAATGTGCGGCTGACTGCTCCAAGTGTTCTGTGGCAAACGTGTGTGACAATGACTCTTCCAAGTCACCCTTAGTTTATGAAAGTACTTCAAAGACATGTAAAGGTATGTACTGCATTCTACAGTGTTTTATATTAATACACGTTCAACTTCAACATTCGTTATTTGTTGTACGTTGTGCTGGTGGTGCAACACCACTAGACAAAATGGTGTGTTGAGTTTGCTGTGATGTCCTTCCCTACACGTAAATTATCATGGGGAGTCCAACACAAACAACTGCATTGTTAGCGGAATAGCACAATGCACTCACAAAATTTAAATACTGTGCTGCAAATGCATATTGAAATCTATATCACACAGTTAATATATTCTACATTACAGAACAAAGACGAGCTTTACAGCGGACACATGTAAATGTTATTTGGTTGCCTTGCAGGTAAACATGCAGCCTTCTTGCTGTATGTCGCAGTGGATCCGAGTGCTGCTGAGACATCGCAGTGTTTCTGTGAACCACATACAATTCTGGGTGTAATATCAAGTTCTTCTGCTTTCAGCTTGTGCTGACATCTGTGATTACTGCACCATTGCTGATCAATGTACGACATGCTCGTACGGTTATGTTTGATGGCATTACATGTTCAAGTAAGTGGGTTACGCTGTCTGTATTATTCACGTCAAAGACAAGTGTAAATATTGCAGTCTGTGTGAGAGCAATAAACAGACAACAACGTTTACACTGTGAATCAGGCAGATGTGTCTAAAGATAATTTTCTACTCCCATGGTTAAGTCATACCAGAATTTATTTTTATTTTTGGATACTCGTCTGACACTTTAAACATACCTGACCCTAGAAGTTCTTACAACATGACAAGGAAAATATATAATTTATACCTGCCAACTTTTTTGTTGAAATCCGGGAGATTCTTCAGGGGTTCAGCATGCTTTATGGCGCCACTGTGCCCTATGGCTAGAGTATGTTCGGTACAAATGATGTAGCATGTGTGGCAGGACACTATAACACAGCTGTATTCACCAGTTGGCACTGTAGGTTGTAGGCAAACAATGAAGCTCAACTTTTTTCCGCAACAAAAATTTTGGTAATCTCCCCTACAAGGCAAAAGAAACTAATAATTTAGGCCAGTCAAGTACTATTACAAAAACAATTCAGCCCTTGCAAAGCCCAATAAATGAATGGTGAAAAGTAATATAATTTGCACTAGTATGCAGATAGTTCATGAATTCGCCAAACCCCACCCATTTCTGGCAGATAGCAGTGATTACAATATCCAAAACCTACGCTTGCAAACCATGCCTGTGACTTAAGGCAGTCCCTTCCCCTTAGGATTTCTGGGTCGTGGAACCTTGTATTGCACGCCAGGGTAACTTAACAGAAACTGCGAAACCTTTTTTGGATTTTCTTTTTTCATCTACAAACTGTCAGACGAAGCTTGGCTCTTCATTGTCAGATATGCTAATTTTGTCAAAATCACCAAATTATTACAAAGGTATTCTAATTGCAAGTAGGTCTACAAATCCCCAAATGGTGTAAGTCGTCTAGCTAGTGATGGTTCTCGCTCGATGACTAATTATTCTGACACAATTATAAAAGGGTGCACAGACACCCGAAAGACACCCACAGGATCCACCCGTGATAAAAGCCGACAAGAGGAAATGGACAGTCTATTCCAAAACCCACATTGGGAACAAAGAACATTGTACATGGCCGAGTTATTGAGACACCAACGATGTCATACCATATTTGTTTTACTTGGCTTATATTGATGAAGCCCATAAGAAGTATACCATGTCTTACCATGGTATTTGCTATGGCATCCCCATTAAAAAACACCATGGTATATTCTCATAAGGGTGGTATAGTTGATATCGGTGTCAGAATTATGTGACACTAACATGTTTCTTGTTACATTATTTTATTGTTTATATACATGTGTACACACAAAACATCAGATGGACATCATTTTTATTAAAACAAAAGAACCATTATTTCCATTGATTCTAGGTAGGTTAACCAGAAATACCTTCAACGACAAGTATCAAAATATTAGATACAGGTGTATTATCCTTTATAATGAAACCTTCAAATAGGGAGTTTCAGTAGTTTCTGACATATCATGTCATAACATAATTTAATGTTAATAAACACAAGTCATAAATATGACTTATACATTTCATAATTAATGAAGGGGCAAATCCAGAACTGAATTCTTTTTACATACTACTACTACAACTACACTAAATGAAGTTGTACATGGAGACATTGATAACATGTGTATGTTAATAAACTGTTATGCAGAATCATCATAATATATTATTAAGTCTGTAACCATTTCAGCGCATTATTTCATCTTATCATACCGATATTTTATAAGATGTCAATGCACTGTGGAATGTTAGATACAATCACACATTACACTTATCAACAAGATATCTAATAGACAGTTTTGACACAATTTACACCATTCTGTAAAAACGGCTAACATAAACGTTGCAGGTGAAACTCTGAACCCTAGTTAAGGTGTGTGACATGGCAGTGAATATTTTACACATTTTGAACAAAGTTTATTAACATAGTGTCAATAAGGTATAAATTACATTGCAGGCACACAAAACAAATGTCCCAGTTTTGTTGCCCATTATCAACGTCTTCCGAGTTCTGACAATGTCAATATGTTCTATTGCTTGCGAATGTTGTCACTGCTTCACAATTATTCTTTTCAATGCAGCTGATTCTATGGATGTCATTCAAATATTTTAAATGAAGCATGATTATAATATTCAAAGTTACGTAATATTAATAAACGGAATGCATGGGTTTATATATATACAGTGTGTGTGTGCATGCCTGGAGATAACTAGTTATAACTAGTTGTCTCCTACTTAATCTAACATGACTGTACTGAACATTTGAAGTGTATCCACAAAACACATGCCAAAATCACGTAATGTGATTTAAAACTGCGTTTGTGTCATCTAGTTAACAATGGTAGACAACAGTTTTTCCAGAACAATATGTATAATTTGTACCGACTGGTGATATAAGCGTTTATCTAGATCTATATATTGCAATAGAAAACCTGATTGATCTCAACATTATTGGGCAATAACGCATTTGCAGATAAATGTGTCATTTTATGCTTGATGTTGTGTATGGATTATTGGAATTATTCCACACTGGATGTTTCATCGAGAGACAACAAATGGTGGACATCAACTAGTCACTCAATGTTCTGCAGGTTTGCGTTCGTCTGTGTCATCGCTAGTGTTATCAGGGTCACTAGAGTCTGTGTTCCCGGAGTCACTAGACTCTGTGTTGACACTCTGCATCTTGGCCCTTGTCTCGTTGCTTGACTCGAGCAGGTCCTGAAGCTTGGCAAACAGGTCGTCATTCTTCTGCTCGAGATGGTCCAACAGAGAGTCCAGCTGGTCCAGGGTGCTGTCCAACACCTCATAGTCTGCAACACAGCAACACTCGGATATAATTAATCGCTCTGGACTAACCAGTTTAGTCATTATACTAATTATATCTTAAATCCTAAAACTCTGAATATATATATATATAAAAAGTAAAACTCATTTAAATTATATCCATGGCCTGCCAAAGCAGGGTATTAATTAAGTTGGACAATTTTTTAATTTACTTTTGTATATTCTTTAGATTCCGCAGATCATACACTTTAAAATGGTACCTAATTTACTTGAATGGACTGATGATCTGGTTTCTTGATTGCTATAATATGACATAATTATCCGCCGATGAAGACTGCGAGAAGCAGTCGAAATATTCAAAAGAAAAGAAAAAAGTTTCTTATGAGGTAATTATGTCATATGGTACCCGAATTGCTTAAATATCCTCAGTAGTTTGTTATTTAAATATTGCTAAATAATTGAAGCAAACTTTAAAAAACGCGTACTTTGACTCATTTAGTGCAAATGCAAGCATTTGATTAGTTTTGGATTGTGCACTAAGGAAAACAAACTGGACATTGAAAGGTGAGATTACAAAGTGGGCATATCTGCCTGAATCAGAAATGATGGACCATGATCCACACAGCTGTTTGTGGCATGTGTGCAGAACAGGCTGGTGCAGTCAGTTTAATACCCGGCTCACTGTGGCGGGTTACAAATGTCATTTATGCGATCCCGATGTTCTTGGTTGTGAGTCGGACATCCTAACATTTGTGGAATGCTATTACGCTTCACATCATTTTTTACAAACATAGTAAAAAGTGCTTACAATTCACCCTAGTTATCATTCAAATGTTGTTGTATTATTGTTAATGTTTAGTAATGTGCATAACTTTATCTAGAGTTCGTTTTGGATAGGTGAAAATTTGAGGAACAAAACAAATGCGAAATATTATTTACTCTCACTGTTATTTTATGCCCATTATGCTTAAAAATAAAAATGTGTATCAATACATGTATTACTGAATACCTGGTATATATATACATATATATACTCATTTGGTATATATATGTATATATATATACTCATTTGGACTGTATTTATGTGCATGCAGGGACGTGCATATCTACTGGGATATTTTTGAACTGGTAAAAATTTGATTCTATATAAAGGTCTGGTAATGTGCAAGAATGAAAACCACCTACCAGCACTGACTGGCTCCTCTTCATCAGCTCGTGAAGCTGGATTATCGGGACCGTCGCTCATTGTCATCTCTGTTGAGGAATGTTGGTCTACACGGCTTACTGGTCAACTGATCATCACAGAGAATGACCCACTGTCAAACGGGCGGCAACAACCTGGGAAATGAAACGTATCAATAACATCCTCTGATAGAACATATTGTTCCGTGCAGGTGTTAGATACAGAAGTGTTAAACCTGGATAATGTAAACATTTTTATCTGAGGTAATTTACATACATTGTCACTGTATATTTTAGTCAATTTTTTTGGTTTAACTTGTGAAACATTCACATGAAAAAGTTTGCCCTTCTTGTAAAGGTGTGAAACTGTATGTGTAGTATGTTCATGAAATATGACTGCATGCAGTCATGGCCTAAATCTTTATGATTGTTATCATTAAAACACAAACCACCCACATTCCAAATCATAACAGACACATGTATAATTTCTCATATATAATAATAAAATTAAGTTTGACTTCCTCATTCAGTTCGCAACATTTCATTCAAAATAGGATCGGGCAAGCATTTTGTTATAAAAATGCCATTTCTGACCTAATACAACGTTTTAATATCTTGAATCTCATAATATTACACCTGTGCAAGGACAATAACAAATACAATTAGTATATGAGATGGATGTGAATGATAGTTTTCAAGATATCATGTTTTCAAAATGATGAAATGTGTTGTTTTGGCAGTTTAGCACCTGGCAGGAGACAAACACAAAATTGAAAAATATAAGTCAGGCAAATAAAATATGAACACCTGGAAGATACTTTTTGATATGATTATGATATGTGGACATTAAAATAAGTTTCATTAAGCTACGTCATGTTGTTTGGTTTTTATCTGACGTTTTGTGAATGGGTTTCCTTTCCCTAATCACCTTGAGTCAGGGAAAATTGTCAAAACTAAAACTGTTCTGGACCTGAAACCAGAACAACCATTATAACATAATAGAGTAATTACATGAAGAAATAATGGGCTATTTCTAATGTACTTTAGTTAGAGAGTTAAGTTCTGTAAGAAATATAGCTTTCTTTGTATACCGGGTAAGTATAACTGTTTTATTTATATAATAATATTAAATTAAAACCATCTGTATTCACATATTTAACACAAACACTGTTTCTTTGGAATTTAGTAAATTTGGATATTCATTAAAAAATATATTAGTGTACATTTCAAAATTATTTGGTCACATAGCAAAAGGAACAACCAACATACATTCTTATCAAAGTTCTGCCGTACATTCCACCATCGACACTTTATTATGATATTATCTTTGTTTTAATTTGACATATAACGTACATATGTACATTATTTCCAAAGTAGAGTAAATAGATATATAATAAATACAATTTCCCATGCGTATCTGTAGATCGTAAATACAGTTTGATTGAAAGTCGGCCTAAATAGCAACAACAAGCCAACATATTCTCGCCGGTCGGACATGGGTGAAGCACCGCTGTTCCGACGTTCCTGTTATTTGCTATATTTTGTAAATCCCTAATCACTTTTAATATAACACATACATGCTACAGTATACATCAAATATATCTGATCATGTAAAGTGGGATAACAAACAGCGAAAATAGCACAAAGAATGTTTAGCAAAATGTCACTGTCAGTTAACGATGGGAATTGTGTGCCCCTCACACCAAAGATCAACTTGTACTAGCGTTCATTGCTAAGGTTGTGTGGATCAGTTTATTTTACACTTTTAACGGTAAACAAATACTCCAATTATTCTCTACAGGTTATCAATACAATATTATTTGTTGTGTAGATTATATTTGTTTGCAGTTAGGAACCACAATATGCCGGAAAATCCTGCATACTCATCGAATAAAATATTAGAAATTTAACTAGCAGCACAAGTAGCGGGCGAGCTACCGAAGCTGAGCTAAGTGTCGATACTTGGGTAAAATTTGCAAATCTTTCACCTTTTAAGTCTCGGCACTTTAAATTTTTTTTAGCAAAAGCAACATTATTTCATTCTAAATTTAATGCCGAATCGATTGGTGATAAGCATTAGTCGATCCGATGTGAAACAGTGAAGTTATTAGCAAAAGATGACAGCTAGGCTTATGTTACATTCGCATGTGGCCAGCAAATTTTTCCTTGTTCGGATGAGTGCTTATCACTGTTCAGTCAAACTACCATTCCTCATCAATATAAACTTTATTCTGACCAAATATGACTAAAATTGAAGCGAGGTCTGTGAAAAAGCATTGTTTACGGCAAAATTACGCTTCATTTTTCGACCTTACCGGACCACAGAGTTATGCTCAGCGCCAGCGTAACAATGCAGCGTCTTACTCTTAGGCTTAGCACAGGCAGCATGTCACCATGGCCTGTAGATTGTTGATTCATGGGTTTTGGGAAGCCTACTGAACTTGTACTTTCCGAGTTATCATAAAAAATGTTACATATGAACAGACCAAATTTTATTTCAATACATATAATTGCAAGGGCTGGAGTACAAACTGAAATAGGTAAATTTCACTGAAAAATCCTTGCTCAAAGCAAAGCAAAAGGCCAAGCCTATTCAAAATAGTTATTAAAATATTTATGCCAAAATTTACAAAAATAGCTAGTCAAATAACTTTCCATTGCTAAATAATAATTATCATTATCTGCTGTGGGTGCCACACCCTGTCTTTTTTATGCCAGTGACAGCCGGTGAGAGGAAAACTTAATTTAGTTATGATAATATAGTCATAAGTGACATAACAGTTTTAACACTGGTTCATCGTCCATTATTCACTTATTATCGCCCATATACTGTCCTAGTTTGTTCGGTGTCAACATCTTCGGCTTGGCAATTTGGCAAAACTAATTAGTTACCGTTAGTTTAATCATAAAAATAGTTCTTACGACGAGCACAATACTACTAATATATATAGTCACAATAAGTTAATTTTAAGAAGTTAACTCACCACTTTCAAGGTGATTGTTTTGACAGCGACGTACCGTGCGAACGCAAATTTAGGTACATTGTCAAACCGCGCGCCCAATATTTTCTTGGTTGTCACCTTAGCCTTAGCCTCGATATCCCGGCGCCGTGAGGTGGCAGCACAGGCCCCTCACGACGGCCTGGAATATTAAGGCCCTGCCAATGTTATCGGTAGGAGGCTTTACCCCAGATTCGGGTAGACACGATGATTGGCTCTCAGGCCAACTATGAAATAACAAATTAAATAAGGATACACTTTTATCAGATAACACTATACTATAACAACTATTCAACATTAAACATACTGTATATTGAAACATGTCACACACAAAATAAACCGACATTAAACTTGTTATCGTAGTTTAGTGCCTTTTAATCACATGCATATTCACTAGGTGGCAGCTCTCATGGCTGTCAACAAGTACGCAGTCAAAACGCGATTCTGAGCCAGACTATCTTCCTGGCGATGTCACGCAGCCAGGCGAGAGTCGGTTAAGCGAGACTAGGGGTAAGACCACATTTAAATTTTACATAGGCGGCCATTATAACGTTTCCTTCATTTCCTGCTAAATTTGACAAACAATTTTCTTGAAAATTTCACAGCATATTTAACCTCCATTGACACAAGTGCTATGGAAAACTCGTAAAATTCTCATACCTCAGTTTTCAGAAAAATCCACCCAAACCTGACACCCCTCAATTTCGCCCCAATCTGGTGACGGATTTTGAAATATTGGTGCGTTCTGCAAAATAGCCACTGTGCGAATACGCGAGCGACTAGCGTATGTTTATTGCTACCTCGTGAAAGATCTAATGTAGTAGTACATTTAATATTCACTGGACTGACATGTGCCATGCCAAAGTGTTCGAACAAAATTCACACATGCCACCAAAACGGTATTTTCAAGGGCACTCTTTCGGTGGGTAATGGCGGACGAATCCTTAATGTGGTCTTACCCCACTATTGTCACAGGTCTATGCCATGGGTGTTTCTTTTCAACTAGTCGTGTATTGTGATGTATAAATAAGTCATAGATTTTTGAAACCTTTTATTTTGTCACTGAAGACAGAAAAGTTTGTAAGATGTGTAAATGCTTACCTTAAAACCAAGTGCATGCAGGACATGTGTGTGCGCTTCCTGTAGATTGTCGTAATCGATGGATACAGTATTTTACCTTTTCTTTTTGCAGTGAATTTTATCTGTGGGTAATTAGTATGTGCTGGTAGTGATAAAGTGTGTCGTAAAACCGTCCGTGTGGTATTCTGGATCTGGACGGTCGATTGTGTCGATCGTGCTGTATCGACACATCGGTACCAGACTGATGAAGCTTGAGTAGCCCGAACGGTGGCGTTGGATGCGATGGATTAATTGTCTCTGGAAAGTTTCCGTGTACCTGTAGGTTTACCACAGTGCGAGACCAGATATCCCACGTGTTTGTGGAATTGCCTGTTGACTATATAACGTATGCGATGTTGAGATAAAAGGTCAGTTCAGTGACCATAGGTCAATGGTTAGCGCGGCCGGTTCGTTATTCCCATGTGGTGTCTTATTCTTCTTGTTTTCTAGCTGTTCACAATAATTATTGTTTGGATTGTGTCTGGTACTGGTATGATGGACTTTTCATTGAAGCAGCATATATTCAACGTGTTCAAATGTTCGAAAATGAGTGTCAGAACGCAAACCAGAGCTCGAAACTCATTTTATGCCCTACCCATACAGATAGCAGACCCACGTTGGGCCAACGTGGGATTTTTGCGTTGGCCCAACGTTGACAACACATGTTGGGCCAACGTCATTTTGCTCATCGGCCCCACCTTGGGCCAACGTGGGTTTATAATACACTGACGTTGGGTCAGCGTACGCTTATTCTGTGTGCATGTTTTTTGTAATTGGGCCCCCAGTAAACGAGGAACCAGTTTTGAACCAGTTTGTCACGTGTCATACTGGTTCATAATTGGGTTCATTCACGTGTGAAACTGGGGACACTTGTACGGTTCTAGCGGAACGAGTATTCACGTGTTCATTCACGAGTGAAACTCAGGAAACTGGTATAGTTCTGGTGGAACGAGTGTTAACGTGAATTCGTTTGTCCATTCACGTGTGGAACTGGGGACACTGGTACGGTTCTAGAGAATAAAGATAAGATAAAGTTTAAAAAATACTTTGTTGATCCTTGTAGGGAAATTGCGTTTCTGCCTATGTGACGCATGCAATTACAAATGTAAAATTAAACATAAACATGCAAGAGTAAAATATAAAAAAATACATTAAAAATCAAAATAAAGTAGATACAAACATTAAAACACCCACATATGCATACACTCTCATTCATCCATGCTTTCATTCCTAGTATTTCTCCTCTTCTGGTTAAACACACTGATTGCCGAAGGCACACACGAACCAGCGTTTCTTGTCGCTCTAGCCTTAGACACCATAAAACGTTCGCTACATTCAATGATCTTATTGTCAAAGTGCGTCTTCAGTGGAAAGGGTATTCTTCTGAATAAAGTGGTATAGCCCCGACTTCCGGGTAATGTCCCACAGGTTTGTTAGTATTCACGTGAATTCATGTGTTAGTTCACGTGTGGACCTGTGGAAACTGGTACAGTTCTGGTGGGACGAGTATTCACGTGAATTCACGTGTTCATTCACGTGTGGGCCTGGTACAGTTCTGGTGGGACGAGTATTCAAGTGAAGTCACGTGTTCATTCTCGTGTGGAACTGGGGAGACTGGTACGGTTCTAGCGGAACGAGTAATCGCGTGAATTAACGTGTTCATTCACGTGTGGATCTGGGGACACTGGTACGGTTCTGGCGGAACTAGTACTATTCACATGAATTCACGTGTTCATTCGCGTGAGGACCTGGGAAAACTGGTACGGTTCAAGTGGAACGAGTATTCACTTGAATTCACGTGTTCATTCACGTGTGGAACTGAGGAAACCGGTACTGTTCTGGCGGATCGAATATTCACGTGAATTCACGTGTTCGTTCACGTGGGGAACTGTGGACATTGGTACGATTCTAGCCTCTAGGGAAATGAGTGTTCACGTGAATTCACGTGTGGAACTGGGGAAACTGGTACGGTTCTAATGGAACGTGTATTCACGTAAATTCACGTGTTCGAGTCATTATCCTTTTAGACCATCAATTGGGCTTTGGAACAAAGTATAACGAAAATTATGTTTGAATAACACCAAACGTTGGATAGCACATGTCAGATATATGCAGATGGCTATATGGGAAATTGTTACGATGAATATATAAAACTTTTGCAAACATTAACATTTTAAGAAATTGACTTTGCTACATGGTGGAGCAAAGCAACTCAATATCGTTACCATGGCTATGAAAAGAAATGTTTTCATAGACAAACGTGTCTGGAAGTACATGTACATTGTACCTATGTCCTATAAAACTGCCCTGGAAAAAGATCAGTGCGCTAATGAGTCACTAACAAAAACTATTAAGTTTTTTGGAGAATTTGTTGTATGGAACAATAATTGCTGTGCCAATAATATGTCATTTTCTCGCGAGAATGGCCTACATACAGAAACAAACTGACTAGCATAAAAACATTTGTTAAGCTAAAGAAGAGGGGAGGTGCTGTTGAAATTTTCGCCGCGACATTCACACTTTTTTTTAGATCTTCAGGCTATCTGAAAACATCGATTTGCATCCCCCGTGAGGCTCGCCAATAAAAACCACCAAAACGTAATGGGTGTCTAATCTTATCTTCAGCCCCCATCAACATAAATTACACCAGAAAATGCACAACCCTTCCCTAAATATTGAGGGGATAATCCTACCTACAGCCCCCCTCAAAATGTATACCATGAAATAATAATGTAAACATTCATTACATAATTATTAGATCGCCATATACAAACAGTTAAAATTATATGATAAATGTTAAACAATATAAATATAAATAAATGAATTAAAATGTAATAAATAATTTTAAAATAATAATAATTACAGAAAAATTGGTAAGTGCATTTGATAAAAAGTCCACGTGATAATATTATTAAAATAACGCTACTCTAAAAAGGAGTTTTAAGAAGTGTTTTGAACTGTGGCTGTCTTTGACATCCTCACACAGTCTGCCACGGTCTGGAAGGAGGTTCCGGTCTGAGAGTAAGTTCCGGTTCCGTTTTGCGTATTGCGCATACTCGCACAAGCGCAGTACATAAAATGCGACCCGCTGTGAGCAACGTGACCTCAGCTGACCGATCAATTTTGACTCCGTACCAGAAGTATGCGGCGACTGAGTTACATCGCGGTGAGCAACGTGACCTCAGGTGACCGATCACCTTTGACCCTTGCTCGACGCTCGTGGTGACTGAGTTACATAATTAATAATTTTTCGTTTGCTGTAGCGACCGTTACTCCACTGATCAACTTGCCCCCCACGGCGCTTCATACATGCCAAATATATAGAGATGTGTCATTGGATCCACAGGATCCCCACCCCCGACGATTTTTTTTTAATATCAATCTACGAACCACCCCCAATGGGCCTGCTAGATTACACACACAATTTCAGCTTCATACATGCCAAACTGACAGAGATATGTGTCATTTGTGTTTACCACAAAACCCGCTGTGTGTATAAACAGCGCTGAAAACTGTAGCTCGATCTGTGTGACGAAGTCGTTAGATACACAACGCTCTGACACATTTGTTGGCAAATAATTACAAGTTATGCTAATTATGAGGGTTTGTTATGTATACTAACAATTACAAAAGTAACCGTTACGTATCATTAACGTAAACTATAATATAATTGGGTCACGCATAGTTTCGGCAAACACCGTGTTTAAGCTGGCCAAAAATAGGCGCTAACGGGCTCAGCACACTGTTAGTTTTCCCATTGGCGACCATGTTAACGTTTTGTGTGATTATAAGAAAACGTGACCTACAAAGTTTCTTAAACTTCTTACCTGCTGTTATCATCACCTCATTGACATGCTGGTCGAGTTTAGTCAAAATTTTATATTTCTAGCTCTCGTAAAATGCCTGTATGTGTGACACCCGCGATTCTGAGCCAGACTATCTTCCTGGCGAAGTCACGCAGCCAGGCGAGAGTCGGTTAAGCGAGACTGTCAGTCTGAGTCATGGGCGATAATGTAAGCATGTAGAGTAAATTTCCCGGCTGTAGGAAAATTATGAGCAGTTAATTTAATTTGAGAATACGTATGATTAATTAGTAACTGAACAATTTATATCTTAAGATATAAATTACCCCAAAAAAGCAAGAATTACCCCCAGGTTAAATACCGCAGTAATAGGCATTATGCTTGAAAACCGGCGATTTTTCGTGGTACTAGATGGAAAAAAGAGCAGATGGCGAAGACAAAGAAACGGACTTCCCCAGGGAAGTGTACTGGCACAAATGCTGCTCAACGTATATACAAATGCGTGACCAACCAATCCACCAGGAAACTCGCAGCTTCATCTCTGCAGACGACCTATGCATAACATTCCAGGACAAAAACTTTCACAACATCGAAATGACACTCACATCAGCGCTGGGAAACATGACAACATACTACAAAATGAACCAACTATGTCTATGTCTATGGCTATGCGGAAACCCATCCAAGACCCAGGTGTGTGCCTTCCATCTGAGGAACATAGATGTAAAACGTCAACTAAATGTTATATATAGTGCGGACCAGCACTGTAACTAGTTCACATACCCAAGATAAGTACGCACACCCGCATTACACCCCAACAATACACACACCCTATAAATACGGGTCCATGCAACACAATAGCCACGAGTCTGAACTACCGTCGCCGTGATCGCTCGTCCGCTGAGACCCGCAGTCCCGTCGGCCCCGAAGTCGATCTGCGATTTCGCCGTCTTCGCTGTCTTGTGCCTGCCCAAATAAGTGCTGCGCACAATATTGGCGCTGCGTGCAGAGTATCATTTACTGACGAATCTGCGTTTAATTTCAAGACAATTAGCTAGGAGGAACCTGTCGGTTCTCGAGTGTTAATTGTTTACAATTTACAACGCGTCAATTTCCTAGAAGCGTGCCGGTTCTGACTACGCTTCAATCAATTATACTTGTAAGTTAAGATTTAGCTAACCATTGTAACGTATAATTCGACCACTGAAGTTATTTGAAAGTTAGTTAGTCTTCATAACCAGTTTCTGGGCGTGGCCACTGGCCGCATTCACGCAACGTTGCGCGTCGCTGGCCGTTGCTACGCGACAAGACTAGAACTGGATGTAACCCTATAACCACGCCGTTGTGTTTGCATCGCGGATAGTTTGTCATGTAATTTAATTCCGTTTTAACTTGTGTTTATGTTCTTTATAACTTTATCGTGTTTATGACATTCCTGTTCATCATAAATCTAGCTACATTTTGGTTGGGTTATGTGAGGGTATACAAATTTGTTTACTTCCCGACCCTACCAATTGAGTATTATCGCTGACTAATTGTCTTGTATGTATTGCGTGATATGGTTTAATATTTTGTTATCGTAAATATTTTGGTAATTTCTTTCTTTCTCACCCAAACGTGTTAGTAGTTGTCTATTTTCATTGGTTTAAGTTCTGAGATGTCTAAGCTGTTGTCCAATTGGGTTAACTTAGTTAAATAATAGACATTTACCTCGTATGTACACCCTGATATATACATTTACCCGCATCTAGACGTCAACATGACGTCTACAATCAACTTATACACATGCACTAAAGAACAGGTTATGGAAGTAGCAGGGGTATCCACCACAAAGGCTACCAAAATACTGAATCTCAGGAAGAAGAATAAAGTAGAAATTGTTGATTTAACGACAGCCACGGGCGCTACTACAACCTTTTGGGATAACTTGCTGGAAACAGGTCGGATCAGTTTAGAGAAACCCCAGACAGGAGGAGCTAATTCGATAGATTCCAGTAGCACTGAGGTAGATATGTTAAAAGATAAACTGGAAAGGATGGAAGCACAATATCATGCGCAACTTGAGGAGAGAGATTGCAAAATCAAAGAATATGAAAGAGAGAAATCGGAGTCAGGTTTGATATTAACGAGTATGAATTCATGCGGGTGAGGGAAGTAAAGAGAAGAGAACTGGAGAAAGAATGAGGAGAGAGGTGGAAGAATGGGATCACACAATGAATAGACGCAGGTCCCAGGAGATAGGTGGTGACATGAGATGGGAAATGCACGAGAGTGAGAACATGGAGTATAAGAGCCCTTCCAAATCAATAGGGCATCCTTTTGATGACAAATCTCTCCTTGATGCACATCCCAAGGATGACATATACAGCTCCGGTCCCTCGCGTTTGTTAGGACAAGGAGCACGCATGAAAGATATCCCACTACCTTCCTACATTCCCGCATTGCTATAACCCACTAGCAACACAAATCCAGTTAGTGAGACACGTGAACAGGTTCACAACTACACACCAGTCGGCGTGATACGTGAACCAGTGAGAGGACTAGATACCGCCCCAAATAAAGATAATGACTTTGTGTATACCACAGCACGAACATGACACCACCCATGGGTATTGCACACATGACACATCCCATGACCATCACACACATGACACATATCATAGTCGCCACACAATACTCCACGAAAGGGGAAGGAAGAAGAAAGACAACAAAGGAGTAACATTGCGGAGGCAAAAATATTCTGACGACGACTCGTCCGCGAATTCTTCATCGTCTTCTTCATCGGATTTTCTTGATACCAACTCAGCTTCATCTGACGAATCTTTAGAAAGGGATAGACGGGGGAATGATAAACGACATCGTCGACGAAACAGCCCAGGACCCAAATTACCAACATTTTCAGGGGACTCTGTAGAATGGGGAACATTTCTGTACCTGTTTAACGGTACTGCCAAGCACTATCATTGGGGTAGTCATCGGAAACTACAGAGGCTAAAGGAATGCCTGCGCAACAAAGCCATTGATAATGTAGGAACACGCTCCCACAAGGATCGGAATGCTTACCGTAACCTTGTGAAATGTCTGTTGAGCAGATTTGAAACGAAGGAAGACCCGAGCGTGGTGTGACGGAATCTCCACGATATCAAACAGGAAGTCAACGAATCTCATGAAGATTTGCAGACCGGGTCCAACATGCCGTCTCGTTGGGGTACAAAGGAGCAGGAGAAAAAGCCATAGACAAATGGGCTACACAGCTGTTCCTCAAAGGTGTTAGGGAGAAGGGGGCAGAGTCAGCAGCCAGTGAGAGACAGACAAGGTCAATTAGGAAAGCCCTAAAGTAGATGAAAACTAGTATCGGTAATCAGAAGGCTGTCCTTGGTAGAGCACTGTCAGTATCAGCGAGACAGGTTGCATTTGAGGACGATGTATTAGTACACGCCACGTATGCTTCACCTCATGCGGTCGGTCGTCATGCAACAACACCGTCGGAGGATGATAAGTGTCAGGAACCAGTCGGTTCCGGCATCATTAAAGACAAAGAGGGAAGCAAGATTTACGAAATATTTAAAAGGCTAATCCAAGTGGAGCAACGTACGTCTAGATCGAGAGCGACAGACGACACCCACTAACAGGCAAGCTCAATTCCGGAGATACAGTCGATCACCAAACAGATACCAATCACCAGATCGCATGCACCCACCAGGCCGTGGACTGCATCATCTTTCACCGGCCGGTGTTACAACTGCTGGGAAACAGGACAGTTAAGCCGAAATTGTCCTAGAAATAGGAGTAGGTCCCAATCACACGCTTCTATGAATGACAACGTGCCACTAAAAGAATAGGGGCATACTAGACGGCCAGAGTCTATCCTCAGGGAAACAAGGCCTTACTCATGACAAAGAGAATGAACCTCACAGATAAACCAGTCACGATACCCCCTACGGAATTGTTGGCGTGTGCCACTGAACAATCAAGTCACTCTGAGGATCTACTGTAAAAAATAATTAATATGGTCCCAAATGAGGATTATTTACGTACATAGCGAAGAAGAAAGTACAACAGACATGGTAACCGAGCAACCAATTATGCTATCAGCGTCTCATTCCGTTCCATCAAATTCAGGAAATTCTGTACATAATCAGGCGCTATGTCAGAGCCGGCTGTCAACAGAAACAACAGTATTATTATTTACTGATTGTTTATTGGATATGCCCACTGATGAAACAGAACTAACAAAGCACCTTTGTCAGGTACGACAACACGTGCTAGAGAAAGACGACTGTTGGAAAACAGCTCCACTGAAGGATTGAAATGGACAACTCACACCACACGCACACGCACAATCTAGTAGCCTTGGACGTTTGTCGATGTCCGGGTTCTAGGACACATATTTTTGTGTAGCTGTACTCCGTAGTATATGATGCCTGAGGCACTTGTCGGTGCCCGGGACGTACTCACGTAGTATATGATGCCTGGGGCACTTGTCGGTGCCCGGGACGTACTCACGTAGTACATGACGCATGAGACACCTGTCGGTGTCCGGGGTCTGGGGTCTACATATAATTTGTGTATAGTTGTGTGCTAGTTTTAAGATAATGATGGTTGGGTTTAATTAATGTATTTATAATGACATACCATGAATATTTAAATATTACGTCAGTGTTCGGGTTTACCGTAAACCATTAATTAAACCATTTACGTAAACTTTACGTAAATGGTTTAATTAAATGTAAAAAGTAAATAACCTAACAAA
>CM034540.1:5943617-6014368 GCA_020002185.1 Paraescarpia echinospica
CGAAACAACTCGACCCACCCATGGTGCACTGTACGCACACGAAACAACTCGACCCACCCACGGTGCACTGTACGCACACGAAACAACTCGACCCACCCACGATACGACGCAGACATTGACGATGCCCAAGGTTCAATCTTAGGACCCCTGGTATTCATCATATATATATCAATGATTTTGAACAACCCAATAAAATGTTTAATTTCATAATTTATGCTGATGATACAACTCTATCAAGTACACTAAACACTTTCAGCGATAACATACATGACAAAAACTTAGAATCTTTAATAAATGAAGAACTTTCAAAAATAAATGAATGGCTCAAAATAAATAATGAGAAGAAACGGAAGTTGGAAAATCTTTGGAGGAAAACCAAAATTTATCGTCAGTTGTACATCATGTCATGTGATGAATGCAATGCCTTGATACTGGAGAGAAAAACCACATATTTTCAAGATCGTTTAGAAAACGATAACAACAACACGTATGTTTCGTCTGGTGAGGTCTCTTGGTGGTAACAATTCTCAGCTACATCCGGAATTCAGCTCGGCAGTGGAAGGATGCGAACTATTTTCGCATTTCTTTAGTGAAAAAAATTGATAAAATGTTGCACATCAACTGATCTGGCTACATTTGATGAAAAGCAATGTTTCACAGATCCTATACATGTCTTCCATCCTACAACAGCCGAAGAAACCACAACAATTTTTGCTACTACAAACACTTGTGTGTTAGATCCTCTACATGCCAACCAGCTGAAAGACAATGCTTCCAGTCTTGTGTCCATTGTAACACTGATCACAAATGCATCTTTTGAAGATGCTGTCATGCCAACACTGCTTAAGCAGGCTGTTGTCCACCCTTTGTTGAAGAAGCCATCGCTTAACAACAATTAGCTAGTAATATAAAACATGACAGCAAGAGTTTTTATGCGTATGTTCGAAGCAAACAGAAAGTTCAAGATAAAGTCGGTCCTCTAGAAGATAGTGCTGGAAATATAATATCAGAGGGATTCTTAATGGCAGAAGACCTGAATGGTGTGCTTTAGTTCAGTGTTTGCAAGGGAAGATATTAGTTCTGCTGCCGGTACCAGGAGGCTAAGTTCAGGGGAGGCAGATTCAGACTGCATAGGACAATTAATTGTAACTTGAGAATGGTAGGTAAGAAAATAAGGGCTATGAGGATAATAAATCCTATATAGGTGGATGGTATTCCACTTGAAACTACTATTGGAAGTGTTAGCCAGAACAACAAATTAGTAAAAGCTTGCAGCAGTTTTCAATTTGTCATTAGAAAGAGGAGTGGTTCCTTTAGAATGGAAAGAAGCAAAACATTATACGTTGATTGTCCAAAAAAGGTTAGAAGTAGAGTCAGAGAACATAGACCAGTGAGTTTAACGCATCAGTGATTTATAGAATTATTTAAGAAAGACTAATTAAAAAGATCACATGGTGGATTTTCTTGTTAAACAAAACTTGATAAACCAATCTCAACATGGTTTTAAAAAGCGAGGTCATGCTTAACAAATATGTTTTTTTTTTGAAGACATCACTAAGTGGGTAGATGAGGGATCACCAGTAGATATCGTCTACTTAGATTTTCAAAAAGCTTTCGACAAAGTACCACATCAAAGATTACTGCTTAAACTAAAGGCCCATGGCATAGGGAATGGTATAATAAACTGGATAGAAAAATGGCTGATTGACACAAGACAACGTCTATTTGTTGATGGGGAGGCTTCAAACTGGAAATCGGTATTATTCTTAATATATATCAACGTTTTGGATGATGAAATAATAAGCAAGGAAAAGGAACTGGTGGGATGATACAAAAGTGTTTAGAAGGGATTTAAAAAGTGATGGAGATAGACAGCATTTACAAGATGATCTTGACAGGTTGATCAAAATGGTCTGAAAAAGTGGCAAATGCTGTTCAATTTTGGGAAATGTAAAGCTCCACACAGGACATGGGAACGAAGAAGTAGAATATACAATGGGGGGTAAATTGTACTAAGTACTCACTGTAAAAAGAAAAGGACTGCTAACCATTAGTGCTGATATGAAGTGCCTGAGAGCAGTGCGGGAATTGCAGCTTCAAAGGGAAATCAAACCTGACTAATTAGGCGAAACATAACGTATAAGGAAAAAGAGCTAATAATACCGCTGTACAAACAATAGTTAGGCCTCATTTAGAATATTGTATTCAAGCGTGGAGGCCATATCGCAGGAAAGACATAGATATGCTAGAAAGAGTGCAGAGGAGAGCAACTAAAATGATACCAAATCCGAGGGATCTTAGTTACGAAATACGCCTAAAAAAATGCGGTTTAACAACACTAGAGACCAGGAGATTGAGAGGAGATCAGATAGAAGTGTTTAAAATATTGAAGGGTTATGAAAATATTGATAGAAATATTTTTTTCTCAGTTAAGAAAGATAGAAGGACTAGAGGACATGAACTTACATTGGCAAAGGAGCAGAGTAGATTGGATATAAGAAAGTTTTCATTTTCACAAAGGACTGTAAATGAATGGAACAGATTACCTGCTGATTGTGTGGGTGTTAGCGTGAATATGTTTAAAAATAAAATCGACACATACCTCAGACGGGCGGGATACACATAGATAAAAGGGTCGGACTCTCGATAAACCAAAGGGCTTCCTTGTCCACCTGCCACCTAGAGTTAATTCTCTGGGTGGCAATCTTGTTAAATCTTGTTAAATATTGACCCTCACATATTAGGTATAACCGAATCATGGGCAACCACCGATATATCAGATGCCGAATTGGGACTGACAGGATATGTAATGTTTAGGAAGAATAGGAAGAAGGGGAGGTGGAGTTATTTTATATATTAAAGAATCTATCCAGGCTTATGAAATAAAATTAGACAGAAAAGCAGATTGCGAAGAAGCTGTTTGGTGTAACATAGTTACAGGAAACTCAACGTTGAATTAGTTTATCGAAGTCCAAACATAAGCATAGAAGAGAATGAAAAAATACAACACTCTATAAGGGAAGTGAGCAAACGGGACTGTGTTATTATGGGGGATTTTAACCATGGGCATATAAAATGGAAATCTCTACAGAGTATGGGTAGTGAGGACCACAAGTTTTTAGTTTTAGTACAAGATAGTTTCCTTTCTCAACATGTGCTAGAACCAACCAGGGGAGAGAATGTGTTAGACATAGTTTTGTCCTCACAGAATGAATTAGTTGACAATGTCAGGATATGTGAGCCACTAGGGAATAGTGATCACAACCAGATACATTTTACCATCAAACTAAAATCAGAAAGGAATAGTAAAAAGCAGTACAGGAGAAATTTCCACAAAGGAAAATATAAGGACATAAGGAAATATTTAGCAAAGATAGACTGGAATAACACACTGAAGAATAAGACAGCAACAGAATGTTGGAATATCTTAAAGAGTGAAACTGAATACATCATCGTCAAAGTTGTTCCCTTAAAAACACGGGAAACGGTCCAAAAAGAAACACTTATCGAAAGAAGCCATTAGAAAAATTAAGTATAAACAAATGATGTGGAAGTCATATAGACGTACTGTAAATGACGAAGACTACAACTTTTATGAGAAGCACTAAACCAAGCTACAGCTGAAATTAGAAATTCAAAGAGAAGCTATGAACATAAAGTAGCTCGTAATATAAAACATGACTGCAAGAGTTGTTATGTGTATGTTCGAAGTAAACAGAAAGTTCAGGATAAGGTCGGTCATCTAGAAGATCGGTGATTTGTAAATTATTAGAAAGACTAACTAAAGATCACATGGTGGATTTTCTTGTTAAACATAACTTGATAAACCCATCTCAACATGAGTTTCTAAAAGCGAGGTCATGCTTAACAAATATGTTATGTTTTTTGGAAGATATCACTAAGTGGGTAGATGATGGATCACCAGTATATATCAACTACTTAGATTTTCAAAAAGCTTTAGACAAAGTGTCACACCAAAGATTACTGCTTAAACTAAAGGCCCATGGCATAGGAAATGGTATAATTAACTGGATAGAAAAATGGCTGATTGACAGAAGACAACGGGTAGTTGTTGATGGGGAGGCTTCAAACTGGAAATCAGTTTTGACTGGGGTTCCACAGGGATCAGTACTGGGACCTATATTATTCTTAATATATATAAACGATTTGGACGATGATATAGCTAGCAAGGTGCTGAAATTTGCAAATGATACAAAAGTGTTTAGAAGGATTAAAAGTGATGGAGATAGACAGCATTTATAAGATGGTCTTGACAGGTTGATCAAATGGTCTGAATAGTGGCAAATGTTGTTCAATTTTGGGAAATGTAAATGCCTTCACACAGGACATGGGAACGAATATGTAGAATATACAATGGGGGTAACTGTACTAAGTACTACTGTAAAAGAAAAAGACTTAGGGCTGACAATTAGTGTTGACATGAAGGTTTCAGAGCAGTGTGGAATTGCAGCTTCAAAAGGAAATAAAATCCTTGGATTGATTAGGCGAAATATAGCATATAAAGAAAAATAAGTAATAATACCGCTGTACAAAACAATAGTTAGGCCTCATTTAGAATATTGTATACAAGCGTGGAGGCCATACCGCAAGAAGGACATAGATATGCTAGAAAGAGTACAGAGGAGAGCGACTAAAATGATACCAAAACTGAGGGATCTTAGTTATGAAAAACGCCTAAAAGAATGTGGTTTAACAACACTAGAGACCAGGAGATTGAGAGGAGATCAGATAGAAATGTTTAAAATATTGAATGGTTATGAAAATATTGATAGAAATATGTTTTCTTCAGTTAAAAAAGATAGAAAGACTAGAGGACATGAAGTTACATTAGTAAAGGAGCAGTGTAGATTAGACATAAGAAAGTTCTCATTTTCACAAAGGACTGTGAATGAATGGAACAGATTATCTGATGATTGTGTGGGTGCTAGTAGTGTGAATATGTTTTAAAATAAAATCGACACATACCTCAGAAGGGCTGGATATATGTAGATAAAAGGGTTGGACTGTCGATAAGCCAAAGGGCTTCCTTGTCCACCTGCCATCTAGAGTTAATTCTCTGGATGGCAATCTTGTTAAATCTTGTTAAATCTTGTATAGATTCGAGTTGGTAGTTATCTGTGATTTTGAAGTGAGGTATTATTACCCTTGAAGTATTAATATATATATATATATATTTGTTGTAACAGATTATTGTAATGAGAGTCCGCGAGGGCTGGCTATATGCTGTGTATTTATATTATGGGAGTTATTCTTAGATAACACTTGGCACCTAGTGTTTGTAGTGTTGGTCGTGTAGTGGAATAATCCACCTTACAAAGGAAGTAGAATTTGATAGTTGAAAGATTAATTGTATAGCTAGATAGATTCTTTTGCTTCTTCGATTTCTTAGATTTATTTAACATCTCCATCTTTAATTTATCACTTGGTGGTTTCTGTTCTATGTAAAGTCTAGTTGGGTGTTTTCTGTGACATATATTGCAAGTACTCTTCCGCGTGCAGCTCTTAGACATGTGCCAGTATTCCAAGCAGCCGAAGTACAGTCCATTCTTCTATATGAACTCTTGTTTTACTCCAATATTTTCGCTCCGGACTTTCGGCATTCGGCGAAACTGTGGCTGTTTCTTTTCCACAAGTGCCAGATGACAGTATCCTTGTTCCAAAGTTTCTTTTCTTCTGTTTTGTTGTAGTGGATTTTAGCCGATCGTTATGTTCTCGCTCTGCCTTTCCCTTTATGGTCTTTGTGATGTGATTGGATCACATGTGATAATTACTTCCTTTATGATACATTATACAAATTGTTTGAACGATGGGTACACCCGATTGACTTTCGTGATGTGGAAACAATCCGACTCCAACGATTAACAAACCACACCAATAGTTTCTGCAGCAGCTTGTGGGTTCCTTATTGTTATTGAGAATTTCGAGACCTTTAATTTCCGTTTGATGTGGGAAACTTGCAAACTGCCTGGGGTTGTTGTCGTCTCTACGTAACATTTTGGGCCATGCTCTGCATGACATTTTGGGCCATGCTGCAGAGTTACTCCTTAGATGAAAGTAGCCATTTATAGCTTAATTCTTTCCAACTCGACCAATGTACTGCGTTTTCCTTCCTCGGAGATCTTCTGGTCTTCAATCAGGGTTATGCGCGCAATACTCCAATAATTGTGCTTCAGATGCATGGTTGCCTCTGGAATTCGACCCAAATTATGGAACAAGCAACACATTAAGACTTTCATTTCTGTAGTCTTGTCTTACTAGCAACAATTTCAGACTTTTACTTCAGTAGTCTTGTCTTACTAGAAACACTTTAAGACTTTCACTTCAGTAGTCTTGTCTTAATAACAACACCTTAATACTTTCATTTCTGTAATCTTGTCTTACTAGCAACACCTTAAGACTTTCACTTCAGTTGTCTTGTCTTACTAGCAACACCTTACGACTTACACTTCAGTAGTCTTGTCTTAATAACAACACCTTAAGACTTTCATTTCTGTAATCTTGTCTTACTAGCAACACCTTAAGACTTTCCCTTCAGTAGTCTTCTCTTACTAGCAACACCTTAAGACTTTCACTTCAGTAGCCTTGTCTTACTAACAACACCTTAAGACTTTCACTTCAGTAGTCTTGTCTCACTAGCAACACCTTAAGACTTTCACTTCAGTACTCTTGGCTTACTAGCAAGAACTTAAGACTTTCACTTCAGTAGGCTTGTCTTACTACCAACAACTTAAGACTCTCATTTCTGTAGTCTTGTCTTACTAGCAGCACCTTAAGACTTTCACTTCACTAGTCTTGTCTTACTAGCAACAAGTTAAAGATTTTCACTTCAGTAATCTTGTCGTACTAGCAACGCCTTAAGACGTTCAATTCAGTAGGCTTGTCTTACTAGCAATACCTTAAGACTTTCACTTCAGTAGACTTGGCTTACTAGCAACACCTTAAGACTTTCATTTCTGCAGTCTTGTCTTACTAGCAACAACTTAAGACTTTCATTCCTGCAGTCTTGTCTTACTAGCAACAACTTAAGACTTTCATTTCTGTAGTCTTGTCTTAATAGCAACAATTTAAGACTTTCATTTCTGTAGTCTTGTCTTACTAGCAAAAACTTAAGACTTTCACTTCAATAGGCTTGTCTTACTACAAAAACCTTAAGACTTTCACTTCAGTAGTCTTGTATTACTAGCAACACCATAAGACTTTCACTTCAGTAGTCTTGTCTTACTAACAAAACCTTAAGACTTTCACTTCAGTAGTCTTGTCTTACTAACAACACCTTCAGACTTTCATTTCTGTAGTCTTGTCTTACTAGCAACAACTTAAGACTTTCACTTCAGTAGGCTTGTCTTACTAGCAACACCTTAAGACTTTCACTTCAGTAGTCTTGGCTTACTAGCAACACCTAAAGACTTTCATTTCAACAGTCTTGTCTTACTAGCAACAACTTAAGACTTTCATTTATATAGTCTTATCTTACTAGCAAGAACTTAAGACTTTCACTTCAGTAGGCTTGTCTTAATAGCAACACCTTAACACTTTCACTTCAGTAGTCTTGTCTTACCAGCAAGAACTTGAGACTTTCACTTCAGTAGGCTTGTCTTACTACCAACACCTTAAGACTTTCACTTCAGTAGACTTGTCTTACTAGCAACACCATAAGACTTTCACTTCTGTAGTCTTGTCTTACTAGCAGCACCTTAAGACTTTCACTTCAGTAGTCTTGTCTTACTAGTAACAAGTTAAAGACTTTCACTTCAGTAATCTTGTCGTACTAGCAACGCCTTAAGACATTCACTTCAGTAGTTTTGTCTTACAAGCAACACCGTAAGACTTTCACTTCAGTAGACTTGTCGTACCAGCAACGCCTTAAGACTTTCACTTCAGTAGTTTTGTTTTACTAGCAGCGCTTCAAGACGTACACTTATGTAGTCTTGTCTTTCTAAACACGCATTTTTGTATATATATATATACATATATATATATATATACACAGTATATATGCTAGTTATTATTATCGTCGCCCGGTGTCCAGAAAGGAACAGGAGGAACTAAGTCTAAGTAAGTATTAATAGTTGTTACTTTTAATTTTATTTTAACTATTCTTTTAATGTTCAATTATTTCACTATTTGTTGTCCATCAATCACAACATTTGCAGTAAACTAATTGAACATTAAAAGAATATATGTTATAAACTTTAAGATTGATATGTCACCATGCAAACCACCACATTTGCTCTCGATTATGAAATCTTAGATTTTATTATTTTAGAAAAGCGTGTTATGTGACCAATAGATAATTATGTATTATGCGTCAGTGAAATAAATGGAATAATGGCTGACGTCAATCTCATACCATATGTATAATGTGACAGGGCGCAGTGGTTTGAACAAAAGATACATTTTACTAAAACTGAGGAAAAGCCAAAATACATTTGTAGGGGTGATGGTATCGATATTTGTTTTATTTGTAATTTTAGAAATAATGTACAATTCACTACCAGTTTTTGTATTGCAGTATGAATTTTATTGTCTTTACAAAGTGTTTTGATGCATGTTATGGTTTGAATGGTGTAGGATTTGACATGTGAATACATCACTTTGATGTTGTCTGTCTCAAAACTTGAAATCGTCTGGTGGGTTAGTTCAACCATTGATAACTTCACAACAAATTGACTTAAACGGATATAATTATTAATGTGAAATGTTACCATTGTACAAGATGCTCATAACTTTGTCCCGCCAACATATATCTTAAGGTATGAACAGTTGCGATGTCAGGTATAAACTACCTCAACATTGACAGGAAGCAGGAAGAAATTTTTTAGTCCAGCCTTGAGTGCTATCTATGACTTGTATAAACAACCCTCCTATCCCATTGTATAAACATCCCTCCCATTCCTTTGTATAAACACTCCCATCCAATTGTATAAACTCCCCTCCCACCCCTTTGTATAAACACCCCTCCCAACCCATTGTATAAACACTCCTCCCATTACATTGTATAAATACCCCTCCCATCCCTTTGTATAAACACCCCTCCCATCCCATTGTATAAATACCCCTCCCATCCTTTTCTATAAACACCCCTCCCATCCCATTGTATAAATACCCCTCCCATCCCTTTGTATAAACACCCCTCCCATCCATTTGTATAAACACCCCTCCCATCCCATTGTATAAAAAACCCTCCCATCCCATTGTATAAACACCTCTCCCATCCCTTTGTATAAACACCCATCCCTTTGTATAAACACCTCCCCCCATCCCATTGTATAAACACCCCTCCCATCCCATTGTATAAACACCCCTCCCATCCCATTGTATAAACACCCCTCCCATCCCATTGTATAAACACCCCTCCTATCAATTTGTATAAACACCCCTCCCATCCCTTTGTATAAACATCCCTCCCATCCCATTGTATAAATACCCCTCCCATCCCATTATATAAATAACCCTCCCATCCTTATGTATTAACACCCCTCCCATCCCATTGTATGAACACCCCTCCCATCCCTTTGTATAAACACCCCTCCCATCCCATTCCTCCCTTTCTACATCCCACTAAATCGCATTACTACATCTCTTCTCTTTCCTGTTGTCAAAAATTACCCCCTGAATTACACTATCTTTAACCAAGTGAAGGTGGTCATTAAATAGAAGAAGACGTGTCACGTTTTTATAAGTAGGTTGCCGAAAACGTTTAGTGTCAAAAAAGCCTTTGATCTTTTTTATAAGTAGGTTGCCGAAAACGTTTAGGGGTCATTAAAACGTTTTTTATTAGTAAAGTTTTGACCATAGGTCACCAAAGGTGACGTGCACGGGGGCATTCAGCTCCTCTATACTACTTACGTAGAACGCTACCCTGCAGAGACATCAGCAATGTTGACATACATGATGCGAATCATGGACATGCAGAAACTCCACAGTGGGATGGCATGGTGCACCTACGATGAGAAGTCATTGCCGTGGCAGACCACAAACTGGGATTTAGCCGTGGACGCCGTCCATGGTGACGCATCCCCACTGGCTGCACCCCGTTCGCACCGGCCTTTCCGCCAGAACCGCCGGCAACCAGGACCGGCAGACTCGGGTGTATGGTTCGGTTGGAACAGTAATGGCAAATGTGCCAACAGGCATTGCCGCTACAGGCATGCCTGCAGTGTCTGTGGCAGAAAAGGACACGCTAAAGTCAACTGTTATTCTGTCAAGAGATCTTTCCAGAAGCCCCCCAACTCCAATCCTACCCCACAGGCTGGCAACGTACCTGGTCGGATACGAAAGGGTTAAGCGAAACCGATTAATCCATGGGTTTTCCTTCGGTTTCCGCATCCCATCAACCATCACATGCAGTTCCCAGAATAATCAGCATGTCAATCATCCTTCAGCCCTAAAGCACCACCAGTTTGTCACCACTAAACTTGCACAAGAAGTAGCAGCGGGTAGAATAACAGGTCCTTTCTCAACTCCTTCACCAGTAGGTGTAGTGCTGTCGCCTCTTGGTGTGGTTGATTCCCACATGGCAAAAGTACACTCAGAAGTACATTATGAATTGCTAGATGACTGTGTCATGATAATCCGTGAGATTGGACAAGGCTGCCTTGTTGCTAAAGCAGACATTCAAGAAACATTTCGTAATATCCCTATTCACCCTGCCAATCACAGACTCCTCGGCATATGACATGGCAAAATAAATATTATTTTGATAAATGTCTACCAATGGGTTGCAGCACTTCATGCCAAACATTTAAATGTTTTGCCCACGCTTTGCAGTGGATTCGTTCGACTAAATTCCATATGGAGTACCTGTCTCATATCTTAGATGACTTTATTTTTTTCGGACCTGCTCTGTCTACCCAGTACACTAGGGGTCTTCAGTCCTTCCTGGCATTAGCTACTTCTCATCACATTCCTATTAATTCCAAAAAAACTGCTGCCTGCATCAGTGGTTACTTTACATGGTATCGAGGTTGATACGATTGCTATGCAGTTGCGCTTGCCGCAGGATAAGTTGATCGATGCACGGCATAAGATAAATTCACTTTATCGTCGGAAGAAAGCTTCCTTACACGACATCCGTTCTCTTCTTGGTACTTTGTGTTTCGCATGCAGAACGGTCGTGGCCGGTAGAACGTTTCTCAGAAGAATCCATGATTTAACACGAGGCATCCAAGGAAAATACCACATGATTCGTATTAACCAAGAATTTAGGAAAGATATGGCTGCCTGGAAGTTCTTTCTCTACAACTTCAATGGTATCTCTCTCTGTTTGCCTAATACTTGGACATCATCCAACTGTATTCGGTTGTATTCTGATGTCAGTGGGTCTGGGTTTGCAGCAGTTTTGGGCAGCCGGTGGTTCCAGGGTTTTTTCCCCACATCATGGGCTCATATTAACATTGCTATCAAGGAACTATTACCCATTGTGCTAGCTGTCCGTGTATGGGCCACACTTCTTGCAAACTCACGCATACTGTTTATGTGTGACAACATGAGTGTGGTTTCCATCATTAATTCACAGACGTCCAAAGATGTAAATATCATGAACCTGACTCGGGAACTCGGTGTAACTTGTACGAGACACAACATCCAGTTTGCAGCTAAACATGTGCCTGGAAAAACAAACATTACTGCCGATGCCCTATCTCGTTTCCAGAACGATTCTGCACACAAGGAGGCTCCTTGGCTCAACCACCAGCCGGACTACTTACCAACAGACTTTCTTCCCTGGTGAACACTGCAGGTGGCTTCATTGCAGCATCTTTGGCCCCTTCCACCCGTAGGATATATTCACAAGCGGTAACCCAGTTGCACGACTTCGCTGTAACTACTTTTCCATGAGAATCTTGGTTTCCTGCCTCTGTTCCCTTAATTGGTAATTGTATTACTTATCTCCTCAGTACAGGTTTGTCACCAGCCTCAGTCACTTCTCGTATGTCAGCAATTGCAATTTTTCACAAATTATTCCAGTTCCCATATCCAACTGGTAATTTTTTAATCAGACGCATACTTCTACCCAGTTGGCACACGACATCTTTTAGAAGTCTTTTACCAGTTAATGTTTGGTCATGTGGATGACGTCTAAAAAAAGACGTCATTTAGACATCTATCAGACGTCTACATATTTACGTAAGAAATGAGACGCAAAATAATCTTTCACTGGCAACCTAAATTTGACGTGTTTTAGACGTAAAAAAAGACATCTTTTAGACTGGGTATGTACGTCTTTCTTTCGTTTTGTTTCTTTTTGTCCGCCACGTGGAGCTACTAGTACAACGGCCCACAGTTACGGGTAATGCCTCATTTAAACTTCCTGGTTGGTTGCACGAAGAAAAGTGTAGTGTATTTTTGAGAATTTTTTTTTAAATAAAATTCACGTGCTCCGACATAAGTGCATTTGAGTAGTCAGATTTCCAGGGGTGATTGTAGAAGGTGCTGACTGTAAAATGGTGGATTTCTAGATGATTTGAATAAGCGGAAGGATATTTAGCAGCAATGTGCCTGTTTGACCCTTCGCGGAGTAATGAAAAATCCGCCAATACCCAATCTTCTTGTCAGTTTTCACTCCAAATGGCGCCATATATATTATTAATTTAATAGTTGAGCACCAGATGGCGATGCAATGCAGTACATCATAATACAAATGGCGGCAATAGATCATGAAATGAGGAAATGACGATAAAATTTGATCTTTATCTTTAAAATAATGATTTATTGAGGACTATGATTTGAATAATTGATGATGAAAATATTGATCGATGGATATTTATTCCTTTCTTCCTTTTTCCTCTTTCCTTCCTTTTCCTTTTCCTTCTTTCCCTCTTTTCCCGTGAGCGAGCCCTTTGATTCCTTTTCGACTGACTTGATCGCCTGATGATCTGATTCCGGATGTCCTGACTGATCTGATCCGGATCTCTCTGATCGATCCGCCGATCGATCCGTCACTGATCCCGTCGATCCAACGGATCCGATCCAACGATCCGCGCACCAACGTCCCAACCATGATCGACGGATCGATCTGATCTGGCGCGATCCGGATCGATCCGCAAAACGAACGGATCTGATCTGCAACCAGACTGTTAGCGACGAACTAAAATGGGTCGAATGGTGCCCATACCAGGAATGGAATACAGAGGAGCTTAGATGGGGTTCGATGTTTGCATGGTAAGGAAAATAAAATTGCAACAGGCGAAGGCGTCGCAAAAGTTGTATCTGTTATAAATGTGCCCAAAAGTGTTTATTTTCATGGTTAAATGTCAACGAACCTGTCCGATGCCCAATCATTCTTATGACGAGTGTCGATCAACGAAAAAAAAGTGTAAGTTCATGTGTTGCGTGGTATTCTAAACCCACTAGGCACATCCAGATACTCCCAGGCAAAGACATGCCCTGCTAAAAGTGTACTACAATTTATTATGGTAAACCATGATACATGATACATCCATAGTAAATTATGGTGAATTATAGTAAACCATAATATATTGCATTTTACCATCCTTTCACCATAGTAAATCATAGTCAAATATGGTATTCACTGTAATAAACCATGGTAAAACGTGATAGTAAACCATAGTATTTACTATGATAAAACGTGGTAAAATATTCCACAAAAACACTGTAGTAAACTATAGTAAATTTACTTTTGTAAACCATAGTATTTTTAGCAGGGCATGCAATTAAGTGTTTAAATTGTGTTTATAAAATTATTGATAGAATAATAATTTATCAAAAAATATATGTAATTCTAAGCTTCAGAGTAAAATAGCAGAATTTACAACAGGTCTAATTTTCCCAACTAGACAAACACACAATGCAGAAAAAATTGTAAAGACTACTAAGATATCACTTAATTGGCTCCAAACATCACTCATATAGGTGCTCACAAACAGTTGTCAAAATTTGATACTAGGCCCCCGATTACCATACCTATTCTACATGCAGGTTATGATTCCTCAGGACACGTGACTCAGGCACCTTATTATGCTAGCCTAGTTCGAGCTATCTACCTGCTAATGTTTCATGGTTTCGTTCGCATCGGTGAAGTCACTAAGTCTCAGAATAACATAAACATATCCCAGGTATCAATTCTTTCGGACTCCCTAATGATAGTTTTTCAACAGGCAAAACACCAATTTGGATCACACATTTCCATCTCAATTCCACGTACATCTCTCAAAGGGGTCATGCTTCAGGCCCACTATTCTGTGACCCAGATATGTCACCAATCACCCCTCACCAGCTAAATTATTGGCTATCTTTCTCGTTTGCGTGGTCATCTCTCCATAATCAAAATATAAAATCTCACAGTTTTCGAATCGGGGCAGCAACATACGCTTCAGCTCAGGGATATTCCGACTCCCAAATCCAGAGGATGGGCCGCTGGAAATCATTGGCATTCAAAAAATATATCCGGATTACTTCTTTCGAAACATTTTAAAGATATATGGGACTTTGATATATCTCAAACCATGGAGTTGGGAGACTTTATTCAAATGTATCTTTGCCATGATTATCTGGATCATTTCTGTGTAACGTTGACAGTTAGCTAAGTTAACATTGGGATTACATCAGAAACTCTGGTGTCTATCTTACCACAATCTCGACCAAGCCCACTAGCAGGTGATTTGTTGGGTCAATTTATCACAATTGGTGGTATTACGACCACTATCCATTCATGTATGTTCATGCTTATATATTAGTTGATAGGTAATAGTCATAGACATACGTATTCACAATATGTATACACCATTTGTTGGTCACAGAGGGCCGAGGTTGGGGGGCCTGGTGCAAGCTCAGCTCTTCAGCTTTTGGCCGGGAGTAGTTGCACGTAGCCGGTCACCCCTTAGCCGCGGCTCCCTCACATACATTTGATATGTATGTGTTCATGTTTTAGTATATATATGTGTGCAATTCTAGGCACATTTAGCACTTGAAGGTGGCACTAGGGAGGTGAGGAGAACTTATCTACGTTTCTTGCTTTTCAGCTTTGGGCCGGAAGTTAGGGCATAGATTTGTTTGTTCATCCTATCCCTAAGGTACCTTCACAGTGTAGCAGGGCAAACATAGCAAACAAGTTATCTTTGCTATGCACCCATACTTTCAATGGCTATCCCTGTGAGTCTGAGTCGGGGTTGCTGCATTCGTGCAACATTCTCATCTTTTGTCCTCACTTGCACCAAAAGTTACGTTTGAGGTTTTAATGCGAGAATGGCCGGAACTGCTCACAGGAGACAAAGTCTGCTTTCTGCATGATTGGCTGAGCCAGGCCCAGGAACACACTGTTGTTGTTGGGTTCTGCTGCGCTTTGTGTGCTGTTGTTTGGGTGGTTTGTGGACCCCACATTTATTCCGCTTAGATAATTAATTATTGGCATTCCCCATCGACAGATATGTACGACTCATCTACGCTTGTAAGGGGAATTGCCTTTTGTTACCTAGGTCGACGGCAATGCCCATTGTCTTGTCTTTACCATTTACATTACTATTGACTACATGTAATTAAAGGGCATTGCCATTTTCCACCCTTATTCCGTGACTCTCTTTCTCTACATAAACCTAGCAACACGCAGCAGATTCCAATACACATCACATCCTATAACTACACTACAGATGAGGCGAAGAGCAGTGAATAAAATAGTTATCAATAGCTCGCGGGATGGTTGACAGTCAAAATATTAGCAATCACAGTAGTATCAACATGTAAAAAGCTATTCTTGATTACATCTCCCGACTCTTGTACTGGCGGCCATTTTGACATTTTCTAAGGCCGCCAATTTATATCTAAGCCGCAAGGTCCTATTACGTTGTGCAACGTTTCCGACATAGATCTAGGTCACATGCAATATACCTAAATATAACATCCCACACATGGTTATGTTAAGTTATCGGGAATATCGAAATATTTGTTATATTCCCCTTTGATTAATGGGGAACGTCGCATCTTTATAAGCCGTCATGAAGAGTGTCAATCAGAGATTGTCCGTACCTTGGAATGTAATTTGCAAATACTCCCTGGCGGTCTGGACTGTATGAACTTATAAAACGTTACCGTGAATACAGAAAATGTGGTCCAATGCTTGCTATTTAGTATGATATCACGAGGAATTAAAACGGCTTCCCTCAGTAGTGAGATAACACGACACATGGGGCCGCTTTACCCAGTGCGTAACTGACCTAATTGCAATTTGTGATGTACTGTAGGGTAGGGCAGGGGAATACACCGATGTGAGGCAATACGCCCACGACACTTTTCTTCTCGCATAATTCTATATACCACACATTATGCTTTTTTGTAGTACTAACACCCCTGTCCTTCATGAGCCATGAACGCTAAAGTCAATGTTCAAAAATATTTATGAAAATCACATTTTTGTGTTTTTTTTAAATACTTTTATCGTCTAGATTTGTGTTAATAAAGTCGTGGTAATCATAGTTACTGTTTTGTAACATTTGTGACATGTGTCATCATAACGAAGTTGTAAATACATTAGCAGCATTAATTGTGGGTGATAATAAGGGTGCTTATTGGATTCCACCTATTTATCAAAATAATACTGTCGGGACGAGGCGTCTACCAGCCAAGTAGGCGTAAGCGTATTGCCCCGCCGCTGTAGTGCATTTCGCAGTCATCTTTACACTTTTGTAGCACATGGGAAGGTTAGGATTAGTTCCCCATCGGTGCTGCCATTGAAAGTTGAATTCGAAATTCATAAATATATCAACTCAATGAAGAGGGCCTCATTTGGTTTAACTCATCCTGATATCAGGCGTTTGGCATATGACATGGCAATGGCCACAGGTATAAACCACCCGTTCAACCAAACAAACAAGTTAGCCGGAAACAATGGCTCATGGACTTTGTAGGTAGATATCCTGGTCTGAGCGTTCGTCAACAGCAAGGAAGATACATTTTAAGGGTTGATGGGTTTAACAGATCAAACACACGAGCCAGTTCTGTACAATGTACTAGGATCATGGCCTACTCAATGGCCACGAATACATGACGTCCAAGATGTGGAATCCATATTCAATTGGAATTACCGATGTCCGCCAGCCACACAAAGTTATGGCTTGTAAAAGGGGCTACTAGGTAACGACGACGACCAGCGACAAACTTTTGTAAACCAGAACTACCTATTTAACATTGCTTGTTCTAATATATTTCCACAGCCAAACAAGTATTAGATGGTTGATAATGTCAAAACCTGCGGATTCCGAGGATACCGGCTGTATAGAGGGGGTATTTTCGTGATCCGTGATTAGTAAAATTATTTCCTCTTGAAACTTGAAAGCTTCTTTTTATCCCTGTGATTCGTGATCACGTGCAACAGTGTGAAGCGTGATTTAAAATATATTTCCCTTGTGAACCGTGATTGAGGTATCACTTTCTTCGTGAAATTGACGACAAAATTTCTCTTCGTGAAACAAGAAATGGTATTTGTTATTGTGAAATGTGAAAACCCGAATAGTTTCACTGTGAATTGTGACCCAGCATCCCCCTGCACCCACTCTGTATAGGAGTCGTAGCTGTTGAATTACAAGTTATACAGACTGCTCGCAATATCAAGAAACTGCCTTTTTACCGCGATTTGGCAAGCTGTGCACACCAGGATATACGACGTATATTTGTCCCAGTTGAGAATCCGATGAGTACTAGCAAAATCACACCGTGTGATGAAATATGTCACTGCAACAGACATAACATTACAGCAGTGTTGATCAATTATGGTATTTCTTTTCATTAATAATATTCGTATACTACGAAAATAGATTTGCTTAAATGGTATTTCCTAGATTTGTGTTGTACGCAACAAATGTGGTGTTAACACGACTCCATATTTTGTTGTTGGGCGAAATGCATAACAGTGGACGTATTGCCCCCAATATTGCTGCAATACGCCTACATATGATATGTTTTAATACAACTTACAAATTTAGTGTAATCAAACTTTTAATGCAATTTATTTTAATTCAGTGTAACTTACTCCTTCTGTCTGTCAAACTCTTTTTTCGAATTAACCTTACAACGTTCTGTTATTAAATGTCTTGCTTAACGTAGGCGTATTCCCTGCCCTATCAACTATTTTCGTGATAACAATTGGATCACTGGTTAATATTGTTGCAGGCGTTCTTACCCATAATAAAACTGAACAATGAGTTCCTCAAGCAAGTTCATTATCGCATATGATGTCCTGAATGTAGCATATATCCTGCATCAATACCAGTGTAGCGGTTTTTATCTTATTGCTAGGCAAGCCATCTCATCCAACTGATCCACCTAAATAACCGTCCATTTCCTATGACAATGCCACAGTTCATAAAAAAATATAATGAATACAAAACAAAAGCAATTACTTTCAATTTCTACCAGTATTCAGTAATTCACAAAAGCGTTTTTTCATACTATTTTGTTCATTGGTAATGAAATACGGTGTGTTTGGCGGCGATAGATCGTAGAATTAGTGGTACAGAAAAGTTTATAAACAAGTGGAATTACTGATTGATAAGTATTATTCTTGCTTTAACATCATTCATAAAGTTGCAGTAAACATATATTGAGTAGCAGTTGTGCTTAAAGTTAGTTAGTTAAAGTATTTTAGAACACTTTAATATAGTGAGTGATAATAGGGTAACTTAGCCTTCGATAAGTTGTAAACAAGATTTAACAAACCTGATTATGTGGTAGAATATATAGGAGATAAAGTAACAACCATAAAACTACTTACATAAAATAGTATCTGTGTAAGCGAGTTCTTGCTAGATATTTTGATTAGGTAGGATTGTTGTTAAAATTAAGCAAGGGCGATAGTCAGACGAACTCCAGATTGTTTATGTAGATAGTATCCTACGTGTTCGTGTTCAAGCAGCCTAACATAACGTAATTGATTTATTTAAATGAGGTCACTACCGGTAATGTTAGCGTTCGTGATAGGATAGATAGTCAGATGTGTAATTAAAATCTATAACATAAAGTGTGCTGTAGTACACATGAAACAGTCTTTATAAAGACTAAGTTAGCTAAGTTATTAAATAAATTATGATAATGATATGGCGCCTTGCAAGCGTCAAATCAAGGCGAAGCGACACTTGGTGTGCGATCACTGCCACAGCTGGGTATATTTTGCATAGTCCGGCTGTGGGAAGTCATGGGCAGAAACCATGGAGGAGGGATTCACCTTTCAGTGCATGGGGTGTTGGAAGGTGGAATGTATGCAGTAGAAGATAGTTATGTTGACAGATATTGTGAAGGGGATGGAGACAGGTGGAATGGAGAGAGACGACAGGAAGAGAGGTGGGAAAACAGCAAGACTGAAGGAGAATACCAGTGGCAAGAAAACTGAGGAAAGGAGATTGAGAGGAGGGAAGGTGATTGGAGGGGAAGAAATTCGAAAATCGACGACAGAAAACGTGACAAGCGTGAACGTAACAGGGACCGTAGAGAAGGAAGGAGGGAAGATGGGACGGGAGAGGAGAGAAGAAAATGAGATTGGAGGAAAGATGAAGGGACGAAACGAAGTGAGAGCAAATGTGATAGAAGAGAAATCGATAAAAGGGATTAGATATAAGAAAGTTATCATTTTCACAAAGGACTGTAAAAGAATGAAACATATTATCAGCAGATTGTGTGGGTGCTAGTAGCGTGAATATGTTTAAAAATAAACTCGACACATACCTCAGAAGGGCGGGATACACATAAATAAAAGCGTTGGATTCTCGATAAGCAAAAGGGTTTCCTGGTCCACCTACCATCTAGAGTTAATTCTCTGGTTGGCAATATTGTTAAATCTTGTATTTGGAACACATTTAACATCACATCACGGCAAGTATGTATGTATTCTAATAGAGACTGTTAGTTAGATGTTGACGGTTTCACTTTGTTTTCCTCGTCAGCGAGATTTGACGAACCACTGACGGTTTGAAGCACTGAATATACACTTTTATAAACTGCATCCCACATGGTGTCAACCTCCTCCGCCTCCTCCTCTTCCTCCTCCTCATTGTCGGATACTAATCCAAATAATGTTGTTCGAGCATACCTCCCTGCAACAGCGGTTGTCATCTTTAGTGCTATATCGCCTCCATGCACCGCTGTGACTGCAGTTCCTGCTGTTCCGGCTGCTGCTCCGGCAGCTGCAACGCCAGCCATGACAACTGCTACAGCAATTAATATCTTCGTCTTAGTACTCATACCCTCTTTTTTTTCTTCATTTCGCAGTTTGATCCTGTCCATGTCGTCGGGCAGACACACGCGTAAGAGTCGGCATTCTGCTCGCAAGTTGTGCCATTGTCGCACGGATTGCTCCGACATGACAAGAAATCTTCGCAATTTGGCCCTGTCCAGTTCGCTGGACAAACACACTTATAGGGCGACATATTGCCATCGCAAGTTCCGCCATTGTTGCATGGATTACTCCAACATGACAAGAAATCTTCGCAATTTGGCCCTGTCCAGTTCGCTGGACAAACACACTTATAGGGCGACATATTGCCATCGCAAGTTCCTCCATTGCTGCATGGATTACTCCAACATGGACGGATGTGTTCACAATGTGATCCATTGGAACTCGGTGGGCAGAAACAAGCATAAGACGTCCCATTTCTAATCAGTTTACACGTTCCTCCATTAAAACACGAATTGCTCGAACATGGTTTCAAAGTTCCATAGACTTCCACTTCACATAAAACGAGGTGCTGCTTTGCGTGAATTGTAATAGTCACAGTGTTCCCTATGACACCAGGAGAACATTAGAAACTTCTCCTTGCAATACCTGACATGTTATTTCGACGAGGACCACACGTCTTGTATGCGCCACCACGTGGGCCTACTACAATATCAAAATCACCCAGAAAACACGAACAACAATCCTGGCGATTCACTATAACAACCTTTTGAACTTCTATCATGTTTCTAAATTCAACCTTCCACCAAGGATTAGTGTCATTCCTGGTGTGTGAACATAGGTACATATTATTATGCGTCATCAAGTCTTTTGTATTTCCATCAACAGCATTTGACGCTGGATACCCAGACAGGAATATTGACGACATTGTTGCAATTTGTCCTCGTGCCCAGTTCGTTCCCTCGCAATTTGATCCAGGCCAACTTGATGAGCAGACACAGTTATAAAAAGAACCATTCGGCTGGCAACTTCCCCCATTATCGCACGGATTGCTCAAACACTGGTCTTGCAAATGTAGTTTTCCATACACATATATTTCTGTTATAGCTATACACGTGACTTGATTACCGTGATTCGTTATCAACAAAATACTTCCTTTGACACCAGACGAACAATAGAAAGTTCGGCTAACAATAACAGTGTTCATGTTAAAATTTCGAGGTCCACATATTTTGTATATGCCATCATAGATACCCACGAAAATATTTGCTTGATGCATATTTCCAGTTATGCCAGTTGACACTTCTATGACCACCTTTTCAACGTTGATCACTATTCCTAAATATACCCTCCACCAAGGATTCGTTGTGTTTTGGTGCACGAATAATAAAGATACAGACTTCCATCAACAGCACGTTTAATTAGTACTTGGTTTATTTGTTGATGATTGAGTTGCGGGTCTTTGAAATGCCCAGTTCCTTTCTTCGCATCGTGGTCCAGTCCGTCCCGCTAAACAGTTACGCGTATAACTATAAGTCGCTCCAGTGATAACACATGGTCCTCCATTGTCGCACGGATTGCTCGCACATTGAGCTTTAGACGTTTTGCAGTAGATGAGTACAATAGCCGGGACCAATACCACGACCCCGGACTGCATTTCTCTTTTTACCTGATCAACAATACGCCTATTCTCTTGTGTATGGAATAGTTTTAAATTTTTTATTATTAGCTAGCGCTCGTCACCGTGGACTGTGGTTGAGATGATTGACATCTTCGTGATTTGTCGAGTGACGCTATCTGGAGCAAAATTAAACGACGTTTTTCTTACACATCAGCAACATTGAACCATTCCTATAAGCTAAATGTGACGTAACAATGACGTCACATGACGCGTTCAGAGTTCGCTAAGGCGGCGTCGCTGCATCGCGTGTGCGTTTCATTGCAAAAAAACATCGTTTTAGCCACGCCTTATTTGCTGATCACCTTTTATTTTAATTTATAACTTACATCAAATATATATAACTGGATCCACTCCCGTTACCGTGAAAAGGCTCATAGTTATGAAGTTTACACTTAATAACAACTTGCAACAATTGTTAATTTTTTCTAGAGGAAGGCGAGTCAGCGTCCCCATATATTATATACATAGGCCTACATATATAGGCTATATATATATAAATAATATTTATATTATATATAGTCCCGTCGAACCATGGATTCCCTACGCACTTTGTCTCCTCCCAACATGGTACTGTGACTACCCGTAATGTCGTCATCATAGCCTTTCCCGTGACAGGGGAGCAGTGTACATTGTTTGCGTCATTGATGAATCTCATGCACGAACATTGGTCATAGCTTGTCGTATTTGCATGGGAGTAATGGCGTGGTTTGCGCTTCTTCATCTTCCCGAATTTCTCCGCATGGAAGCTTTTGGAGAGCTTGATGTTTACCAATCTACTTACATCTGTCTTCCAGCGTTCCCATCGTGGTCGCAGTTCTACGGATAAGTCGAAATTGGAAACTGCTTCCTGGTACACACTACTGTATTGCTAGTGCAATTATGTTGGTATATCACTAAAGGACAAGCGTAGGTTCTTGAAGTGATTCGCGCACTCAAGGAAGCGAATCACCTGCACTATCCCACGACTGTTGGAAATTAACTTTGCTTCTTCGATTTCTTAGATTTATCTAACATCTCCATCTTTAATTTATCACTTGTGTTCTGTTCCATGTAAACTCTAGTTGGATGGTTTATGTGACATATATTGCAAGTACTCTTCGGCGTGCAGCTCTTAGACATGTGCCAGTATTCCAAGCAGCCGAAGTACAGTCCATTCTTCTATATGAACTCTTGTTTTTACTCCAACAGGTTTCGCTCCGAAGGTTCGGCATTCGGCGAAACAGTGGCTGTTTCTTTTGTACAAGAGCCAGATGACAGTATTTTTGTTCCAAAGTTTCTTTTCTTCTGTTTTGTTGTTGTGGATTTTAGCCTATGGCTATGTTCTCGCTCTGCCTTTCCCTTTATGGTCTTAGTGATGAGACTGGATCACATGTGATTACTTCTTTTGTGATACATTGTACAAAATGTTTGAACGATGGGTACATCCAATTGACTTTCGTGATGTGGAAACAATCCGACTCCAACGATTAACAACCCACACCAATAGTTTCTGCAGCAGCTTGTGGGTTTCCTGATTGTTATTGAGAATTTCGAGACCTTTAATTTCCTTTTGATGTGGGAAGCTTGCAAACTGCCTGGGGTTGTTGTCGTCTCTGCGTGACATTTTGGGCCATGCTCTGCATTACATTTTGGGCCATGCTGCAGAGTCACTCCTTAGATGAAAGTAGCCATTGATAGCTTAAGTCTTTCCAGGTCGACCAATGTACTGCATTTTCCTCCCTCGGAGATCTTCTGGTCTTCAATCAGGGATATGAGCGCAATACTCCAATAATTGTACTTCAGAGGACCCCCGACAAAGATGCATGGTTGCCTCTGGTGCAGGAATTCGGCTCAAACTATGGAACAGTATGCCCGCTAACTCGATATACGATGAACAATATGTGTCTACCGGTTTTAATCTTACCTAATATTCTTATTATTACTATTAGTTTGTTTTATTTAATTCCATGCACATAATTTATCATTTCACTATTTTAATCCTACTTGCTCCTTATAATTTATGATAATTATATACATCATGGCAACGGCCCCATGCAAGACGCCCAAGATTGCGAAGGAGGAAAGATGGGATCCCCATCCCTTCCGTGGGTGGCCCGGCAAAACAGTCGTCCCGCCCATATAGGGGACTCGGTCGGTAGATTACCTCCACGAAAAATTACACTGATATTATTGTAACGATAAAAATCTACAAAAAAAACGAAACATGTTTACGATTTAAGACGAGCCACAGTGATAAATATGCGCAAGACTAAATAAAGTAAATTAATAATTATTGTTTCATTTCCCGTGTGTCTACCTGACAGGAACGCTCAGGCCTTTCTTGTGCTTGCAATACCACCGGCTATCATCATTTGGTATCATATTTAGGCACAAATGTGGATATAACGGCAAAATCAAGGTGGACCTGGGTATTAGACAAGTGCCAAAAATCCACACATCACACCCAATCATCATTTTCCTAGGAACTATTTCTGACACTTGGTCAGTTAGTGTGGTTTTATGCTGGCTAGAAACATCCTCGCGCGCCTATCGAAACCGGTATCCAGCCATTCTATGTAGTCCTAAGTTCATCATGTCATCTTAATTGTCTAAACACACGCTTAGTCCCATTCTTTCGATTTATGAACAAATATAGCTATTAACTTTGTAAGCTACACACATAATTGTTGTCGTTGTTTCTGGCTAACAATTATAATAATGGAGCGGTCCATGAAATTCGGTAAATGTGTGATGAAACTTTTAATTGTTAAACCACCAACGTCAAAAATGGACTGTATTTACAAATGGTAAGTTTATTAACTCTTTAATGTTTGGTTTTGCAGTAAAAGCCCACAATCATTAAGTTGCTTATTCTATCATTGGAGGGTTTATATAATGAAATCCCAACTCAGTGAGTCCATGATAGTTTTTTCCATTTCCCTGCGTGGGATCTTTTACTTCCCCTGGCACAGGCACCCGGCGCATAACACCAAACGTACACTTTGTTTCCCTTTAACACGGAGGCCAGGGGTCGCTGTTGCTGATTACGTCAGTGCCAGCCAGCAGTACCCCCTGGCTGATCGCTTTGCGAAACTCTGAATTTAAGCTCAGCCTATGAAATCGCTCACTAGATCAGTAGATCTAGGCAGGTCAGGTGGTCATAATAAAACTAATTTCAACCAACCGTGGCTCGTGTTACATGTAATGTTTAGAAAATAGAAGCAATTATTCGAATACACAATACCGCTCAGCTGCTCGTAGTAAATGGGCGAACGGGTCATTATATATTGAGATTCCCAGAAGTCGTTTATTCGTCTTCAAATTGGGGCGGGTATTTGCGCTGTTTTCACGGGTGATGCAGTCGCGACTGGCGAAGTCAATTAGTAGTTTGACTCAGCTAACTTCTGCATTTCGCGTAGGGGATCAGCCAGGGCTAGTTTTGCATGGCAAACAGCCCTGGGTCCGGTTTTATGAAGCGGCTAAGAACGTTTTTAACGCTAACATGATTGTCTTAATAAATTAGGCGATTTTTTTTAATATGAGCAAACATAGGAGAGGAGTTACACAAAACACGTGACGCTAAGTAATTGCGTAACTTTACGTACGCTTCGTGAAACCTGGCTTGCGAGGATGAGGCATCCCAATAAAAAATGTTACTACATCAGCGGCCTCACACGGATGGAACTAGCAACTTGTTAAAATCTTATTTCCGAAGCTGGCGCCATCTAATGTTCATAAATTACTTTTCGCGATGATGTTGCGATGAAACGTTGTCTGTGCGCTTTATTATTTAACAATTTGTCTCTGTAAAAAAACCTGTATTAACAGAGGTAACTACTTGATGTAAAAAATAACCATGATAGCACGTATGTACGTTGTGTTTTATTTTAGTGGAATTATTTGACTTTGTGCCCTTATTATCGTCCAGTCAACGTCGTTTGGCCGCCTGTATTTTTAGCGGTAAGACTAAAATGGCGCACGATCAAAATGTATTTAGTGTTGGTAACCAAGCGGGCTAGGTACTGTTGTTGGCACGTAGGAGGTATGTGTTTATCATATCTTGTGGTAACTCGCCGGTTCCATTAGCCAGGTGGCGCTACTGTGTCAAAACTAAATGCTCGTCCGGAAGATCGAATAAAATGCCTATGACTAAGCCTAAGCCTAGGCTAAATTGTGTAACTCCTGGGTGAAATACACACTCAAATGTTTAGTAATGGACACACAAACCATATATATACCATCAACGGCCAAACTATCTACCGACACATTATATTACATGGTCGTGCGCGGTCGTTCGTCAACTTCGTGGTCGTGCGTGATTGTGCGCCTTTTAGTCAAACCTTTTAATCAAGCCAATGCAGGGGTGTGACTACGTACCCGTACCCCTGGCAGATGTTCTACGCATTGTGTGGAAGTTAGCTGAATCAAACTCATAATTTATTTCGCCATACCACCCGTGAGGACAGTACAGACATTCGTCCGACTCGCACCAAATTTCCAGGAATCCCAATATTATAATTACCCATTCGACCATTCCCAGTCATGCGCCGCTGAGCGGCATTGTGTATTCAAATAATTATGACTACTGCCTGAACAGTCCATGAAGACCACCCAGAAACTACCACTTGTATTCTTTTTTCCCCAGTACCATTCGACTTTGGAATTCCCTCCCTCAATATATTGTAAATCAAAACAGCCTGTATGCGTTTAAAAGCAACATCCAGACTTTGCAGTACCCCATGTTTTAGACGTTAACAAGTTCTTCTGCACGTATTTATGTTTATTTACACGATAATTTGTGTTCTTATATATTGCACTCTAAAAACAAAACAAAAATGTCCTGTTCGCCTGCCATGCCATGGCACCGCCTGTATCCTCAGCATGTTGAAGCTAGGCGTGTATTGGAAGAAGAAGAAGAAGAGAAAACCACAGGAATTTTACAGCAAGTGATATAATTGGCTGAGCTTAGCCTTATCTTCAGAGTTTCTACAAGCAGTCTGCCTAGGGGTTACTATGAGTCTGACTGAGGCTTGTGTAATCAGCAGCACCCGCTGGTGTGAGAGGATGTTTGTAGCCAGCATAAAACCACACTAATTGACTAAGTGTCAGAAATAGTTCCTAGGAAAATTATGATTGGGTGTGATGTGTGAATTTTTGGCACTCTAATACCCAGGCCCACCTTGATTTTGCCGTTATATCCACATTTGTGCCTAAATATGATACCACTGGCACAGTGCGTTCCATCATTCACCATGATGATGATAATCCCATATTTTATCATGTTACAAAAATGTTGCATCTTAGCCCACTTTTGAAGCCCAAATATTGACGCAGTTTGTGTTAGTTTGCGCTGCTGCGGCTGTGCGTCACCGCACCATACACGTGAAATGAGCAATATAGCTAATTCAAACCAGGACACTACTTATGCCTCAAGAGACAAAACATTTCTAAACATAAATATGCTGGGATATGGTTTCCTATAATGTCAGCAGTGACGCAAGGCTGTATCATGTCAGGGTTTTTGTTTGGATTGGTCATAGATTGGATTATGCGGACAACAACTAGAAGGAAAAGAGGAATGAATTCAGCGGGATTAGATATGCTGGAGGACTTAGATTATGCTGACAATGTAGCCCATTTATCATCTTTAAGAATAAATTTGCAACGGAAACAAACAAGCTAGAAGAGAACTGGATTACTCATAAACACAGCAAAAACAGATAGGTGTCAACGATGTGGAGACTGTTGATAGTTAGAAAAAGTCGATTATGATTACAACTGTGAGTGTAATCGATTACAATCGATTATGATTGCAATCGTAATTGACCCCAGCTCTGAAAGAGTTTATCCTTTACATTTTACTGTAGAGAATGAGATTGCAGCTCAGTGAGTGCACGACAGATTTTTATCCATTTCCCTGCATGGGATCTTTTACTGTTACCGGACAGAAGATATATATAAATATAAAAATGTTAATAGAACATAAACCAAATTAACTCAAATCATTATTACCATACATAATAATTACAGAAAAGTTCACATAAGTCAGAGGAAAAAGATAAATGCTTTGAAATAATGAAATACAATTAAAATCTAGACAATAAAATAAAACGCTAGTTCCAGATTTATCATTTACAATTAATTGTATTGTGAGGAACCTGAATACCAACTGTTTGACAATAAGTATACTGGTAGTATCACTGAATGAATATCCAGTATAATGTTATATTACAATTATTAATTAATGCAGTTGATCATGATAACGGCATACCACACATTCTTAGTATACGCGCTTCTCGATATGTATATATGTATGTATAAATTGTACATGTATATATATATACACTCATATCCACGTGGATTTGTGTGTGTATAGGTATACACGTTTATGTTTGTACTTCTTTATTCCTACTGTTACTTTAATATGAAAAACACTATTTATTGCAAGGGTGGTCCTATGATAGCAACCAATCTGTTCTTAAATGGCAAGGGCAGCCCTACCATAGCAATCAATCTGTTCTTAAATGGCAAGGGTGCCCTATGATAGCAACCAATCTGTTCTTAAATGGCAAGGGTGGCCCTACGATAGCAACCAATCTGTTCTTAAATGGCAAGGGTGGCCCTACGATAGCAACCAATCTGTTCTTAAATGGCAAGGGTGGCCCTACCATAGCAACCAGTCTGTTCTTAAATGGCAAGGACGGCCCTACGATAGCAACCAGTCTGTTCTTAAATAGCTAGGGTGGCCCTACGATAGCAACCAATCTGTTCTTAAATGGCAAGGGTGGCCCTACGATAGCAACCAATCTGTTCTTAAATGGCAAAGGTGGCACTATGATAGCAACCAATCTGTTCTTAAATGGCAAGGGCGGCCCTATGATAGCAACCAATCTGTTCTTAAATGGCAAGGGCGGCCCTACGATAGCAACCAATCTGTTCTTAAATGGCAAGGGCGGCCCTACGATAGCAACCAATCTGTTCTTAAATGGCAAGGGGGCCCTACGATAGCAACCAATCTGTTTTTAAATGGCAAGGGTGGCCCTACGATAGCAACCAATCTGTTCTTAAATGGCAAGGGCGGCCCTACGATAGCAACAAATCTGTTCTTAAATAGCTAGGGTGGCCCTACGATAGCAACCAATCTGTTCTTAAATGGCAAGGGTGGCCCCACCATAGCAACCAATATGTTCTTAAATGGCAAGGGTGGCCCTACGATAGCAACCAATCTGTTCTTAAATGGCAAGGGTGGCCCTACCATAGCAACCAGTCTGTTCTTAAATGGCAAGGGCGGCCCTACGATAGCAACCAATCTGTTCTTAAATTGCAAGGGTGGCCCTACGATAGCAACCAATCTGTTCTTAAATGGCAAAGGTGGCCCTACGATAGCAACCAATCTGTTCTTAAATGGCAAGGGCGGCCCTACGATAGCAACCAATCTGTTCTTAAATGGCAAGGGGGCCCTACGATAGCAATCAATCTGTTTTTAAATGGCAAGGGTGGCCCTACGATAGCAACCAATCTGTTCTTAAATGGCAAGGGTGGCCCTACGATAGCAACCAATCTGTTCTTAAATGGCTAGGGTGGCCCTACGATAGCAACCAATCTGTTCTTAAATGGCAAAGGTGGCACTACGATAGCAACCAATCTGTTCTTAAATGGCAAGGGCGGCCCTATGATAGCAACCAATCTGTTCTTAAATGGCAAGGACGGCCCTACGATAGCAACCAATCTGTTCTTAAATGGCAAGGGCGGCCCTACGATAGCAACCGATCTGTTCTTAAATGGCAAGGGGGCCCTACGATAGCAACCAATCTGTTCTTAAATGGCAAGGGTGGCCCTACGATAGCAACCAATCTGTTTTTAAATGGCAAGGGCGGCCCTACGATAGCAACCAATCTGTTCTTAAATAGCTAGGGTGGCCCTATGATAGCAACCAATCTGTTCTTAAATGGCAAGGGTGGCCCTACGATAGCAACCAATCTGTTCTTAAATGGCAAAGGTGGCACTACGATAGCAACCAATCTGTTCTTAAATGGCAAGGGCGGCCCTATGATAGCAACCAATCTGTTCTTAAATGGCAAGGACGGCCCTACGATAGCAACCAATCTGTTCTTAAATGGCAAGGGCGGCCCTACGATAGCAACCAATCTGTTCTTAAATGGCAAGGGGGCCCTACGATAGCAACCAATCTGTTTTTAAATGGCAAGGGTGGCCCTACGATAGCAACCAATCTGTTCTTAAATGGCAAGGGCGGCCCTACGATAGCAACAAATCTGTTCTTAAATAGCTAGGGTGGCCCTACGATAGCAACCAATCTGTTCTTAAATGGCAAGGGTGGCCCCACCATAGCAACCAATCTGTTCTTAAATGGCAAGGGTGGCCCCACCATAGCAACCAATATGTTCTTAAATGGCAAGGGTGGCCCTACGATAGCAACCAATCTGTTCTTAAATGGCAAGGGTGGTCCTACCATAGCAACCAGTCTGTTCTTAAATGGCAAGGGCGGCCCTACGATAGCAACCAATCTGTTCTTAAATAGCTAGGGCGGCCCTACGATAGCAACCAATCTGTTCTTAAATTGCAAGGGTGGCCCTACGATAGCAACCAATCTGTTCTTAAATGGCAAAGGTGGCCCTACGATAGCAACCAATCTGTTCTTAAATGGCAAGGGGGCCCTACGATAGCAATCAATCTGTTTTTAAATGGCAAGGGTGGCCCTACGATAGCAACCAATCTGTTCTTAAATGGCAAGGGTGGCCCTACGATAGCAACCAATCTGTTCTTAAATGGCTAGGGTGGCCCTACGATAGCAACCAATCTGTTCTTAAATGGCTAGGGTGGCCCTACGATAGCAACCAATCTGTTCTTAAATGGCAAAGGTGGCACTACAATAGCAACCAATCTGTTCTTAAATGGCTAGGGTGGCCCTACGATAGCAACCAATCTGTTCTTAAATGGCAAGGGTGCCCTATGATAGCAACCAATATATTCTTAAATGGCAAGGGTGGCCCTACGATAGCAACCAATCTGTTCTTAAATGGCAAGGGTGGCCCCACCATAGCAACCAATATGTTCTTAAATGGCAAGGGCGGCCCTACGATAGCAACCAATCTGTTCTTAAATGGCAAGGGGGCCCTACGATAGCAACCGATCTGTTTTTAAATGGCAAGGGTGGCCCTATGATAGCAACCAATCTGTTCTTAAATGGCAAGGGTGGCCCTACGATAGCAACCAATCTGTTCTTAAATGGCTAAGGTGGCCCTACGATAGCAACCAATCTGTTCTTAAATGGCAAGGGTGGCCCTACGATAGCAACCAATCTGTTCTTAAATGGCTAGGGTGGCCCTATGATAGCAACCAATTTGTTCTTAAATGGCAAGGGTGGCCCTACGATAGCAACCAATATGTTCTTAAATGGCAAGGGTGGCCCTACCATAGCAACCAATATGTTCTTAAATGGCAAGGGTGGCCCTACGATAGCAACCAATATGTTCTTAAATGGCTAGGGTGGCCCTACGATAGCAACCAATCTGTTCTTAAATGGCAAGGGTGCCCTATGATAGCAACCAATCTGTTCTTAAATGGCAAGGGTGGCCCTACGATAGCAACCAATCTGTTCTTAAATGGCAAGGGTGGCCCCACCATAGCAACCAATCTGTTCTTAAATGGCAAGGGTGGCCCTACGATAGCAACCAATCTGTTCTTAAATGGCAAGGGTGGCCCTACCATAGCAACCAGTCTGTTCTTAAATGGCAAGGGCGGCCCTACGGTAGCAACCAATCTGTTCTTAAATAGCTAGGGTGGCCCTACGATAGCAACCAATCTGTTCTTAAATGGCAAAGGTGGCCCTACGATAGCAACCAATCTGTTCTTAAATGGCAAGGGGCGGCCCTACGATAGCAACCAATCTGTTCTTAAATGGCAAGGGGGCCCTACGATAGCAATCAATCTGTTTTTAAATGGCAAGGGTGGCCCTACGATAGCAACCAATCTGTTCTTAAATGGCAAGGGTGGCCCTACGATAGCAACCAATCTGTTCTTAAATGGCTAGGGTGGCCCTACGATAGCAACCAATCTGTTCTTAAATGGCAAGGGTGGCCCTACGATAGCAACCAATCTGTTCTTAAATGGCTAGGGTGGCCCTACGATAGCAACCAGTCTGTTCTTAAATGGCAAGGGTGGCCCTACGATAGCAACCAATCTGTTCTTAAATGGCAAGGGTGGCCCTACGATAGCAACCAATCTGTTCTTAAATGGCTAGGGTGGCCCTACGATAGTAACCAATCTGTTCTTAAATGGCAAGGGTGGCCCTATGATAGCAACCAATCTGTTCTTAAATGGCAAGGGTGGCCCTACGATAGCAACCAATCTGTTCTTAAATGGCAAGGGCGGCCCTACCATAGCAACCAATCTGTTTTTAAATGGCAAGGGTGGCCCTACGATAGCAACCTATCTGTTCTTAAATGGCAAGGGTGGCCCTACGATAACAACCAATCTGTTTTTAAATGGCTAGGGTGGCCCTATGATAGCAACCAATCTGTTCTTAAATGGCAAGGGTGGCCCTATGATAGAAACCAATATGTTCTTAAATGGCTAGGGTGGCCCTACGATAGCAACCAATCTGTTCTTAAATGGCAAGGGTGACCCTACAATAGCAACCAATCTGTTCTTAAATGGCAAGGGCGGCCCTACCATAGCAACCAATCTGTTCTTAAATGGCAAGGGTGGCCCTATGATAGCAACCAATATGTTCTTAAATGGCTTGGGTGGCCCTACGATAGCAACCAATCTGTTCTTAAATGGCAAGGGTGGCCCTACGATAGCAACCAATCTGTTCTTAAATGGCAAGGGCGGCCCTACCATAGCAACCAATCTGTTTTTAAATGGCAAGGGTGGCCCTACGATAGCAACTAATCTGTTCTTAAATGGCAAGGGTGGCCCTACCATAGCAACCAATCTGTTCTTAAATAGCAACGATGGCAACCAATCTGTTCTTAAATTTATGACACATTCTCCCGTTGTAAAAATACTTTAATTTTCTATCTGTATTCTATCTTATTGTAAAGGTATGTTTTAGTAAAAATAACTGCATATCTCAATCTCTCTTTCGTGGACTTCCAATCAAGCGAACCCAGTTTCAAATCCTGTGCTGCGCTGTCGAACCTTGGGCAAGTTCGTTCACTCTACATTGCTTCAGTTCACTCAGCTATATGAATGAGTTCCTGACTGTAGACAGTGGTGGATTTGTGTACGAATAGTTTTCGTGCATCAATTGCATCATGGCTGAATGCTTCCCAGAGAAGTCATGATGATGTTCGATTGAACAGGTCTGCCAAGGAGTAACGTGTAAAGCGCTTTGAGCAGTCATAGAGGACTCTATACCGTGCTATATAAGAACTTACGTTTTTTTCTCTCCAGGCTTCAGCTGAAAAGACAGAGCAATGGAGGATGATGAGGGTGCGGTGTATGTGCGGCGCACCAAGGCGATCCACTATGGCAGTCTGGAGGAGCAGGAGAGACTCCGCCTCACCACGGGCAACACCTCCACCAGTACAGACATCCAGGCCGGCATAGCTGCGGGAAACATCAACATCTCCGATGGTTTGTATTTCTCCACCTCAGGCCCTTAGTCAGATATACGTTTTGAATGTCTTGAATTAATCGAAGGTGTGACTTTTAGTGCAGGAACGGCTTGTGAGGCCATTCACACCAATCACAGTCGTTATTGGCCAGTTTAGTTTTTTGCAGCTGATGGTCCAACGGATTTATGCCATCACTCCACGTTCTTCAAGTGCCGTTAGCTGCCATATCTCAGAAACTGTTCAGCAACTTTTCTCTCTAATTTTGCAAAGACATATTTTAGGGTACTGCCACTATGCACGAGAAATCTCTATTTGATTGAATCATTCTAAGGGCCCCCAGGGCCCCCGAAACTGGTAAATTTTCACATTTTGTCTATTTTTTCAAAAACTTTTCAGCAATGTTTTCTCTGATTGTGCAGACATTTCATGTGGTAGAGCCACTATACACAAGAAATCTGTATTTGATTTAATCATTCTAAGGGCACATCAGGGTCCCCAAAATGCTAAATTTTCCTACTATTTCCCTACTGCAACTGGCAAAACCTGTGCAGCTGCTGTAACCCTGCTGTTTATTGGGCCTGGGCCACTGATATCTAATTATAACTGGATAGCTGACACCCTATCTCTGATCACTGGGCTGGCTGAGAGACTTACACTAGTGTTAGTGTAATGTGTTAAATACTGCTTACCAGACAAACATTTTCCATGTGACACATCTCGCAAGATTTATACGTATGCCATGTGTAATTCAGTGGGAAAACTGACTGTAGATAGCTTGTTTAGTTTTTGTATTATAGCGTGGTTTTTTAACTGTTCACAATTGTCCTCTTGGTTTGTGCCATAAGAAAACGGCATCTAGTTAAAGAGTATATTGAGATCGTATTTAGAGGAATGCTGATATATTTCTGAAAACTGTGTCAACCAATCAGTGTGTAACTGCTGCATGGAGGACATGTCAGATGTGTTTAACTTATTAATGATATCGTATAGGAAATTATCATCACTTAGCACAGGACAAAGGGCAGTGTGGCCACTGTTGGCACTGAATTTAGGTCTGGGCTGTCATTGCCCAGTGTGGGAGAGTGAGTGCTTAGTGGGCTTCAGGCATTGTGGGCAATTTCCAGTGTATCATGGTACTATACATTAATAACATGCATACTATAACTATAAGCCAACTTTGAATACCATGCACTCAATATTTCCATGCTATCCATGTGCATATGCAAAACCTTCAGTCATGTTGTGTTATCATTTTGTATACATATAAAGACATAATCTGGCATAACTTGAAAAGTTTTTGCACCAGCACTTTTGTGTATCATTGCTTATCATTGCTGATTTTTACTTCCAGTGTATCATTGCAAGATAACATACATACTGTGAACCAAATTTGAATGTCATGCATGCAATATTTCCATGCAGTCCATTTGCATATATAATAATGTAAAACTTCATCAGCCATTTTCTTCTTTTTAACTTTTTGACCCTTACCATGTTCAGTGCTCCATAACTTCGCCAATTTGTGTAGCCGAGTCATAATTTTTTAAACCGTGTAAAGCACCCTACTCAGCCTTTACAAAAATGTAAGAAAACAATGTTAGAATTTTTCCGACTTATCACTCATTTGGTCAGTCGAGTCGAATATACTCCAGAGGACAAACCAGTGTCATTTGAACCATTTATTTAATTAATACTGATGAACCATTTAATTAGTTTACTGCCAGTTGTGACAAGGCCAGCCATTAATGTGGGCCTCTAGACTCTATTAACAGCTGGCCACTGGATTAACTATTAGTTAATCTAGTGGCCAGCTGGCCCCCCTCTCAATTCCACCTGTCTTATCAGGTGTCATTACCATCTTGGTCACTCATATGCCAGTCTTGAAGATGGACAGAGGGGTCTCTGGCTAAGCCCCTGTTCCACATGCCACATTTTCTTGGTTGGAATCAGTATTTTTGACTTGAAATGATGTGTAGATCTGTGTTATATTTTAATTGGGTAAATAGCGTATAGCATTCCAATGTCGATAGGGGTTGCCACATGCAAGGCTACTAAATATTCCAACATCAAACAATGTTTTGTTAAAAACTGTCTAGCATCGAGAGTATAGAATATTATTTATTTCTGTTTTTTCAACTGACTGTTAAATGTGGTCGATGCTCAAAATACTTATGACTTGACAATGAAAGTACATAATTCATTTGCGACTCTGTATAAATCCAAGTTGAAACACCAGCCTTTGCTGTCCTACCCAATCTATAGCAGTCGGAATTGCAGAAATGATATGATCTCATATATTTGTCTCGAGAAATTATGAGTGATATCTTCAAAGGAACAAAATTACCAAGAGAATACTCAAAATACCTACCTACCCTAAAATAGTTCACCAAGGAAAATTGATAATTTAAGGAAGAAAATCTGTCCTACCTACTACCTATCCTTGAGAGCAAACACGGAAAAACAAATGTTCTAAAGGCCATATCAATTGCTGTATAATGTTACATATATATGTATATGTATATCTTCTTGGGTTTGCTTGTCCATTTCCGGACATTGCAGCCTTGATGGATTGTCTATAGACAGCTCTTTCGTTTGCCAGTCTCCCCACTCGCCAGACGTCTGCTCCCAACCATTCCTCTATGTCCTTCCCCCATTGTCTTCTAGGTCTTCCTCTGCTTCCACTGCCTTCCACTTTTCCTTCCATTATTAGTCTCTCTAGAGACTGATGCCGTTTCACATGGCCAAAATAACTTTCTGTTTCTTTACAAAGTTCAATAATGTCCCGGGTATAACACCAAGCTGATCTGCGATGGATTTGTTAGTTCTACGTTCAGTCCACGAAACTTGTAATATCTTTCTATAACACTTGTTTTCAAATGCATTTATACGTTTAGTAATGTTCTTATTAAAAGTCCAGGTTTCACATCCATACGTAGCCGTTGGAAATATGCAGACTCGGATAATTCATAGTTTCATATCTTTGTTCATTGCTTTCCCCAGCTTCTTCATCTCCGTCAACTTTTTACTCGCCATTGCCAACCTCCGCTTGATCTCTTTCGTCCCATCTCCATCCGCTTCTATCAGTGACCCCAGATATTCAAAACTTTCCACTCGTTCTATTTCCTCGCCATCTACTGTGACTTCTGATGGTTCTCGACATCCCTTCACATCCATAATCTTAGTCTTCTTTACATTTAGTTTCAATCCTTTCATCGCACTGTGCTCTTTAACAGTAGTTATCAGTTTATCCAATCCTTCTTTTGTATCAGATATTAAAGCTGTGTCATCGGCATATCTCGATTCATATATCTCCTGTCCATTCACTTTCAGTCCATTAAAAAACTTGCTTCTCGTATATTTCATCACATATATATATATATACATATTAATAAATTTTATTTATATAGGGGATGTGATGGACATAGACGAGGATGGAAGTGAAAGTCGACAGGAACTACTCGAAGAATTTGAGAGACGGAAGCGGGTGAGTCCAAAATAACACGTCGCCTCTGTAGAGAGAGGACATGTACAGCAAATTTGAGTGGGAACCCAGCATTTTTATTTATTTAAAAATGGTAAAGTGTTTGACCCCAAGTTTTGGAGGAACCATCCCCAGACATCACAAAAATGAGTTGCTGCCGGGTCTTGGGCGGTGGAATGCCCCCTGAATTGGGCAGAAAAATACCTATATTTATGTGAACAGCGCCAAGGCTAAAACAGTTTCAAAAGTTTCCCTGGTGTTCCCCAGAATATGGAATGACCAATGCCAGCAACTTTAAATGGTGGAATGACCAATGCCAGCAACTTTAAATGGTGGAATGACCAATGCCAGCAACCCCCAAAGATTGAAGAAACTTTTATTTATTCACACACACCTAGCGGATTTCGCAGTCCGGTAGATGGCGCCATTGTAGAACAGCTGTGTTAAACAATCCAATTGCGACATAACAAATTAAATTAGTGATGCACAAGACTATACGACAGGTTAACTGTTCATAATTATATCTTCAAAATGTCCATCTTTAATACATTAGAATATATTTTCAATACCATTTATTATCCTGGTCTCTAGTGTTGTTAAACCACATTCTTTTAGGCAAATTTCATAACTAAGATCCCTCAATTTTTGTATCATTTTAGTCGCTCTCCTCTGTACTCTTTCTAGCATATCTATGTCCTTGTGATATGGCCTCCACGCTTGTAATAATAATACTAATAATTTATTTCTTATATAGCGCCCCATCCAAATAATTGTTCTGGGGTGCTTTACAATGGTTAATGCAAATAAATAAATAAATAACACCATACGATATATAGTTTTAAAATACTATGCAATCATTACTACCAAGTAAAATCCACTATACTGTCTTAAAATATATAAATAAACACAATTATGCAAACCAGTAAAACAATAAAATAGATTAATTATAATACTAAATTAATTAAAATAAAGGTATAAATAATTATGATCATCGATCATCGAAGGTTAAAATAATTGGTGAAAAGATGCGTCTTCAGTGCCACTTTAAACTGATTGACACTGGTGCATTGGCGCACTGTGAGTAGTAGTTGATTCCATGCTCTTGAAGCTGCACTAGAGAATGCTCGTTCGCCGATTTTAGTTCGGGTAGTGGGTTGTTTAAGGAGTAGCTGATCGGAGAAGCGTAGACAGCGCGTTGGACGATACGGAGAGAGAAGTGCTGATAGATATGGAGGTGCGAGCCCGTGGAGGCATTTGAAAGTGAGAAGTAGGGTCTTGAAAATAATGCGACTCTTCACAGGAAGCCAGTGCAGCTCCAAGAGCATGGGCGTGACGTGGTCTCGTTTAGACCGCATCGTTATCATACGGTGTATACAATATTCTAAATGAGGCTTCATTGTTGTTTTTATACAGCAGTATTATTAGTTCTTTTTCCTTATACCCTATATTTTGCCTAATTAATTCAAGGATTTCATTTCCTTTTGAAGCTGCAATTCCGCACTGCTCTGAAACCTTCATATCAGCACTAATGGTTAACCCTAAGCCCTTTTCTTTTACAGTAGTGCTTAGTACAGCCCCCCCCCCTCCCATTGTATATTCTACCTCTTCGTTCCCATGTCCTGCGTGGAGGCATTTACATTTCCCAAAATTTAACAGCATTTGCCACTTTTCAGACCATTTGATCAACTTGTCAAGATCATCTTGTAAATGTTGTCTATCTCCATCACTTTTAATCCTTCTAAACACTTTTGTATCATCCGCAAATTTCAACACCTTGCTTGTTATTTCATCATCCAAATCGTTGATATATATTAAGAATAATATAGGTCCTAGTACTGATCCCTGTGGTACCCCACTCAATACCGATTTCCAGTTTGAAGCCTCCCCATCAACTACTACACGTCGTTTTCTGTCAATCAGACTTTGTCGAAAGCTTTTTGAAAATCTAAGTAGACGATATCTACTGGTGATCCCTCATCTACCCACTTAGTGATGTCTTCCAAAAAACATAACATTTGTTAAGCATGACCTTGCTTTTAAAACATGTTGAGATGGGTTTATCAAGTTATCTTTAACAAGAAAATCCACCATGTGATCTTTAATTAGTCTTTCTAATAATTTGCAAATCACTGATGTTACACTCACTGGTCTATAGTTCTCTGACTTGTTTCTCGAACCTTTTTTAAGTTACTTGTGGTGGACAAGGAGAACTACCCGTGGTGGTACAGGGGAGAGCTATCTGTAGTGGGACAGTTACCTTTGGTAGGCAGACAAGGGGTCAAATACATTGAAATGTATTTAAATACAAATACTCTTGATGGAGTCAAATACAAATACTTTGAAATGCAAAAGTATTTAAATACAAATACATTGGAAAGTATTTCAAATACTTTTCAAATACTTTTTATTTTCAGACTACTATATTTATATCAGCTTGCTAGCCATGGTTTATAGGTTCATAGGCAACTAACTTGCAGTTACAATGAACCTGGCTTTTATGATGATGGTACCACTTGACTTGAGAAGCCACCACCTTCTCTTAACCCACAGACAGCAAGCACATATTAGACACAATAGCTGGCCTTAGCAGCCACTGCCACATTGGTTAGGTACCAGGTAGGTAGTTTGGTTAGCTGGGGCTTGGAAACTATGATCAAGAGACATACATACCAGTGCAACAGAGTCTCCTTTTTGCTAAATGCATCACAGTGACAACTGACAAGTAAGGTGATCTTGGCATCTCACACAGTGATCTCAATGACTTCTCACATAATGGAATTACCTTGCCATTATTTCTGAGCGGAAAAGTGGTGAATTGCCAAGTGACATAGTAAAATTGCTCAACTCTTAAGAATTCAAACAAGAATAATTTTAAGTTGTCATTTATTAATAATCACGTCCTATGTATTTGAAAGCATTTGAACATTTCAAATACTTTAGGAAAGTATTTAAATACAAATACTTTCATGTCAAATACAAATACTTTTAAAAAGTATTTAAATACTTTCAAATACAAATGTATTTGACCCCATGTCTGTTGGTAGGACAGTTTGCTGTAGTGATACAGGGGACAGTTACCTGTGGTGAGATATTTACCTTCGTTGGGACAGTTGTTGATGCGTACTGCCCGCTGCAATTCTTGATATACCTGGTTAATGAGGTACTTGTAGATAGCCCAGAATGATGCTGTGCTTCCATACTCTCCTTTGATGACATCATGGAAGAAGCTTTCGTATCTCCTCATGAAATTCTTGAGCGATGCATTCTTAACGACTGATTGACAGCGTTCGAGAGTGCTGTCACAGTCTAACATCTTTTCCTGCACCTCCTCTGTCATCATCTCCTTGTACTTGGCGAACAGTGCTCGTTCCATGCCAGCAGCCAGAAGTTGATGGATCATCGGTTGTAGAATTTCTCTTTCATGAAGCCAGCAAGCGACCCCTCATTGAAGTCAACAACAACAACAAAAGAGGAAGTGTCCAACCCCCGAATCAGCCAGGAAGGCTCCCAAGGCTCCGAAGTAGGCCAGTTCAAGGTGTACATTTTTGAGCAATATGACAAGTTTGTCAAATGTTGGAGTTTGCAGAGCATGAATGGAGTATGCCTTGAGGGCAACAGTGAGGTCATAAATGACAATGGCTTATCTCTGGTTCATCTCCTTTGCAACTCTGAGCGAGCGCACCATCGTTTCCTGCACAGCATCTTTTCTCGTTAGTGGTTGTGGGATAGGGTCCGTGTGGGTGATCACAGTTTGGGGCAAGTCGTCCTGAAGGAGCCAAATGAAGTCGAGACCCTGTTGTCGGAGCCTTCCTATTTCCATCATTTCACTGGATGGGGTCAGCTTGAATTGGGCCCATTTCAGAGACGTGAGGTAAGGAGGAATGACCTTCACACTCCCATCAAAGCGTCTCCTCATCCGGCCGGCCGCTGTCTCTATTTGGTTAACAGGCACTGTCTCTGAGAATGTTTGTGGTGGCAGTTTGTTCTGATAGCATATTCCCACTGTGGAATGCAGAGTGTTTGCTATCGGGTTTCCCCATGTTGATATCATTGTTGTCCCATGCACCCGCTGTTCCTCATCGAATGTAGAGGTTAAGGCCAGCAGGTGTTTCCCATTCACCATCAGAACATGTGTAAGCAATTTCAGTCACAAGCCGCTTCATCGTAGCTGATGCTATGGCCAAGACAATTCAGGATGTTCAGCAATGCTTTCAAACCTGTCAATGTTCCCAGACCTAGAACAAATGCCGGCTCCTCTGCTACAGTTACGATGCACTAGCCAATGATTTTCACTCGACCATATCGCTAGAGACTGGTTCTTGTTGCAAGTCTCTGATGAGCATGCAGAAGAACAGGAGCACCAGTTGGGGAATGTGGGGAGAGATCTCCTTCAGCGTGTGAACTGAAGTGGATGACATGGTCTTTGGTCTTTGGTGGGGGCATTGCAAGAATTCCTGTGCGCAAAGGCATGGATGCACTCCGGATTGCTTCAGTCTTGGCATTAAAATTGTTTAACGTAGCAATCACCTCGTTAAGGGTAAATGAGGAATGGTAAACGAATGTTCCCGAATTATATCATCTTGAGTTCCCCGACACCAAGGAACTGTTCTTTGTACAAGCTCAACACTATTGTCGCCAGCATGGGGGTTTTCTTTTTGATGACTTCATCCTCAAGGAACATCAACAGTTTTCGGAAGGCTTCATCGTGTTTCTTTCGAGGTGTCTTTTGCTCTTCCTCCTTCATTTCTTGCCTTACGTAATCACGTCGACGTGTCTTATGCTACCTCATCTCCCTTGCAATGAGGTCTTCACCTAAACCGAGGATTCTGACGTCACATTTTGTCTTTGCGGTACGAATTATCAACTGGCTCCCATATGTAGTAAGACATATGTAGTAAGACATTAGTGCAGGCGCATCCTCCTTGGACTTTTTCTACCTCTTCCCAAAGAAAAGGCACTCCTGTCCAAGAGTTGGACGTTGTTGGATTTCTCGAATTTACCTAGTTTTACCCAGTTTAGCTACCCTGGAGTAATGTTGTTGAAATACAACAATAATAACATTATGCATGGCAGAATACTAGTTATTACATTAATTTGTTACTGGTACTTCACCCTAACAAATGTTGTAAAAAAATAATAATGGTATGTAGTCATCTATCATAATTAGCTTACAAAATATGTACACCTACAAATGATATTTGCGTAGTGACTCGATATACATTTTGTCGCATATCGATTGGCGCCATCTACCGGACTTCGCAATCTGCCAGGTGTTTGCGTGAATAAATACAGTTTCGTCAATCTATGGGGGTTGCTTACAGAGGGGTACCACTCCCTTGAAACTGTTTTTAGCCTTGGCGCTGTCCACCTAAATAAAGGTACTTTTTGCCATTTCAGGGGGTGCTTTTGGGGATATTCCACCACCCAAGACCCGGCAGCAACTCATTTTTGTGATGTCGGAGGATGGTTCCTTATATACATGGGGTCAAACACTTTGGCCCTTTTTACATAAATAAAAGCTCTGGGCTCCCGGTCTAAAATGTAGACATTGTTTACTTAGTGCAGCATAAATCTACCACCCTACAAGCATCCCGGTCAAGGTGTGGAAGTGACACCCCTATAACTGTCAAATGTTACAGGCGTCAACAACTATTCATGTTATGCGATGGAAGTGACACCCCTGTATATGTCCCAGTCAGGGATGGAAGTGACACCCTTATAACTGTCTCAGTCAAGGGATGGATGTGACAACCCTACAGCCATCCTGGTCATTGTAGTAAGTGACATCCCCACTACTGTCCCAGATAAGGGATGAAGATTAATCAGTTGTGAAAGAAAATGGATTATTTCATTCACTGCCATTCTCACCTGATGTTCTTACCTGAAAAGATTTTTTTTTTCACAGGCAAGGCAGATTCAAGTGTCGACGGACGATGCTGAAGTAAAGGCTCAACTGCGGGAATTTGGTGAACCAATATGTAAGTGAGCCAGCTCTCCACTAAGGTTTTTCACATGGCATAGTCAAGCAGTCAGTATACAGATTTTTCTGTGTAGCCATGACATCTGGACATTTCATTGCTGTCAGATGTCTTACGTTTGAAACTTGACGCACACATATTATGAAATGGCAGGTCCTGTACTGACATAAAGTTGGCAGTTGAATTACATCTTCAGATTTGTTCTGATCACTAGCACATTTACCCGTAATTGTGTACCCTTATTATTACACCATATTATAATAACCTTTTCATTGCATAACAGACCCAGTCGACTTTCTCAAAACATTTATGATCTTCATAAATGACAAGACAGCCATAGCTATTGCAGAATACATTGTAGGACATAGCATACAGTAACAATTGCTACTTATTTGTCTCTGCTGCAACATCATGGTGCTGTTAAATGGCTACGTGTAGCAACCTCACCCCCCATATTGTGGCTACATTTTATTTATGCAGGTAGTGTGCTGACACAGTTCCCTCACTGTATCTTTTGTTAATGGCCTACCAAAGTAATTACTCTGTATGACAACCTTTAAGATAACTGGAAAATATCCCACTTCTGGCACCAAATGTTGTGGGGCATGGCATACAATAAAAGTTGCTACTAACTTATGTGTGCTGCATCTTACTAGTGTCTCCAGCACACATTTCACTGACTATAAGACTCTGAAAGAAAGTTGAGTGTTCTACTGGTAGTGCTGATAAATGACATTGTTGTAGAGTGTATCGTGGTGTGGCAGGCCCTCAGCCAGAAAGGACTTTTTGCCAGTTTTGAATTAATAAAAATTTTGCTTTTTAGCTTGCGAGCGGCTTGCCTGGAAGCCATTTACATCATTTACAGCCATTATTGGCCAGTTTAGTTTTTCAGTGACAAACCAGTGTTATTTTAGCCAGTTATTTAATTAGTACTCACCCATTTGATTTCTTTCATTACCAGTTGTGCCAATGATAGTCATTAATGTGGGCCCCTAGACTTAGAACTCTTAGTTAATCTAGTGGCCTCCCTCTAAATTCCACCAGCCTTTTCAGTTGTAATTACTCATCTTGGCTAGTTATTTGCCAGTCTTGAAGACAGGCAGATTGGTCTCTGGTTAAGGCCTTGTGGTGTGGCCACCAGACATATAAACCTTGATGTGACAGTGCGTCATTACCCCACCCTGTTGTTGTAGGTCTGTTTGGCGAGGGTCCTGTGGACCGACGAGAGCGGTTGAGGCAACTGATGGCCATCCTCGGTGAAGACTCACTGAAGAAGAAGAAGACAGAAGAAGCTGAGCAGAAGAAACTAGAGGAGGTTGGTCCCGTTGTAGACATGGCTTCATGTTGAACATTTATGCAACATAAACTGTAGTTTTACTGAATTCAGGCAACATACAATTTATTTAGTTCTCTCTTACAGGTATTTAATTTGTTTGTTATTTTAACTGTACAGACACTCTAAAGTAAGTACATGAATACCCCTGGCAGGCAGAATCTGGTTTAAATTAACTCACTTCAAATACATGTTGTGAATATCTACACAGTTGCTAGGACCCAGCTGTTATGCACTTTTGGAAGATACTCAGACTGTTGCGGGTGTTCAACTGTGCATGATAGTGTTTGAATCAGTGAGTGTCTTCCAGGATGTCCAGTCTTGTATAATTTTACTTCTTAGATTTACTATATCTTAGACCAAAAATGGAACAGCACACTGGCCTTTAGCTCGTGAATATGTTCTTCAAATTGGAAGTGTAATTTCTTCAGCCTTCAGCTGTTGTCATGTCGCTGATGCTGTTGTTCCTTTCAGTTGTTGCTCATTGTCTTGTACTGGCCCTTTCTGTTACAGCAAGAGAACGTAACATGGTACCATGAGGGACCACCTTCTCTCCGTGACGCCAGACTCGCCATCGCAAAGTACTCACTCCCTCGGTAAGTTTCCTGTACTTATAAATTACTCACTCCCTCTGTAAGTCTCCTGTACTTGTAAAGTACTCACTCCGTCAGTAAGTCTCCTGTACTTATAAAGTACTCACTCCCTTGGTAAGTCTCCTATACTTGTAAAGTACTCACTTCCTCTATATGTCTCCTATACTTGATAAGTTAACTATACAAGGTGTAGGGCATAAACTTCTTTGTCTATCTCATAAGATTCATTGGGGTCACCTTCAAGCCAGGGATGTTAATAAAACTGTACTACCACCATTTGTCCCACACAGAACATTGATGTGCCATTTGCACTTAGTCCCACTTGTTGTCAGTGATTCTGCGAACTAGCTCAACTTCAAAGAGGAATTCAAGAAAATGCACTATAGTTAAATTGCTAAGTTATCTGTTGCAAAGTACTAATTATGTCATTATGATTATATAATTATTATTTCCCGTAGAAAACATAGAATACAATAACTTTGGCTTTGTTTATATTTTAATATTATTTAAATTAATTAATGTCTGATTTTCAATGTGGATTAGTAGAAACAAGCATAATACAGTTGACACTCACTGTAAAGATCCTCTGATTTAAGCAATAAATTCATCGATGTAGAATACGTGGAATGTATGGAATAGTTCTGTGTAGGGACAGTCAAGGTATGTGACAACTGCTGCACTTGTGTGTCTAGGGCAAAGCTGCGACTGATGAAGGCGAGGGAGGAGAAAGAGGTCCCAGCGACCCAACGCAATGCCAGGCGCCAAGAGTCATACAAGAAGGCCAGGGTAATAGATTACTGACACTTACTTTCTTGAACTGTAACACTCATGGTCTGTGCAAATTCGCACGCGCTTGCGCGCACACAAAATAAAACAGGTTTTAGCTCCTCTCCAGTTCTGTTGTGAATTCATTCGTGCATACATGCACACATGCCCTCTTTCATTCACACAGACGCACACAGATATAGAAGAGTGTTGGTTAACACACGCAGACGTGCACACACACACTTATTTAATTCAGATTAATATACAGGGTTGGTTTCTGCCGGGTCTACAACCAGGGAATACATGCCATTCATAGGAAAGTGCGACTGCTTTGTAGAATATCTTTCTGCACCTGTCTGTGTGCAATCTGAGAAAAAGTACAAGTACATTCAATTGAGTACAAGTACATTCAATTGAGTACAAGTACATTCACATGAGTACAAGTACATTCACACGAGTACAAGTACATTCACATGAGTACAAGTACATTTATATAATAACATATTTTGTGTCGGCTTTGCAGTGCTTGCACTTCCCTGGTGATTCCCTGGTTTTAATACAGTAATACGAGTATTAAAGGGAATAAAAACATCTATGGCTTGAATTCTTATTATATTACATCCTGCTATCTATTTCCATGTCCACCAAGCAAAAAAAAATAAAAAAATTCAATGCATTCGAAATTCCACAATTTATGCTGTGCATCCGGACATTTTCGAATATGCATATTTTTGGCACCCTTTTCGGGATGCCGAGATGTGACTGATTTAAGTTGTTATGATAAATCATACAACTCCTCCTTCATACATCGATATTCTAGTGATATTATAAGATTATACACATTGCTTTCTGTAGCTGGATACAATATATGTTTGTTATGTATGTATATTGGTGTAGATTATCTCCCGTTGGTTGCATCCGATATAATTATTCTAAAAACGAGCCCAAGCTTGGCGATACCTAGTCGACTTGTAGGCTCATTCGCATTCATTGTTCTGAATAAAATGAATTCATGTGGAACAGTAAGATAACTGCTTGTTCCTCTATGATGACTAGTGTTTGTATTACATCGGAATATTGCACAATAACTCATTCTGACGCTCGTTTCGACCCCAAAACTATCATTGTAAACATGCTCTGTATGCATAGAAAGGGTCGGCCTGCTGCGAGTGTGAGTCATATGTGACGTTAAGATACCACGTGATCGCCTAGCTCATTAAATTTTTATTTTCCACGGGAATCGCTACACAGACGGGTTTAAAATCGAGTTTATGCTACAAATGTATTTTTCTGTATTTTTATGTTCTCGAATGTTACATACAATGTTACATACAATGTTACATACAATGTTACATACAATGTTACATACAATGTTACATACAATGTTAAACTTTGTGTACACATGGAAAACGGATTTTAGCTAATGCCTTGTTTTTATTTCCTTTGTGTTAGATGTATGCTTACTATCTTGTAATATAGACAAGTCACTGATCTAGTGTGCACAGACATAATCCTTAGGGGAAAAATCCCTCCACTTGCCTTCACTTGTGTGCATTTTGTTGTGGCCATGTGACATGTGTACAGGACTTGTCACCTGACAACACATGGGCTGCAGCATTCCTCTGTTCAGTATTTCTTTTATCTCTGCTTTCTCTGTCCCTGTACCCTAGGTTTATTACCAGCCTAGAAGTTGGCTGGCAATTCAAACTAATTATCACCTGTTTGTAGTCAGTGGAAAGCCTGGTTTCAAAGCACCTGGCCCATGTATCCAACTAACTAGGCTAGCTGCTAGAACTTGCTATTGTGTTAGACTGTCTAGTTGTCTGTGTCTTAATACATTGTTGAAGCTGGCAGCACAAGATGACACAGTAATGGAGTAAGAAGGAACCAGGAATGTTGATATTGATACTAAAATAAATATGTCTGAAAATATGACCATTTTGGAAGTTTCTGCCCGAAGGGAAACTAGGGGAGAAAGGTATTCCTGCCGTACGGGCAGAAAGTATTTCTGCCGCACGATTTCTACCGTGAGGGCAGAAACATACCAACCCTGTTTACATACTTATGTAAACTTAAACAGTTGTAAAATAATTGATTGTTGTTACTAGGGACATTATATATATTGTTGTGCTGTTCCAGGTGAGGTGACTGACTGATTGCTATGTTGCAGGCACTGACAATTGAAAGCAGTCAGATTGGAGACACGCGACCACTGTCCTTCTGTAGATTCAGTCCCAATGGCAAGATCCTAGCCACAAGCTCATGGTGAGGGTTTACTCGATTATTGAATGCATGTCTTCTCATGTCTAATGATTAGAATTACCAGTCGTAGAGACATTTGCCTCTTGGCAAGTATCGTAAATTTGTAATGACCGTATATAATGTTTAGACACAGTATATTTTCAAACACCCTAATAATAGATAATAATTATTGTTGAGTACCTTACATTTTCAGACAGCTTTGTAAATATAACTTTTATTTGTGAATTAATAGGAATTCCTGTTATCAGACACCAAATATTTGTAATCCGGATGAAGTTACAAAGCCCTGTTAATTCCAGGGGTAGTAAAGCAGGGATAACATGGCGTTGCGACACATTCACATATCTGTATTCGGGCAGGTAATCTGAGAATTATTTTTCTGTATTCTATGTTTTCGGTCGGCTGCTTATTTAATTATTTTACATACGAATATATCCAATGGTTAGATTTACCTGTTGCATAGACATAGATGTGTCAATAAAATTAACTATTCTGAAAAATGTTCAATAATATGGGTTCTTGTGACTCTTCAATGCTCTATAAATGCACAGAATCTGGCATTGATACGTCAGGACATATGCCATTGATAAGTCAGGACATATGCCATTGATACGTCAGGACATATGCCATTGATACGTCAGGACATATGCCATTGATACGTCAGGACATATGCCATTGATACGACAGGACATATGCCATTGATACGTCAGGACATATGCCATTGATACGTCAGGACATATGCCATTGATACGACAGGACATATGCCATTGATACGTCAGGACATATGCCATTGATACGTCAGGACATATGCCATTGATACGACAGGACATATGCCATTGATACGTCAGGACATATGCCATTGATACGTCAGGACATATGCCATTGATACGACAGGACATATGCCATTGATACGTCAGGACATATGCCATTGATACGTCAGGACATATGCCATTGATACGACAGGACATATGCCATTGATACGACAGGACATATGCCATTGATACGACAGGACATATGCCATTGATACGTCAGGACATATGCCATTGATACGACAGGACATATGCCATTGATACGTCAGGACAAATGCCAATGCCTTCTGGCTGTTTTCTCTGATCTATTTATGTGTGTTGTAGGAGTGGTCTGTGTAAACTGTGGTCTGTGCCAGACTGCAATGAAATCACAACACTCAGAGGTAGGAATCCTAAGTTAATGAGGTCATCAAGAAAATCTGTCATTCAGCAGAAGCCGTATGAGCTCATACCATTATTAGTGGCTCAGTCCCCAGAACCTTTGTCTGCATATGAGCATGTAACTAAAACTTGCTTTGTAAGGAACTGTTCGACTTATTCAGTTCCTGCTTTGCTTATCATAAAGGGTATGGCGCTATGGCATAATCCTTAGTTACCCGGTAGAAATGTTGCTCTCACTTTCATGCAGTTTTTTACGTATAAATACAGTTCTAGTAGTTAGAAATAAATTTAATGTTGAATACTAATTAACAAAGGCCTCCTGCTTTCCTTTGTAAAGTCCTGATTAGAACATTTGCTTCTTTTCTACTTGGCCTAATAATTCTGAGTTTTCACTGAACATTGTGCGCCAGGTCACAACGTCAACGTTGGTTGCATCGTGTTTCACCCACAAGCGACCTTGACCTTGGATGATTCAGCGTGCTGTTTGGCGTCATGTTCGCAGGACGGTTGCGTCAAGTTGTGGAGTCTCGACAGGTGATGATGCAATTTTGTCACTTTGTTTTTTTTTTAACAGGAATGTACAATTTTCATTGGTTGAAATAGATATAGCTAGAAGGGAACTTTATATAATTTAAATGTTGAAATTCTATTTTTCTGAGACTCCATCTGTCAGCAGTGTTATACTCCATGTTTTAAAGTAGTATATTTATTGTCAGGATGCAGTTTTCAACATTACACTATGTATTTTGAACCTAAACTTGTTCCCATAATCATAACTTCTGCTTTCGCCAATTTCGGCCGTGCGTGCAGCTGATGATGATTTTAACATAACTGTAAGGCGGTGCCACCTAGGGAATGACTGACAAATAAAAAGGCAAAAATGCAAAATAACTACCTTTGTATTTTTAGTCCTTTGGCCGAAGGTCCAAGGGACTATTGCCATCACTCTGCGTCCGCCGTCCTCCGTTAGCTGCCGTATCTCAGAAACTGTTCAGCACCTTTTTCTCTAACATGCACGAGAAATCTGTATTTGATTGAATCATTTTAAGGGCTCCCTAGGGCCTCCAAGAACCCCAACACTGGTAAAAATGTAACATTTTGCCTATTTTTTCAAAAACTGTTCAGCAACTTTTTTTCTAATTTTGCATAGATGTATCTTAGGGTGCTGCCACTATATACAATAAATCTGTATTTGATTGAATCATTCTAAGGGCACCTAAGGGGGCCCCAAAGTGCAAACGTTTTACATTATCTAGTGATGTGGTTTTGAGAAGGGCCCTTGAGACCACCCCCAACAGTAGATTTTGTTTATTGTGCCAGAAAGCCAGCAGCATGACTAAACTCTGCAGCCTAGTGCTATTGTTCCATTGAGACCTTGACTAATCTTTAATTGGTCACAGGGCCCAGGCAGAGTAGACACACTTGACCCCTGTTAGACTGAACAGTTGCCTAAAACTTTTAAACTGTATCTTCAAAACTATTGATTTTCTATAATTGCAAGTTGTGTTTATTTTGATGTTCATTTAATTATTATAAAATGGTGTGACTGTGGTGTCTATTGGTTAAAGATGTATTGTCTGTAGAAACCTGTAGGTGACAAACATAGAAAATTAATATTCTGGACAACTATAGAGTGAAATATCCTACACTTTATTAATATCAAATGCATTCTACTGTTCTGTTTACGCTTGCCATGCCTTGTGTAGACATGGTACTGTGTAAATCAGTTGTAACAATATAGACTAATAATTACAGATTTACAATATAGTTGACACCTGAAACAACCAAATATCAACCATTAGAAGAGTTGACATAGTCCCGCTATACACAAGCAAGAAATCTGTATTTGATTGAATCATTCTAGTGTCATCAGCATATAGTAGAACATACATTTTCTACATCATCATCACTAAGGTTGTTGTAAATTTCATCAGCTGCCATGTCAAGTCCGTTATAATTGTGACTAATAGTGTTCAAAATTGTTCAGGTAAATATCAAATAACAAAGGACACAAGTTTTCTCCTTGCCATACCTCTAGAACATCACATGAGAAGAAGGCTGACACAGCCTGGTCCTGATTTATACATGATTTAGCATTTTTGTACATGTTGTATACAACTTTCAACACATTATCATTAATACCGCATGAAATTATCTTAGACCATAGTGAGGACCCGTTTACTAAATCAGATGCTTTCTTATAATCGATGAAGGCACAATAAAGCCTTTTGCATCGAGACAAATACAATTCAACCAATACCCCTATCTGAACACTGCCTGTTCTTCACCTATTACATTCGCTTTGTTTAGGTATGTGGTCAGTCTGGTGTTCTGAATAATCACTAAGGATTAATGAACACTTGTGCAGAATGTCACCCACTTGGCAGATTTAATCCATCTATTCAGCAATGAGGACACTGCTTAGGCCTCACTCTGGACACTCTCACTCACAGTGTTGTGTATTGTCTTAGTTGATGCATTGAGCTAATCTACTTGACCATGAATCAGTGGTGGCTCTGGTTGTGTATTACACCCAGCTGTGGAGCTAAGATTCTCTGCCTGCTATTGTTTGATGGAAACTGTAACTAATCTGTAATTGGTTACTGGCAGTAGCTTGTGTCAACAGACAGCATTAATCCACTAGACCCCTGTTAAACTGGAAGTTGCATGTAGGTTTTAAACTGTGTCAGTGAGTCTACCTTTTGCTCTCAAATAATCTGTCCTCTTAGTTTTACACATAAAGATATAATCTAGCATAACTTGATAAGTCTTTGTACATCCAGTGTATCATTGCAACATAACATACATATTACATACTGTGTGCCACATTTGAATGTTGTGCATGTAAAATTTCCATGCAATCCATTTGCATATATAATGTAAAACTTCAACAGCCGTTTTCTTCATTTTCACTTTTTGACCCCTACCAAGTTCAATGCTCCATAACTTCGCAAATTTTCGTAGCAGTCATAATTTTTGAAACCGTGTAAAGCATCCTACCAAACCTTTACCTCACTCATTTGGTCAGCCGGGGTCACATATAGACGTATTAGTCCAAAGGACTTCAGGGCCACTTGGCCCATTTTTTCAAATAAATTGCTGATTGGTTGATCAGAGACCAATGGAACTGAATGGCTAATAAAAAGAGGTGAGTGAACTTGAGTGCCAGAGAAGGGATACACTTACAATGTTCCAAGGTTAGAGTATTCATGTATAGATGTCCCGATGTCCCGCAAAACAGTAATTCAGTTAACAAATGAAAATCGTTATAACGTTTTCAACAAACGTTATAATACATATACCCAAGGATTTTTGTGAATTAACGGAAATATGTTGGCTTCTAATTTCTTCTTCCAAGTTACAAACATTTGTTAATGCAGTTCGTAAGCACGTGGGTCCACGGTGTATAAATCATGTTTCTAGTGATGAACCGATTGCGGACATCGAGGGTCATGCCCCTTACAGGGTATCTCGGCTCGCCTATCACCCCTCGGGACGATTCCTCGGCACATGCTGGTAAGTGGTGTTTGTACATTATACAGCAAGGACATGATGTGATGTGAATAGATAGTTCTACTAAATTGTCTTCATGCATCCCAGAGAAGTCTAGATGGTGGTCAATATTACATGTAATCTTCTGGAAGTAGAATTGTTTGAATACACATTATCCAGCTTAGTCGCTTGTGAGAATGGTCGAATGGGTAATTATATTTGCATTTCTGTAACTGCTCTTTGATGTCGGGCTCGGGAGTTTGCACATGAAGACATTTTCATGATTCCCACAGCAAGACCGGCAGAGAGAGATATTTATAGGACAAAGAACAGCTGTTCAAGTAACTCAGTTAACTTCCATACATTGCGTAGGATATCTGCTAAGGGTAATGTGGTCAGCTTTCACTTCTGGCACGCAAGGATGGTTGTAATGTAGTTTGTTTGCATGTGTTGTCCAGTTTTGACCACTCGTGGCGACTTTGGGACTTGGAGGCTTGTGAGGAGATCTTACATCAAGAGGGCCACTCGAAGCCTGTCTACGACATCGCCTTCCAGACAGATGGTGCTCTCAGCGCTACTGCGTGAGTACTGTGCATCTCGCAGTCAGGCAACTTATGTTACTTTCTTTCTATGCAAACTTGTGATTCGATTCAAATTGTTAAAATAAACAATTTTGGTTCATAAAAATATACTCGCAAAAATGTCCATCCTTCAGATGGCGCTACGTACACACAAACACAGTTTTCCCGAAATAGTCGAACCATCATATGTTACAGCATAAATTTGAGCTGTTTTTGTGTTGCGCATGTTACATAAAACATCCCTAACTGATTAACGCTCCTTTGAACAATTTCAGAAAATACATATAACATTACGAACAATCACCTTATGTACATCTACTTTCTGGTATGAACCCTGAAACTAGAAAAAGCCCTCCACACACCTACACTATCTACCCCCCACATACACTTACACTAGCTACCCGCAACACACCTACACTATCTACCCCCCACACACACCTACACTATCTACCCCCCCCACACACCTACACTTGCTACCCACACACAAATACACCTACACTAGCTACCCCCACACTCACCTACACTAGCTACCCACACACAAACACACCTACATTAGCTACCCCCACACACACCTACACTAGCTACCCACACACAAACACACCTACACTATCTACCCCCACACTCACCTACACTAGCTGCCCCCACACACACCTACTCTAGCTACCCCCCCACACACACCTACACTAGTTACCCCACACACACACCTACACTAGCTACCCCCACACACACCTACACTGGCTATGCCCCACATACACCTACACTAGCTATCCCCCACACACACCTACACTAGCTATGCCCCCACATACACTTACACTATCTACCCCCCCACACACTTACACTAGCTACCCGCAACACAACTACACTATCTACCCCCCACACGTACACTACCTACCCCCCACACACACACACTATCTACCCCCCACACACCTACACCATTCACCCCCCATACACACTACACTATCTACCCCCACACACCTATGCTAACTACCCCCACACACTTACACTAGATACCCCCACACACACACCTACACTAGCTACTCCCCACATACACCCACACTAGCTAACCCCACACAAACACACGCATTCTAGCTACCTCCCACACACACACCTACACTAGTTACCCCCCACACACACCTACACTAGCTCCCCCTACACACACCTACACTGGCTATGCCCCACATACACCTACACTAGCTATCCCCCACACACACCTACACTATCTACCCCCACACACTTACACTAGCTACCCGCAACACAACTACACTATCTACCCCCCACACACCTACACTACCTACCCCCACACACACCTACACTATCTACCCCCCCACACACCTACACTATCTACCCCCACACACCTATACGCTTAACTACCCCCCATACACCTACACTAGATACCCCCCACACACACACCTACACTAGCTACCCCCCACACACACCTACACTAGCTAACCCCCACACAAACACACCTACTCTAGCTACCCCCCCACACACACACCTACACTAGTTACCCCCCACACACACCTACACTAGCTCCCCCCACACACACCTACACTGGCTATGCCCCACATACACCTACACTAGCTATCCCCCACACACACCTACACTATCTACCCCCACACACTTACACTAGCTACCCCAAGTAACACAACTACACTATCTACCCCCACACACCTACACTACCTACCCCCCACACACACACCTACACCATTCACCCCCCACACACCTACACTATCTACCCCCCACACACACCCCACGCTTAACTACCCCCCATACACCTACACTAGATACCCCCACACACACACCTACACTAGCTACCCCCCACACACACCTACACTAGCTAACCCCCACACAAACACACCTACACTAACTACCCCCACACACCTACCGTAGCTACCCCCCACACACACACCTACACTAGCTACCCCCCACACACACACAAACACTAGCTTATATTATAGTTAGATTAGGGCAATCAGTCCATTAGAATATATATTTCATTCAACATTGTTTACTCTAATCACGGTCAGATATCACCTTTAAAAGAACTATAGTATTTTGACACAGACTTACTTTTGCTTAGATGTGGTGCATACTGAGTGTGGGTGTTCCAGAGGCCTTGATGCGTTTGGCCGTGTGTGGGATCTGCGTACGGGGCGCTGTGTCATGTTCATGGAGGGACATCTCAAGGCTCTACTCGCCATTGACTTCTCCCCTGACGGGTTTGTACACACTCAGTCACACTGGATCTTGTAGCTCCATAAAAAGGCGTTTTTTTAATTGTCACAAAATATGATTTGTAACACTAGTTCTTGTGAACACTTTCATGAGCTTTATTCCATATAAAAATTTGTTTAAACTGTTACCATATATAATTAAATTTGTAGGACTAATTCATGTTTTGAACGCGTTCATGAATGTTTTCCCATATATGTTTTAAGCTGTCAGCTAATTAAGTGATAATTTAACGCACAAATGCTAGCTTGTTGTGAAGACATGGTTGTGAAATGTCGGCATTTAAACCTACCCCAGGGGTACATATCCTTCCATATTTACAAGATAAATGGACCATTTAAAAATGTTGTAATGCCAGATCTTTGGGTGTGCCTAAATGTTACGGAGCATTATAAGAGGCGTCTACAATACTCCAACAAGGTATTTCACAAACTCATACAACTATTCTTATTGGTACAGAAATGAGTCATGCCTCGCTCATTCTGACTTGCTCAGTCTTACAGCGACTCCATGGGCCGGAGCATTGATTGAATAGATGGTAGTTCTTGAGTGTTACATCATTCTCTGGAGTTTCGCAGTGGCGATGCAGACAGAGCAGTCTAAGGCAGCCCAAAACCATCCAATTGCATCCCACGAGGCTCACCAAAAATACTAACTCTTCAGACTCTCCACAATCCTGCGCCTCTTAAGGCATGTGCCCCCCAGAACTCTCCTACATGTGGCTTGGTTCAGCATTCAAAATTTAAGAGAACAGAATTATTTTATGAGTGGCGCTAGGGGAATTTATGAACGGGGCTGTGGTATCTGTGACCTGCCACAGTGAAGTGGGTATTACGCAAAATTATATAAATGGTGTTTTTAGTTTCTTTCCGGATTACACAGTTCATGAGTTTATGGTACCTCATTTATTGAAAAATCTTCAGTATTGTTTAGTGCAAAAATTGAAGCAAAAGCAACGTTATGAGATAGTGGGTCACTTTGGCTCATATTCAGATTATAAAATATGCATTTCTGCCAAAATCACAAAATTAATTGGACATGACCAAGACAGCTATTTTTGGCTCGAGTGCAGAATAGGCCTGTGTCACTTAATACATGGTTCACTGTGGCAGACCACACTTATTAATGTCTTAAATTCCTCTGTAATGCCATGTTGAGTGCAGTCTGTTGTGTGCAGGTATCACATTGCCTCAGGCAGTGAGGACAACACAGTGAAGGTCTGGGACGTGAGGCAACGCTCCTGTATCTACACAATCCCCGCTCACACAAACCTCGTCTCTCACGTCAGCTTCCAAGGTGAAACACTCAATATTCTTCACAATGGTTCATTAAAAAAAAATTGTAAACTAATTGTAAAAATTTTAATTTTTATTCAAACGTTTGTTTCTTAATTATAAAAATAAATACACATTATATTAAAAAAATAGTGCAATTGATGCAGCAACTTCGACTTACAGTGTATGTTGCTAGTTACTGATGTGCTTTTTCTTTTCTGCAGATGGTTTTGGTAGTCGTTAAATGGCATCATTGCACAAATTTATATATTATTTGTTCATATAAGTAAGAAAATTTGACATGTTTATGGACATTTCAGATGTTTATTATGTCAAGATAGATCTTTTCACATAAACATTATACATTGTAAGGTTACGATGAGTAATTTTTAAGGTATGACTTCAAGTTAATATTATCCATTTGCGAACCAGTGACTCTATAAACTGATATGTACAGAGTGTGTGATACCTTCTTTGTTTTCTGCAGGTGGCTTTGGTGGTCATTTAATATCAGCTTCGTACGACGGCACAGCCAAGGTATGTCCTTATGTTGTGGGTTAATTAGCATCACTTCACGTATATACAAAATTATAGAGCATCCTCAGTGTATGTACAAGAATAGGACCGGATGGGATTATTGCAGAAAATGTGCTCAGATTTTATGTATATACTATAATTATATATTTACATGTACACTGTAGTAACATAAATGGCCATTCCGCAGCTGGCGCTACAGACACACACACACACACACACACACACACGCACAGAAATTGGTTTCCCGAAGTAGTAATTGTAAATGACATATTATGACGTAATTCACAATGCTAGTTACATAAACCGTACCCAATTGATAGTGTGGTTTGGAACAATTGTAGAACCATGCATGTCATCAACAATTGATTTATGTCCATTTCACATCTGGTATGAACCTTAAGACAATAAGCAGCCAATGGGGAATTTCGAAAAAGTTATGGCGTTACTTTTCTTCCAAGGTATCGTAAATTAACCCTTGAAAGTTTGGTGCCCGGGGTGCAAGCCATTTAGGAGGACATTAACACACAACATATGCTCAATTATAAGTAAAAACAATAGTAATTTAAATGACTGATCGATTGATTCATGTACAGACATTTCTTTGACAACGATAAAATACATACCAGTATGTCATGTTTAATTATCACAAGACGTAAACAGTGCATAGTGCAAACAGTTAGGAACCAAACACTGAACATAAGGACACACCTGTGATCAATCTTACAAAGTGCACTTACATGTTTAGTTTGTAGTTATATGTGGAGTTGTATTTTGGCAAGCGTCCTTCTTTCACCATTATTACCCCCACTGAAACAGTTGCACTGGCTTCAAGTTGTGTATCGAATCATATTTAAGTTAGTCAGTCTATTTGAATTGGCTCCTGTGCCTATCAAACACCCCCAGGAACCTCACATCATGTTTCAAAAAATTTTCTTCTTAAAACTAAGCTTACATTAGCAAATGTGTTTTCTCTAAATGCATCCAGAATCTGGAATCAACTCCCTATCACTTAAAAATTATTTGAAACTAAAGAGTATCAAGGCATATTGGTTTGAAATCATATCCACAATCTTTTGCTCTAAAGATAACTATTGCATGTCACGTTTCATAACTTTGCCGAAGTATGTTGTGCCTCCGAGCTTAGATTTCAGTGGCATATAAAATAAAATTAAGTTCGCCATTATCACATATCGTGCCCTTTCTATACAACACCCGTCCTATCCGGTTAGTCACCTTCATTTTTCCAATTTCCCCAGGAATCTTAGATCATCTGTTTCACAACAACTTTTTGTTCTTAAAACTAATCTTAACATTGACAAACAGGCTTTCTCTGTAGCTGCACCCACAATCTGGAATCAACTCCCCATCACATTGTATCTGAAACTATTTCATAAATATCTGACTTATTTATTTGAAACCACATTTCCACCCTAAGCCATTGGCGGTCCCTTGCTCTAATGATGACTCTTGTGCATACCTTTTCAAAAAAATTATTTGCCTCGTTTAACTTGAAACAAATAACTTTGTTGCAATTTGTAGATATCCTTTATTCCAGTGGTGGATATATCTGGCTGTAGAAATATCTGATATGAGATCCAGCAAAATATTAAAAGGCAGCACAAACTGATACTCGACAGAAACTGCGACAGTGACTATATTTTATTTTGTTGTAGATATGGTCCCACAGTAACTGGGCACCCCTGAAGACTCTGGCAGGACATGAGGGCAAGGTGATGGGGGCAGACACGTCTCCTGACAACCAATACATCGCCACATGCAGCTTCGACCGCACTTACAAACTGTGGGCAGTCGAACACTGACCCAGTCTGTTTCACAGCCAGATGCTGAAAGATGGATGTTAAATAGCCACTTGACTAGGGCTCTCAGCAAGTTTCAGTCACTCATTTCACTGCCTTGTGCTGAACGATAGTCACGGTAGATGGTCTTGACTTGAAGCTATGACATAACTCCAATCAGCCTTGTCTGGGAGTGTTTTTTATAAGAGGTTTCTTCTCTAAAGTTAGCTAGTTCAGTTTGCTTCATTTCCCTCTGTGTATTCTTCTACTTCTGCACAGGTAGAGATAACCAACAGCTATAAGTCTGTTGTGAACAGAGTTGACCAAGCTTCAAAATGGCAGCAGATGGACTCAAACCACAGTCGCTTCGATCGACAGTCCGGCACTCTCGCCACTGAACCAACCCTGCACACTTCAGACCAACCATGTGTTTGGAAAATGCCATGCTATAATGATGTTACGTCTGGTCGATTTTTGCAGCAGTAACATTGTATTCTATTTAGTGGTTGGTGGTTATTTGAATTAACTCATGTTAAAGAGAAAACACCCCGGATGTTGTTTATTTGACCTAATCAGGTCCATTTTATATCAGGTAGTCTTTTAATAAAAAGAAATGCTGTTCCACAATCAAATGAGAAATGGAGGGACTGATTAATAATTACATAATGTGGTCAGGGATATATGTCAAAGGATTACGACTGTGGTGTTTACAGTGTTATGCAACACTGCTGGCACACCTAGTTCCATTCACAGGCTCAAAGTAGTATTTTTCCATGCAGAAATTTATGGAAAATTTATCAATATTGGAGTCCAAAGCTTTTAAGCACAACTGAATGATAATTACGTGATTAAAATCACAAATAAATACGGTCATGGAGGTATCTGTTGTTAAGGGATTTCAGAGGATGGTTCGGGTCAGCATGACGTAACATTACATTGGGTGGTTGTCTGTCATGACTGACAGACAACTTTGTTCTCGTCTCGCCAATGGACGACAATCCGCCATACTTCTACTGTTGTTTCATCGTTTGTGGTTCAGAATACATAGTGTTTCAGTGTGTCCATCTTTTGTATTCATCTTCACGGAAATGAATTAGACGACAATTCCACTGTGATTCTCAACATCAGAGCTTCTCAGCCGGGGTGTCAGGGCACAACGTTACTTGTGTGACGCGGAGGTAGAAACGAAGTGACCCATATGTTGCAATAAATAATCAAAGGATGTGGTAGTTCCGAAAAAAACACCTTTCTACTAGACACCATATTTCGTCGGGAGGAGGCTCGAGGCAGGAGCAGCATTAAATCAAAATTCTTCATGACGATCTATATTTCTGACAGAGCTCAGGATGCCTGCCACCTTTCGTGTTAATATATTAATATTGAAAACAACAAAATATTGCATACACTGAAATGATTAGCCAATCAACACCACCCCGCGTAGGTGTTTACGAGTGTGCCTTATGCCCTCTGCTTTTTCTTCCTAAGTACTCGCTTACCACTCCATCGTCTACCACAATTCGAATGCAAGTTTGTAAAGGTTCTCCTACACGCCAGACTACAATCAAAGTCATTGGCGGTCATAGTTCAATACGATCTGAGACTTGTTACGTCTCGTACCTGTAGTCCGTACTGTACTGTACAGCAAGGCGTACAGTACAAAATTGCAGCATCTGATTCGACTTGTGTGACAAGTAATAGGCAAGCTAGCTGTCAAGTACACCTGAACTGCAAGCTGTCTCCCACCATTGTATCTCATAGTGAGATCTACCCTGATAGCTAACTATTTTCCATAAACTTGATGGCAGAAAATCCAAGTGCAAACTGTTGACAGTAGTGTGTTCTTATCAATAATGGAATTTCACAATTATCAAATTACCCTGCCTGTCATGACGATACTGTTCATTTTTATGAAAGTATAATTTATCGATCAAAGTACCTCGAAATCCCCTCTGCAAAAGAGCAACAAAGGTATCCCCTCCAGCACTCAAAGTGCTTTCTGTGCTCTCAATCGTAATTTTTGAAAACCACTCAAACAAAAACTAAACATTCAAAACTGCTCAACATCTTATCGTCCTTCTGCTTCTCGCCGGTGATACCGAGGTAAACCCAGGCCCCCGTCCAATCAAATAACCGTCTCCTCTGTAACAAGGCAGTAAAATGGGGACAACATTGCCTTCAATGTGACTAATGCAGTGGTTGTTATCACAGATGGCATGGACATGCCTAGAGAAATATTTCTAAACTATGCCAACACCAGCATTACGTGGATATGCTACAAATGTGGATTACCTAACATTAGCCTACCACTATTTAACCAATTATCTGGTCTATCTACATCAAACCCCTTCGATAGTCTGAACAATCCAATCTGAGGACCCGTTAGAGACAATAGGGTCCCCTGTTGCCACATCATCACCAACTGCAAAATCAACTAAACCCAAAGACCCATGTAATCACAGACAAAGTAGCACCCATAAACTTAAAGCTCTAGTTGTCAACTGCGATGGATTATGTAGTAAACTTCCACAGACAGCTGGAAACACTTATCAATCACCACAAACCAGATATCATATCATACAGAGTCACACTTAAACAGCTCGATTCTCACATCAGAAATAACTCCACCAGGTTTTTTAACTTACAGGAAAGATAGAGGAAATTCAAGAAAAGGTGGAGTTTTCATCATGATAGAAGACAACCTCATTGCATCAGCATGCAACATCGTTAAAACCGATGCCGAACTGACATGGGTATAAATTCATATCCGAAGACACAAACCATTAATCATAGGATCCTTTTATAGACTATCAAACTCGACTCAAGTTAATATAGAACAGCTAGCCACCCACCTCTAAGAGACAAACACACCAAGTTCAAGAATGCCAGACTACTTATCACAGGAGATTTCAATTTACCTGATATACACTGGGATGACCGCATCGTTAAACAATATGCTGCAGAATCATCAAAATGTTACCTCCTGCTAGATGTCTGTAATGAATTCTTCCTGGACCAATTGGCCAAAGAAACCACACGGGTCCAAGATGCAACTAAAACATTATCTACTTAGTCCCTACGACTCACCCAAATTTTGTTGTTCAGTACAAAGTTATTGCTGGCATAAGTGACCACGAGGTCGTCTCATTCTCCATTAACACCAAGCCAAACCTAAACAAGAAGATACTATGGAAGGTATTTAAATTTGGTAGGGCCCAGCATGAAAGCAGACATGGTAGCTTGTCAGCACTCGTTTTCCAGTAGTGACCCACTGTCTCGCACTGTCCAGGAAAACTGGAACATGTGTTCACCTAAGAAATAAAGGTTCTAATGGATAAACACATTCCAACCAAGATGATTTGCTCAAAGCATATAAACCCGTGGATTAGTAGAGATCGATTAGAAGAATGAGTAAAAACAAACAAAGATTATATAAGAGCAAAACAATGAGGACTGGAAGACTTGCAGACTATCAAAAAGAAACCCAAGAGAAACAGCGTCACAAATACTGGTCTTTCCTAAACAATATGTTCGAAGACCTGAAGATAAATAAAACAAAGCTTTTTGGTGCTTCATTAAATCAAAGAAACAAGATGTTACATCTTTTAAGGCCTCACTGTATAGACGCTAGCATATTCAGGCAGAACAGAGACGATAGTTCCAGTAAACCAACTTTATTAAACGTGGCTGGTGCGACAAGGGAGCGGCCTGTTATTCTACTTTCTGGGGAGACGTCATTGAGTGATATTGTTACACCCCCTCCGTTTTACAAGCAACATGTACTCAACCAAAACGTACTAACGTATTAAAATAACCAACTCATTACGTCTATGGATCAGCATCAATGTTTCGTAGAGGTATAAATAAAATAAAGTTGCCAAAACCTGAATGCAACATAACTGAATCACGAAACGTTCCAGCTAACACTAAACACTACATAACACACTATTTCACAACAGCAGCAACATTCCTGATGTCATGCTAAAGCCAAAATGGCATGGTCAACATGCAAACGCTCAATTATGAGAATAGCACCAGACAACATGTCATGCTCATACGAACATGGCAAACATGAACATATGGAATAGGATGGAACATCCACAAGACAACACACTTGCGTGTCTGCATCAATCATGTCTGTACTCATCAATGTTCATGTAAGTATCATCAGCTGTTCATTTAGATACATAGTCCTTGTATTTGCTGGGTAGCTTGGACTTGTTGATTCTCTCGGACTTCCTGGGTGTCGTTGGACGTACCGGAGAGTGTGGTTCTGTCTGGTCACTCTGGTGTTGTTGTTCAACCGGTGTGTTCGGCTGAATTTCATCTGGTGTGTTGGCCCGAAATGGGTCAACTGGAGTGATTAGAGGATCATCTTGGGATGGGATATCCATGGACTCCTCAACCAACACATGAGGTGGTGTTTCGTGTGTTCTTCTTAGGTGTACACGGTTGCGCCTGTACACTGTTCCCTCAGTATCTTCAACTTCATGGGACCTTTCATCCAGTCGTCTCACCACCTTCGCTTTCTTCCATGACTTGACTCCAAGCTTGAACGGCTTCATTCGGACTGTTGATGCAGATGTGGGAGATCTGTAGCAGATTTGTCATAGTACTTGGCTTGACGGCGTTGTGTCCTTTTCAGCATATCTGTTTCATGTTGCTGCACAGACGACCGCGACTCCAGAAGACTTTGAGCTGTTGGAAGAATTGTTTTCGTCCGCCTACCTAGTAGCCTCTGTGCAGGACTACTGTCCATTCCTTGAGTTGGGGTGTTGCGGATATTCAGCAGTGCTAAATATTGGTCATCACCAGCGCATTGTGCTTTCTTGATCATCTTCTTTGCAGCTTTCACCGATGATTCCACCTTGCCGTTTGAGCGACTGTGGTGTGGAGATGTCGTCACATGTTCGAATCCCCATTTCTTACTGAAATGAGCGAACTCGTCTGACACCAGTTGTGGACAGTGTCCGGAATTCCCATCCTAGCAAAGTGAGCTTTGAGCTTTGTGATTACTGCCTTGAAGCCAGTGGTTGGTAGATAGTCTATTTCCCAGAAGTTTGATCTGTAGTCAGTGGTGACTAGGTAGTCCTTTCCTTGGTAAGAGAACAGGTCGACACCGACCTTCTGCCATGGACGGTCCGGCACTTCATGGCTCATCAGAGTTTCCTTAGTCTGAGAACGTTCGAACTCACGACAGGCTTCACACGTTTGGATGTACACTTTGATTTCTGCATTCATGCCAGGCTAGAACACCAACTCCCTTGCTCTTCTTAAGCATCCTTCAATGCCAACGTGGCCTATGTGAACATCCTTCTTAATTTGTGATCTCATGGATTGTGGAATCACAATTCTTTCGCCGCGGAACACCAATCCATCAGTGACGGCCAACTCATCTCTGAAGTGGTAGTAAGGCACAGCAGGTGGCGGCACATCTGGTTTCTCGGGCCAGCCATGTTGCAGGACAGCTGTCAGCACATGTAGAGTGGCATCTTGTTCGGTGGCATTACGAATGTCCTGAACAACATCTTCTCTCATGGATAGATAGTTCACAGCGTGGGTAGCTTCGAACTCAGTGGTCGGTTGTTCCTGTCCAGCTGGCAGGAAGGCACGTGACAGCGTGTCAGCGAGAGACATCTTCTTGCCTTCCAAGTACTTGACATCAATGCCATACGCAAGTGCACGTAGGAGCATGCCCAGTAGACGCTTGGGTGCTCTGTCCAGAGGTTTATTTGTTATTGCCTCTAGTGGCTTGTGGTCACTGTAGACAAGGATGGGGCGACCATAGGTGAACTGATGCCACTTCTCAAGAGCAAAGACGACGGCCAGCATATCTTTCTCTATAATAGCATATTTGGTCTCTGTGTCAGTCAAAGCACGACTGGCGTAAGCAATTGGTCTTCCTTCCTGAAGTAGTGCACATCCCAGGCCATAGTTGCTAGCATCACACTGAATGACCAGTTGCTTACTCGCGTCAAAGTAAGCCAGAGTGGGTGCCTCAGCCAGGAGTTGTTTCAGTGTTGTGAAAGCTTTCTTCTGAGCATCTCCCCACATCCAGGCAACATCGTTGTACAAGAGCAGCAATGGGACGGAATACATCAGTCAACTTGGGTACGTATCTCGCCAGGTAAGTTACTGTACCTCTTAGCCTCTCCACAGCTTCCCTGTCACACGGACTCTTCATCTTCAGAACAGCTTCGACCTTGGATGGGTCAGGTTTCAGACCATCAGCTGTGACAACATGGCCTAAGAACTGCATTTCATTCTCATTGAAGCGACATTTCTCACGGTTCAGTTTGATCCCATGTTTCTTGCATCTTTGGAGCAGCTTCTGGATCTTGACACAGAGATCAGAGTCATCGTATCCATGGATGATAATATCATCAGCAACACAGTGAACATTCTCCAACCCTTCCAGTGCTTGTTGCAGACGCTTTTGGAAAATTTCACTGCTGACTTTCAAGCCGAAAGGTAGTCGTCGCCAACGATACCGCCCAAACGGTGTTGCGAAAGTAGTCAGTAGGCTAGATTCTTCATCCAGTTCGCAGTGTAGATATCCTTGTTGCAAGTCACACACAGCAAATTTCTTGGAATTCACAAGCTTCGGTAGAATGTCGTCCAGCACAGGAAGCTTGTAGTGTTCACGCTTTAGGGCTAGGTTGAGAGGTCTAGGATCAATGCAGATCATGAGACCTCCAGAATGTTTCTTGGCTACAGACATTTGGTTCACCCAATCAGTGGGTTGGTCCACTTTGACTATGACACCAGTGTGTTCTAGTCGGTCTAGCTCATCTTTCACGGTACTGTTCAGTGATTCTGGTAGGGTATGAGGTGGTCTCACAACCGGTTCAGCATTTTGTTCCAGGGTGAGACGAATTTTCCCACCAGGAAGCGAGCCAAGTTTACCGTCGAACACTTCAGGATAGTCTTCAGTGCATGGAGTTTGAGTAACTCTACAGCTGGAGACTGAAGATACAGTTTCAAAGTTCTCGTAGTTCACCGTGATGAGCTTCATGCATTCAACAGCTTTACAACTGAGTAGTGGTGTCAGTTTGTCACCATCCACTATGACATAGTCCACTTTGAACTTGTCTCCTGTAGCAGGATTTACGGTTTTAGCTCGGCACTTGCCGAGAGCTTCAGTCTTCACGTTGTTCCACATCTTCAGAGTGATTGGTTCTGGGCGGATATCTTTCTCCTTCACGTACTTCTTGGGCAGTATGTTGACAGCTGAACCACAGTCAACCTGCATCTTCACCGACTGCTTTTCAACCAGCACAAAATGGGACCATCTTGTGAGGAGAGTGCGTGCACATCGGCAGTGACGCAGCTGATATCGCCAAAGCTAGCACCAGAGCTATCTGAGTCTAACCCATCTTGTACACTGTGAACAGTCTTAGTGCATTGCACGGAGCCTCTGAAATGGTTTCGACCCCTACATGCATCACACGTCTTGCCCCATGCAGGGCAGAGTTCTTTCTTCATGGGGTGCGTTTTGCAGCAGAATTTGTATTTTCGTTGACTAGTAGATTTTCTTTCACCGAATGTCGACTTGGCAGTGTAGCGTCTGTATCTGGTGTCGACCCGGTTCACTGCTTCTGTTTTATTCAGAATTTTGCATTGTTCTTCAGCCTCTTACATGCACCGGCAGATGTCTACTGCTCTGGGTAGATCAAGTTGCGATTGTGAAATGAGTTTGTTGCGGATTTTGTCACTCCTTACACCGAGGATTATCCTGTCAACAATCAGCTTGTCTCGCATACAATTACAAAATCCACAGGTTTTTGCTAGATTTTTCAACACTGAGTAGAATTGTTCAAACGACTCGTTTTCTTGATTTCGGGTGTTAAACTTATACCTTTCAAAGAATTCTTTTACTTCGCCCAAGATATGTTCGTCAAATTTTCTGATGATTTCAGCAGGCTTGACCCGTTCTTCTTCCGTCAAATCCATACCATTGAAGACGCGTAGTGCGTCTTTCCCAATACAGTGTAGAAGAAGTGCCGTCACATATCTGTCTGGCTTAGTGTCGAGTCCAGACACGATTAGATAGTTTTCCCACATTTGTTTCCACAACTTCCAGTTATCGACCTGATGGTTTCCAGTTCCAATGCAGGTGGAGGCGAACCACTGGGCAAGTTCACATAGATGTGATTCTGAGACCGAGGGTCTTCGACATTTCGAGCAGCCACAGCAGGTGCCCCGACAGCGGCCACGCCGGCCGTTACAGTTGAATTATCGTCAGCCATAGTTCACTCTTTAACACAAATGTCACTTTTGACAGGACTGCCTTGCCATATTCAGTTACCTTCGATATCCCACCATGTTACAACATCTGTTCAGGCCTCACTGAATAGACGCTAGCATATTCAGGCAGAACAGAGACGATAGTTCTAGTTAACCAACTTTATTAAACGTGGCTGCTGCGACAAGGGAGCGGCCTGTTATTCTACTTTCTGGGGAGACGTCATTAAGTGATATTGTTACACAAGACTCGACCAATATCTCTTCTTTAAAAAACGGATCTAACGTAACTTTTGACAGCAAAGCGAAAGCTAATAATTTCAATGAAAAATTTCGTTCAGTCTTCACCAATGAAAACACCTCCAACATACCAATCATAAACGAACCTGGACATCCACCAATCCATCACATCACAATAGGAGTTACGGTTCTGAAACAGCTCAATCACTGAAAACTGACAAGGCCACTGGACCAGATGCCCTTCCTGCTCGTACATTGAAAGACCTTGCAGTTGAAATCTCTCCAATATTAACAGCCATAACTCAGCAGTCATTGGACACAGGTCTAATCCCATCAGATTGGAGACTTGCAACCATCACCCCAATTTACAAGGAGACAGGGCCACATCATATAATTATCACATCAATTTGCAGCAAGTTGATTGAACACATAATATTCAGCCAAGTCATCGAACAACATGATAATTGCAATATTTTACTGTGATGTATTTAAAACGTGTTTTACTAACGACCACATGGTCAAACGTGATTACAGTTAAAACGGAACTCAGGTAGACTCTGGGGAACACCAATTGTTCGATATACAGCATTCCTCCTCACTTTAGTTAGATGTACACCCATTACGGTAATATCACCCAAATGTCCACGTTAGGTAGCCAGCCTGATGCTACTTTAACAATTATAACTCAAAATGTTCATGCGGCTTCCTGCATCGTGTCGAACGTCTCGGCTCTGCTACGGCTGCAGCAGGCGCAATGTCAGTTTCCTGACTCGGTGCAAGCGGTTGAGCAGCTTCAGGCTCTTCATGAGACTCAGCCCCGAACTCAGGGAATGTCTCCATCTGCGCAGGCAGCACCGATGACGCCAACTGGTGACTCGACAGTCTTCCTTGTAGTTGATCGATGTGGCAACGAACGATGGTTCCACCTTTGAGACGGACGGTGTGCCAGTCGTGTGTTGCCTTCTGCTTGGTCTGTATGGCCATGAGCCTCCTACCGACATCTGGTTTAATGAGACGAAGCCGGGTGTTCAGCTGTCTATTCATCAACAGTTCAGAGGGGGCTTTGCCCTTCGTTGAGTGTGGAGTAATCCGGTATTCGAAGAGGAAGCGTGCTAGTTTTGTTTCTAAGTCCCCTCCTTGCATGCGTTTTATTCCTTCCTTGACCACCCCGATGGCTCGTTCGGGCAGATCATTTACAATTTTGATGCCGGGTGATGGGGCGCGCTTGTAATGTGCTTGATGCCACTGTGTCGGCAAAATTCTCGAAACGCTTCGCTAACGAACCCAGTGGCATTGTCACTGACGATGACATCCGGGATGCCATGAGTGCTGAATGACTGTCGCAGTTCACTGATGGTGGAGCCCGACATAAGGTAAGTGTCTATCCACTTCGAACGGGCGTCGATCACCACCAGCATCATTCTGCCTATGAATGGGTCTGCATAATCGATATGCAGTCGCGACCATGGTCGATCGGGGAACGACCATGGTTATAGGAGAGCTTCTGTAGTGTCGCAGGTTTTGACCGTTTTCTCAATGTCCTGATCGATACCTGGACACCACATCAGACTGCGACTTACGGTTTTCATGCCCACGACCCAAAGTGTGCATTGTGCAGTTCTTTCAACAGTGCTTTGCGGTAGACGAGGCGTTCGAGCACTCGCTCAAGTGTCTGTAAATGTTCATCTTCCGTTGATCCAGTCACCAAGACGTCATCTAGGTACACCATTGTGTTGGGTATTCCCTTTAAGAGGGAGTCCATGACCCGTTGGAAAATCCCTGGTGTTGATGACACACGGTACGGCAGTCGCTTGTAGGTGAAGAGTCCTCGCAGCGTGTTGATCATGACGTATTTGCGACTGTCCGGGTTGTTCGTAGGCGTGATGTATGTCGTGCTACCTTTCCCCAGCTGTGCGTACAGATCTTCTATTCGGGAAATTGGATACATAACCTATCCAATGTTGCCACCTGATTCACTGTGAGCTTGTAGTCCCCACAGAGACGTACGCTTCTGTCTGCTTTCATCACCGGGATAACCGGTGCGGCCCAGTCCGAGTACTGAACGGGCTCCATGATATCCTCAGCCAGGAGTCTACCAAGTTCCTTGTCCACCATGTCTTGCATTACACATGGTAGCGGCCGCGACTTGGAATACTTGGGAACGGCGTCGCCGTTGACGTAGATCTTGGCAGCGTCTGTTCGCCTGGTGAGAGTTTGTTGTAAACACGACGGCGTACTGCGACGGCGTCCAATACAGCCTGCAGTTGAGGATTCTGCTTCTGTGTTGAGTGTGACGTATTCAACTGATTAACCACACCCCAGTCCAGTTGGGGTTTACTCAGCCAGTTTCTGCCAAGTAAGCTTGGACCGTTGCCAGGGACAACCATGAGCGGAAGCTGATGTTGGTCGCCATTTTTTTGCTCCTACCGTGACGTTGATGACACCTGTGATTTTCACACACTGTCCTGTATATGTCCGAAGCGTTTCCTTTGTGGCAAGCACGGTTTCAGATCCGGCCGTTCCTGTGAATCACAACTAATTATCACAACCCAAGACCTTGTTAAAACCCTAGGTTATCGCAAACAAGTTGACGCAGTGATTCTTGACTTCTCCAAGGTATTTGACTGAGCTCCCACCTACAATTGATTTACCATAGCCGACGGGTTGGCTGTCGAGAAGAGTGGCGTCGCGTAGTGGCATGTTGCGTCGCGTCCCGTCGCGTCGCGTCGCGTCATGTACATAAACGCGCTAACGGGGGGGGGCAGACACGTGGTTCTGCCCCCCCCCCCCCATTAAATGTGAGCGTGAATGTTTGTTTTTGTGGCGAGCGTCAATGGTGGGTGGAAATGTAAATGAGAAGGTTAATGTGTATTTTTGTTGACTGTGAAAAGTGTGTGCAATTGGAGGGTAGACATATTGTTTTCTGCCCCCCCCCCCAGTAATAGGCGGCGTGGTGACGAACAAATTCGAGCCAACCGAGATAGGACAGCCAACTAACCTAATATTACGATAGCAGACGCAACTTAGTAATGCAGCGTTGGTTGCTTGACTACAGTTTTGCGGAGTTTTGGTCGCAACTGGCACCCTGCCACTATCTGTATTCACCTCACCTCTCTCCACTCTACACTTCAACTGGAACTCTGTCTCTCTGTCTCCGTGTCTCCCTGTCTCCCTGTCTCCCGTTCTCCCTGTCTCGCTGTCTCGCTGTCTCCCTGCCTCCCTGCCTCCCTGCCTCCCTGTCTCCTTGCCTCCCTGCCTCTGTCTCTTTTTGTCTCTGTCTCTGTTTGTCTTCTTGTCTCTCCCTCCCTCCCTCTCCGTCTCCTCTCCTCTCTCTCACTCTCTCTCTCTCTCTCTCGCTCTCTCTCTCTCTCTCTCTC